>JARHVA010004228.1:2500-602500 GCA_037957365.1 Torreya grandis | reverse complement strand
CTCAAAAAGATACTCATATCCATAATAATCACTCACTGATCAACACTCTCTTTATGCCACTATAATGCTTAAGCACTTGACCAAACATACCTTTAAGATCAAAGACCATTATGTCTTTACATGATGCACCCTTTTGACATCAATGATAACAACATGTCAACAAATAATCAAGAAGCTCCATCTAACTCGATCATTGTTTCTTCATTTTTCCAAAGGAATAACATGAGGTGTGTAATGAAAGTCTTCCTATTCTACAAAAGAGGATAAAGGCAATAATACAAAAAACTCTGAGTAGGGTCCAAAATAAAAGTGTGGCATAGGTTTAGCAAGTTCATGCACAAGAACTAGATGTAATGTTATTGAAGTCAACATATCAAAAGAATTACATGGAACATTCACTAGAAGACTATCCATGTGAAGAGGATATCTTGGCTTAACAACTATCAAAATTGAAGAAGATACTACAGATGAAGCACATATATCTAAAATATGAATATCCACAAAAACATATGAGTCATCAAAACTCTCAATGGGTACACTCTCACTGGAAATAGCAGAATCCTCTCAAGTAAAATAATATGAAGGCTCTAAAATAACAACATATTGAATAGGTTAAAAAGTAGAATCTATAATGGGACAACTAAGGTCAAGAAGAATCTTATCTTGTAATGGTGGATCAAAAGAAGGAAGAGCACAATCCACCATGAATGTGTCATCACAATAAATAGGAGGAAGAGGAGGAGGAGGAGGGAGTAAAATATGATTTGAAGAGATGATAGGAATAAGAAGAGGAGTGATATAAATCTCAACATGATCTTTGAAAAGAGAGTGTAGGATGCTCCAAACAGTGCAAGGACATGTATGTTCCACATGGAAACATGCAATAGTAAGGTACCAAGAACCTTGTCACAAGTGTTAACCCACTTATTGTACCAAAAAAGATCAATGGGAGTAGGAATGTATCCATATAAGAATAGAATATGATTATTTTTTGTGAGAAAGTGTTCCATATAAGAACGTTGAGAAGTATAGTTTATATTTCTAAGAAGAACCACTAGTGTAGAATTAACTCCCCTCATCAACTGGTATCTCTCAAGTTGATTCAAAAATGACTAAGAGAAGACTACAAAGAATTTTAATGAGAAAAAAAACATTTCACAAGTGACAATAGATTCTCAATGAATGGATGTTAGGCTTAGCTAACAATGTGTTTAGGAATGCAAGAACAATCAGTGCAAATGATACTAAAGAGGCACACAAATCATAGAAACTGAGTGTACACACAATAGAGAAAGTAGGCCCCACAAAAACCCCTCAATTACAATCAGTAATGACCCCCATATGTTTTTGAGTAACACAATACACTCAAATATATGGATGTTAGACTTAACTCATAATGCATCCAAATAGGTAAGAGCAAACAATGCATAAGTTTTAATACATGTCTCAGCAAATGGATGTCAGATGAAGTTGATAATGCATCTAAATGTGAGTAATTAGTGAAATAAGTGACAATGCAAACAAGTGAAATAGTAGGATGTTGATCTTTTTTGATAATGCATATGTATACAAATCCTAACAAGATGTAAAATAAAATAATTTTGGTTTATTTGTGAGGGGGTTTGACCACTTACCAAACTAGGCCTCACCTTGTATCTTTGACAAGCGAGTTGGACAACAGTATATAAAAATCAACTGATAATAAAATTTTAAAATCTCCTTATATCTCCCAATACAATATAATGTTTTTATATAAAAAACATGTCATAATGAGATCTATCTCTTATTCCTCTTACCAATAACCCACTATCAATAAATGAGCCCCACTGAAAATCAAGTTTAACACCCCACCCAAAGATTTATCATGATATTTTAAAATTTAATATCAATAAAACATCGATATTAAATAATAAAAATAATTATTTTTAACAAATAAATCAAACCTTATAAAATCCACTTTTAAACTTTGTTGAATAATTTTGTAGCCTTTTGTTAATAAAACCACAAACTTGAACCAAGGTGGTAAATGAAAATCACTGATTTCAAAAAAAAAGGTATTTTTTTGAGTTTAGGTAAACCTTATTGAATGGTGAGGAGTACATATTAAAAATAGAAATACTTAGAGTATGATTTACCTTGAACGATAAGAAATGAGTAAGTAGATTGGATCAGTGCCAAACTTAAAAATTATAGTGGTTTCAAACTAACGTGCACATGGATTTGACCAGGTGTCGAGCACTAGGTGTAAGAGTTACTGAATGGATGAATGAAACACATGAATATAATTTCTGATAACATCCTTTCATATATTGCAAGTCAAATGGGATTGGCTCCCAATTTAGTCTACCTATTAGATCTATAAAAACCTTATATGACCAATACAACTTACATGCAAAATGCTAATGGAATGTAAAAAAATACACATAGGCCACATGTCTGTAAAACAACTATTTTTTTTCAAGTAATAAACTCAATATCTCATAATAAACTCAAACAACATAAAACTAGACATTTAGTTTACCAAACCTAGTGCTCTGATACCATATTATATATCCTGCCAAGATTGAAAATGGAAAACTAAATGTACTATAACTTGAACAAATCAATAATGGAAAATGAACAATTAGTTGTGATAGAGAAATCAAGAGTGGAAACCATGCAAAATCTCCATAAATAGTTGAATAGCATAGATATACAAATAGGTGAGTGTGAAACCCCCCTAGAATAGTGGTAACCTCAATACCCAGAATACCTGATCAATGGTCAACTGATCAAAAGAGTAACTCCTATTAGTTAAAATAGGATAGTCAAGGTAACTCCCTATAACATGCACAACTAAGCAAGCTAATCTCACAAGTGTAGGAAAATCCCAAATAACACAATAAAGGAAAATAAATACCAACACTAACATATTCTAAATTGAAATACAAGATATTTATTAGTTTATAATTTTAACCATAAAGTTTGTGTATCTCAACTACTGAAAAGAAGCTTTGTAAAGAAATATATACCTTACTATTTTTGGGTGTTCTATTTAAATACTTGTTAAATTTTATGTATCTCAATCATTGAAAGTAAGCTTTGTAAATAGATAAACATCTTACTATTTTTAGGTGTTTTATATGAATATTTCATTCAATATCATGTAATAATGCATCCTTTATATAAAACTTTGTAATTATTAATTCCTTGTATAGTCCTTGATATTTTTTAACTTATGCATGATACATAATAATTGTTTTTTTTGTCAATGTCTATATCCTACATCTTTAGGATATTAATATATAAAGTTAACTTATAATATTAAGACAAGCACATGTTTACATTAATATTTTTTTGAATTGTATATGTACTATTTGCAAGTTTACAGTTGTATTCATGCTTATTGTTACCAACTTCAATATCTGGTTGCTCATTTCAAATAATATTTAACAATGTTAGGTGTAATATTTATACCATAGAAATAAGTCCTTCAAATCAATTTAAAATCTTCCTCGATGTAATTATCATATGAAAAGGTATTATCTATCAGTTTAGAATCTAAGTCAAAATATTACATATAGTTTGATCATATTTGTCAATATAATATGTACATTCTACCTAACAATTTCAATTTCCCAATACATGATAAATATGACCAATACATTATGTTATTTAGAATATTAAATTTTATTTAATAGCATAGATAAATTCTATTTTATGGTTGTACCTTAATAAAACAAAATTATAATGGACTCTAACACCCTTACTTGCCTAACTCTTGCTTAGGCCCATGGTTAAGTATCAATCATGGTCATACCTCTTAATTTAGTTATTTTATATGAATGGTGTCATTCTTTATTTTATGTACCCTTTTATTATTTCATATCAAATCATGAATGTGTGTGTGTGTGTGTGTGTGTGTGTGTGTGTGTGTGTGTGTGTGTGTGTGTGTGTGTGTGTGTGTGTGTGTGATTATGGTTATGATAAATAAGCATTTGGTTATTATGATTTTGGTTATCTCTTCATAACATAGAGGTCACATGATGAGTCTGGTTTATGTGTAAGAAATATGAGTTTGTAGATGTGTTCCAATCATATGTATATATCGATGATGAGATGAGTTTTTAAGAGGTTATATGATGTCGGTTGGGGTTTTATATGAGTCAATAAGATGAGAGCAAGAGCTCTAGTAGTGAATATCCATGGTGAGAATGGATACCAAAAGTGGGATTGGTGATGGCAATCAACTTATATGTAACTTGTTTATATGGTACATTAACTACATGGGAGTTTTACACCATATTCTTATATGGCATAAATATAAGTGGATACATTATGTTTAAGTGTGTAAAATTATCCACATAAGTGCATGATAGAGTGAAATAAATGCCACATGATATTAAATGAAAATGTGATTAGCAAATTATAATCCATAAGTCAAATGTTAGCGAGAAAGTATTTGAATATATATGTCATATGTTCAAATATATTACTATTCAACATGTCCAACCATATCTTTCATGCACAATAAAAATTTCCATTTCCAACTATGCAATCTTGTTAAACAGTTAGTCATATCAGAATGTAGTTGGCCTATTTTGAGTTAGTAATAAACAAAGGAAGTTACAAGTGACCTGACACAGCAAACTACCTAGAATAGATAGGAACTTACAACTACAATGTCTTTGAGCTAATCATGGATGCATATATATGAAAAGGGTTTTATTGTTATAATAATTTTTTAATAGTAATTACTCTACGATGAGATTAATTTAGTACTTGTTCATTGAGTTTGTATTATAAGATTATGCAAGTTAATCTCTATGATATTATGTAATGAAGTATTTTGACCAATATAAGAAGAATTCATCCACTATTTGATTGAATGTTACCATGTTTCTTATATGAATTATGTAAAATCCAAATTTAATTAGTCACACTATGAAATATTCCATGTTTTATATTTGTTAATTATGAGTTTTGTTTTTATGTAATTATGTTTTTTAACCAATAATCTTTGTGATACAACCTTAAATTATGATAAAAACCTGTGATTTCTCTATATAAACATTGAATAGGCATACAAAATGTCCTTTAATTTGTTATTTGTTAATATCATAGTTGCCTATCCCCATAATTATCAAGTTTGGATGATCTAGGAACCTCTGCTAACAATGGTGCGGTGAATGTAGAGTATTGTTAAAGGGTATGTTGCATTAGTTTCCAAGTCAAAGAGATATAGGAGTATGGTTAGATATAAAAATTATTGATTTTTTAGAAGGGGAGGTAAGGAGGATAAAAGTTACTACTAAATCAATTATTTAGGATCACTTATATACAGATGTCTATGAGATCTTTTAGTGTGAATTCTTGTGTTTGTTAGCTATGTGGGTGGTGAGATTGGAACATTTATGCCACCAGTCAAGAATTGGGCATGATATAGCATGGAATAAATAAAATATCAAAAGTTTACAAATACTATATGTACCTTGGACATGTGTGATTGATCACTTGGTGGACACAACCATTGATAGTTATATAAGCAAATTTGTAGTGCAAGGTTGTATTGTATTTGAAATTGTAAAGGATCACTTTGTGAGGATAACCCAAAGTAAATTTTTATAAATAATTCATATTATCATTAAAATTATGACTATAGAAAAATAAATGGTGCCCACTCCATGTAACATGGATTAGTCACATAGGTGCCATGGGGATGTGTGTGATAAAATAGTTAATGGAGAATAGATTATGAGGAAGGCTTGAACCTGGACCCAAGATGTCAAAGAAAATAGAACAAGACTTGAAAAAGACTCAATATATGGAGAAATTACTATGAGAATAGATGAAGGAGACCTTAGATTTAGATCGAGCACTGTGACAATAGAGAAGGTAGAACCAAAGTATAGATACCCAGTCAACTATGAACCTAAGAGGTAGTAGTAGAGTAGGAGTGAAGAGTAAGTGAAAAGAGGAGAAAAATAAGATAAGTGAAAAAAAAGAGAGAGAGAATCTTGGGTTGAAAAGAGATGAATAAAAATAAATTAATGAATAGTATGAGGAAAGAGAAGAGAAGGAAGAGATTAATATGTTAGAATAGCTAGGAGAAGGTTCACAGCCTTGGACAAGGTTACTAATAGAAGAAGGAAGCATAATGTCAAAGAGTCATAATGTCAGTATAGGTTCAAGTGATGAATAAATAGTTGAAGAAGGTTCATACCATTCACCCATGGAGCATACATCCCCTTATCCTTATTTCTTTTCAGACAATCATACTTTAGTTGTCAGAGTGAAAGACCAATATTGGCCTGATCTAAAACAGATAAAAATGAATGATAAAACCATAAATACATTGAAGAAGATCACTGAGAGAGCAAACAAATTTTTTTAAGAGAATAACATCAATACATCAGATCAAATATATTGATAAAGACCAACCTAGTTATCTTAGAGCAAGTCATAACATTATTGGAAGTGGACTATGATAGTGAGTTTGAAGTTTTAAATTTGTCAGAATCACCCATCCCCACTTTGGGATCACATCTCCAAGCATTTTATCCTTTTTCACAAGGATCATAGACACACTCACCACAAATTCATATGAATAAGCATGCATAATAATAACATATTCCTATGACTACATAAGTATTAAGTACAATGCTTCAACCTAGAGCTTGTATCACTTTGGTGCCCTATGATAGCTCCTCAAACCCTTAACAATATCTTCTTACCTATTTAATGAAATGGTAAGTTAGAGTTACAAATGAAAATATAAATAAGTATGAATTAATTGGTGCTCTATCTAGAAGAGCCTTAGAATTCATATATTAAAAAGATACCAATGCAATGACTTTTGATGAGATATACAAATGGTTGATCATAGATTTCAAGGTAAATAAAAGCACAATCTAGAATATACAAGATCTAAAGGAGATCTGACAAGGGCCTAGAGAGATCATTGAAGACTATGATTGTAAATTATTGGATGTCATGAACAAATTATAATTTATTATGGAAGAAATGAACAAAGCTACCTAGTTTTTCAAAGGTTTGTGACTCGCATTAGGTTTTTTATAGCCCAAACATAGTTTAGTTCTAAATTAGATGCTCGCACTACTACAATCAGAGTATAATAGATCAAGAATTATGGTGATTTAACACTTGCTTCATCTAAGGTAGAACATACACTAAAAACCCTTCTACAAAATTTTCAATAGTATCAATATAGGATTGACAAAAAAAATTTAGACATCTGGTGCATAGAATGTAATCAGTCTAGACATCATAGAAATGAGTGTCCAAGGCTTAAAATTCAATTCTATGAATTTTTTTGAATGGTAGGTCACTCTACTACAAGTTATCATTTAATAAAACATTACATTAAGAATCCATAGAGTTTGCATTGTACATAATACAAATCTATGAACCATGAAAAAAGGATTATTGGGCCTTACAAAAACTCAAAGAAGACATTACTAAAAACATTTTTGTAGTCACAACACAATATGAAAATTCTATGACATAGGCTACATCTCAATTAGAGGTAACTCCCACTAATACATTATAGACTGCTACATTTTAGGATCCTAAAATATAGTCTTATTAGACATAAGGATCATTTGTTGGACCATGCAGTACACAAAAATGGAACATTATTGCACAACCATTCACACCTCAATATCCAACTCCCTAGAACACTACGATTCCCAAAGAATAACTGGCTAGTTTGGATTCAAACCCACAATAGACCCAATATGTTGGGTATGATAGCTACCAACATCAATAGGGTTGGAATGCACCCAAAAATATAACTAATTTTGGGTCACAATAACAAGGTTGTTTGGGTTTCCAAGGTACCAGAGGAAGATGCAATTATTGAGGTGGATATAGATTAGGTGCACAAGGAAGACAAGGGAGAAAACCTATTATGTGTTATCTATGTGGTAAATTAAACCATATATAATGGAATTGTCCATAAAATCCTCAGCGGTAGTCATATTGTACCTACTACAAAACTTCAGACTAGAATGACAAAATATTGCCCAATGATAGAGAACTAATGTAGAGAAAATGTTGTGTGCAATGTCAACATGGTCCAAGAATAGATAAAAGACAACACACTGGCACAGGGCATCACACATCAATAACACACAGTTTAAGGACCTCCTCCATTAGAGATGCCTACAGATAGTGGGATAAAAAAAGTGTGGCTTGATAAGTATCCAGAGCCTAGTGTCAAGTAAAGCCTAATGCAGGAAGCTACATAGATTCTCAAGAATATCCAATAGTAAGGGAAAACTCAAGAAGATGATGCAACCATGGATGCTCATATTTATGGTCAGATTTTGAAAATATTATGATAGGAAGGAGTTGTCATTGCACTAACCAACTTGATGAATCTCCTTAGTAGCTTGCACAATGAGTATATATCCCAAAACATAATGAATATTTTGTATAATCTATTAGAATGTATGCAAAAAGGCTAAGATATTATTAAAAAGATGGTCTAGTATGTGAATACCAAGAAAATATGGGATATCGATGCGAGAATGGACATCAATATAGTTAGATATGAAGTACTAAATGTTATATTTGATTTTGGAAACACAGTCAACATGACTCCTAGATCCACTTGGGAGGCCATTGGATGACCTACACTGAGTTACAGTCTTGTGACACTTAACCTCATAGATTATGGGAAGGTAGAACCCATAAGATAGTTATAAAATGTGGAGATTAAAGTTACAGAGCTTAGCTTGTGAGGTGACTTTGAATTCATTGACATGAAGACTACTATAACTCATTATCCTACTCTCATTGGGAAAAAGTGGGCATATGATGGGTGGATAAATATAAATATAGTTATAAATCGACTTGAATCACACTAGGATGACAATATCATCATTATTCCCTTGAATAAAGACAATGCAAAGCTATATATCATCCCCAAGGATCTAGATTCTCCCTATGTAATCACAAGAACTAGCTGGATGAAGGTGACAATAGATGATAGGCAATAGGCTCTATGAACTATAGATTTTAATTTTATTTATAACTAGCTTAGTCCATAAACATAGGTCTTGGAATATGTAGAGTTACCTAGTACACCTCTATGAAGTACTATGAAAAAACATCAATTGAATAATAAGGAAGTGCACTCAATGTCTGTGAGGTCACCAACATAGTTTGAGGTTGATTTCATATATAATGTAGACTACATTGATAAGGATTACATAGATCTAGAACCTAATGGTACACAACCTTGGGATAACATATCTTCAGTAATTAGAGATTCATATACACATCTCCTAAATATGACCAAGGGTAATCATGAACTATGACCTCTGTGTATGGTATACACAATAGAAAAATAAATACCTTGGTACTTTACAACTGAAGATGTAAGTGAATTTATTATGTGATTTTAGAAACATGTCCTTGATATGAATCAGAGGGTCAATGTTCTCAATTATATGCTCAAATGGGTTTCTTCAAATTAGTGGTCAGTGCATAGAGAAGGCCACATGATAGGGGACCAATCCTAAAAATTATTGATCGCAAGGTTTTAGCTAACGAAAGATGTGCAATAGGAGTGGCCAATTTCTTAGGAAGGATAAACTCTTGAGTTGCACATCTATAGATGTATTGATTTTTGGAAAGAGAAATAATCACTATGAAATACTGGCCTCACATTTGATTTATACTCCTGGGGTTATTCCTAAGGTATGTTACACTCACCAAGAGTACAGAAAGGAAATGAAGAATTGGGCATAAATATAAAGTGATTTTATAAAAAAAAATTATTTGAGAGAGATCATCCCAAAATCCATAAAGATCTAAATAAAATTGAGACTTTATTGTGCCAAGGATGAGTTAAGCATTTACCAACTCTGATGGATTATCCTCTAAAATAGAATTTGGTCTATGACTTAGAAGAGATATTGAATTTATATACCCTGCTTCAAGAACAGGATTAGGGATCAATCCAATCATGTCACCAAATACAATACCATTCAGAGGAGAAATCTAACCAAGAAATCAAAGAAGATATAGATCTTCAAGATCTATTTTTACCAGAAAGGGATCTAAAACCACTACTAGAGAAAGTCATAGAACAAACAGAAGAAGATAGGCTACGATAGATTCATTTTACAAGACAAGAGGTTGAAAGACAACTATACACCATTATCCTTGAAGAAGAGCACAAAATTTATCAAAAGCCTCTCAAATAACTTATTAAAAACATTGGTATAGAAGAGGTACCTAAGCTTGCTCATATAGGCAATTACTGGACACAGGTCGACATCTCATAAGTGTTATAGATTCTAAGAGATTATCATGACATCTTCCCCACCACATTCATTGAAGTCAAAGGTCTTGATCCCTTTCTTGGATAAATTCACATTGAACTTAAATAATGTATAAGTCCAATAAAAAAGTGGCCCTATAGGATAAACCCCAACATGAAGATGAAAGTCAAGGAAGACTTGGATTGAATTCTCATAGAAAGAATAATTTTTCCTATGGAAAAAGTTGATTGGGTAAGCCCTATGGTGGTATAACCAAAGAAGATAGGGGAGATCAAGATTTTTGGTGATTATCACATATTAAATGATGCTTATGTCAATGACCCCTTATCAATTCCATTCATTGATGAGGTTCTAGAGTCTATCATAGGTCATGAGGTATATTCATTCACAGATGGGTTTAGTGGCTACCACCAGATAACCAATCACAGAGGAAGACCAGACAAAGCCTACCTTCATAATAGAATTGGGATCATTCACCTATAAGGTAATGTCATTTAGCTTGAAAAAACACCAATAATGTTCTTCAAAGTCATCATTGTTGCATTTAGGAATTTTATTCATGAATTTTTGGAGGTCTATCTAGATGATTGGGCAGTGTTCTCATAGTTTAATGTAATGACCCTTACTAGTAGGATCACTAAAAAAACTAATATTGCCTTATAGACTTCCGTCAAATAGTTCACATACACGGATCATATGACTGATATAACATTTTAGTTTGCTTTAATGGTTCTTTCCTTCACTTAACATCAATAAGAATGCTTGCAAGAAGACTCTAGATTGTCTAAATAATGACCTAACATGAATGTGCAACTAATTTTGGCAATATTCCATGCATATATATGATCTAAGCATGAGAAATGAACACCTACAGCCAACTGGCATTTCTACAAACAGTTGGTATGCAAACTAAATAGCTGATAATAAATGATAAATGACACCAGCAACTATTATCTCCTTAATTGCAATGAAATTTATAATATAGTGCTCATGAAATATGGCCAAGACTCTTGGCATTTACAAAATATGATAATGTCATTATAATGTAAACCTACAGCTAAAACACCTAAAATGCTAACATGAATGATAAACAAAGGAACCTAGACTGATTGTGTCACTTGGTGAGGGAGCTGCTATAATGGACGACTTTCCAACATTCGTATAGTCCACTATAGCTATAACAGGCAGGCCAAAATCATACCACTTGTTATGCCTTTAGCATGACGCCCTCTGCCATGCTTCTTTCCCAACCCGATGTTGTCGTTGGCCGTTTGATAAGCTATCATAGCAGATGTTTGGCACGCTCAATGAAGTCCAGATATAAACATTTTGGCGCACTCAGTGAAGGTTTTAATTTCTCTTTTGGAGGATCAATGTGTGATACCCCAGCGTCTTGGTCTACCCAACAACCTTTGCTTCATATAATAAGTGATTGCCAAGTGTTTTTCCCTGCGACTGCTGAAGTGTTGAAGTCAAAGTTGGGCTGATCTAGGAATGGCCAAACTCTGTCTGAACCTGCCAGAATGTTGTCCATACTTTACTACAGGTACAGGCCATACCTATATGAAATATATAATATTATACCCCTGGGAATCCTTCAAATTGGTCAATGATTCAATTGCCTTACCAAGGGATGCAAAAATTGTTCAATCCTTAAACTGAACCAGAATACTAAATGAAGCTCAACATGAAATGGCTGAAGACCACTTCCAATGTGCAACCCTTCAAAAGATCTTCCACTTCCTCAGTTATGCAATCTCTTGAGAGGTATTATTCTCAAGGATTTAGCTAAATATTTGCAAACTATCAAGCCTTACAAATGCTCAAGAAGATTCAAATGATCAAAATAAGTTGGGATGCCAAATGAGAGACCCATGAGGTCTATTTATGCACTTTTCAGAAATTCTAGAAGTTTCCATAATACATCTTGTAAAACATCATTATACTTTTTAAATAAAAATTAATTTAATAAAAAGTGCACCTAAGTTCAAAAATATAACATTTTGGCCCCAAATAAATAAATATAATTTATTCAAGAGCAAATATGACCAACTAATCTCCAAATAATCAAGATGACTCTCTCACCAAAACCATCTACCTATGAGAGTCCATGATAGGAAAATCTGGCATGCTAAATGATGTCAGCTAGAATGGGGACATGATAGTCTGCCCTTCCTGAAATTGCTTGTCCCAAAGCAATCGCTGAACAATAAACCAATCAATCCACCTGGATCCCAAATGTAGTCATGATCTATACTACTGTCAATCAACGCAAGCTCCTGCAATATCCTCTAAAATATAATCAAGAGAAATCCATAATCAAACTACCAAATACAACTCAACCAAACTCCAAAATCATAACTGCCAAGAACCCATGAGAAACAAACTCTCAAAATATCAAAACCCAAGTAGAGTGGACATCCCAAACTGCCAACACATTAAATACCATCAATGCATCCCACTGGCTTATGTGGAATGTACAATCCAACTCTGCAACAATGGTGAACACTCCCAAATGAAATTGTACCAAGTATGGAGAATCCACACACTGTACAACTCCTGCAATCAATATAACTCTACAAATCACCGACCACTGTCTCATAACCAAAACTCCCATGTACCACTGATGGCGAATAATCATCATATGATAGAAATAAATAGAACTCAAATCAAATCTAATAGCCATCAACTTCTCAATGCATGGATCAAATTCAAACTAATGAACATACCTTGTAGTATAATGTTGATTAAAAAAATTGACCTTAGTCAACAGCTCACCATGCACAGGTGGTACAACCCACTACAACTGAAGTCGCTCTAACTCCATGGTCACCTCAGCCAAATGAAACTGGGACTCCTCAAAAGCCAATTGTGTACTCTCAAGAATCCTAAAAGTCACCTCGAGCTACTGAGTAAGCTCACTCACCTCATCTTCCTTGGCTAATAATATATCGTACGCTGTGCTGCCCCACTCCATAAGATAATCTCTATCGGCTACCAACTGCATATAATCTTGTCTCAAAATTTGGATAGCCTCCCATAAAGAGTGGATCTCTGTTAAGGAAAAATAACTGCCTCCCTGCTCATTTCTAGTAGGAGAACCCCATCCATAAACTGCTAACAATTGATGAGCAGCATCGAAATGCTCGTAAGCAATAGCAATGTCTCGCTCACTAACTCTCAACTGACTAGACACATGATGGCGCTGGCTAGATTGTCTACTACAATCCTCCTTTGATGTACTATCCAAAAGAGTAGATTCAAAATCACTGATCTCTGGAGTACTAGCATCCATACTCTGTGAATCATCTCCAAAGCTTATATCAACATACAGAGTATCAAAAACTATAGCATCATTGTCCAACTCCTCCATACCAAAAGAAACTACCAAGGAAACTAAGTCCTCAAAACTGTACACTGCATCTTCTTGGATATGATCCTAGGACTGATCTATAATCACTGACAACTCTGATGTGTCTGAATCATCATAAGCCCACTGCATCTTGAGTGGTCGACTGGAAATGCACACCACTCCCTCATAATCATCACCTGTACCCACTATGCCGTAGTCACTACTTGTTGTAACCAAACCATCCTGAGTACATGTGATATTACTCTCAGGTAACATGTATACGACTGTCTCAACTTGCATATCAATTTGACAATTACTGTCCATCAGCGTAATATTCTTCACCACTTCCTCATGTGGCTGAGTAGAAATTGAATCTTCTGCCTGGCACTGATCTATTTTTCAAACTCCTCATGCAAGTTCCTGGTAACTGTATCAGCCGATCTCTTGTCATTTCTTAGAGCATAGTGATCATTCCTTCCTCCTCTCTTATTTATTTGATTCATAAATTGATCAAATGTCCATAATTCTCTCATATCAGGAGGGAGAGTGGTATACTCCAAGTAGGCCTGTCTAGCTTCGTCTCCAAAAGAAGCATCTGGAGCAACATGTGGTTGTTCTTCTCTTGGTGTAAAGGTGGAAAAAAGAGGCCTAGAGGTGGATCCTCCACTATGTTGATGATTTTTATTTTGAGTGGCTTGCTGATCCATTTTTGCTAATAAGCATGACATCATATCATGCATGGTATCAAATTTCCTTTCAGCTCTTGCATCCCTATCATCTTCCGCCATATTTTGAACTATTTGCTGGTATCTCTTTCTCTTAATATGACTGATGTTTGATTGATCATAGGATGGCAGGATGATGGCTCTGATACCACTTTAATGACCCTTACTAGTAGGATCACTAAAAAAACTAATATTGCCTTATAGACTTCTGTCAAACAATTCACATACAAGGATTATATGACTGATATAACATTTTAGTTTGCTTTAATGGTTCTTTCCTTCACTTAACATCAATAAGAATGCTTGCAAGAAGACACTAGATTGTCTAAACAATGACCTAACATGAATGTGCAACTAATTTTGGCAATATTCCATGCATATATATGATCTAAGCATGAGAAATGAACACCTGCAGCCAACTGGCATTTCTATAGACAGTTGGTATGCAGACTAACTAGCTGATAATAAATGATAAATGACACTAGCAACTATTATCTCCTTAATTACAATGAAATTTCTAATATAGTGCTCATGAAATATGGCCAAGACTCTTGGCATTTACAAAATATGATAATGTCGGTATAATGTAAACCTACAGCTGAAACACCTAAAATGCTAACATGAATTATAAACAAAGGAACTTGGACTAACTGTGTCACTTGGTGAGGGAGCTGCTATAATGGATGACTTTTCAACATTCGTATAGTCCACTATAGCTACAGCAGGCAGGCCAAAATCATATTGCTTGTTATTACTTTAGTGTGACGCCCTCTGTCGTACTTCTTTCCCAACTCAATGCTACCGTTGGCCGTTTGATAAGCTATCATGGCAGATGTTTGGTGCGCTCAGTGATGTCTAGATATCAGCATTTTGGCACACTCAGTGAAGGTTTTAATTTCTCTTTTGGAGGATCAATGCATGACACCCCAGCGTTTGGCCACCATTGGGAAGCATTGGCCACCATGTTTTCACTATAGAAGTTTTGACATTACCTCCTGGTGACACCCGTTGAGCTCTTTATAGATCACTAACCTTTATGATACATGGTCAATAAGCCCCTACTCAAAGGATGCATTTATATATGGTTGATGTTGTTTTAGGGTTTTATTTTTGCATCAATGTAAATCTAGGGAATGAAATTGTAGGCCCAGACCATCTGAGTAGCTGACCAATGGTGAAGAACCTAAAGAAATCCCAAATGAGTCCCCTAATAGCCATCTATTTTAGGTTACTGTAATACTATAACAATTACAAGATATCACATAATTTTTGGAATGGAGGACCTTTCCTAAATATTATGCAAAGAGGGATAAGAAATAATTGATCATTAAATCACTCCCTTATAGAATAATTGATGGCTCTTTCTATTATTTAGGGAAAGATGAGGTCCTATGCAGAACTGTATTAGAACATGAAGGACCACAAATCCTTTAGAAGGCACATCAAGGAATTGATGGAGGCCAATTCATAGGGAATTCCAATATGAGCAAGGTGTTATAAAGTGGATTATGGTGGCTTTATCTATTTTAAGATGCATAGTGGGTCGCATAATAGTGCAATGTCTATCAAAGAATGGGCAAATCAAATCAGAGGGATGAAATGCCCTTAAAACCAATAATTATGCAATAGTAATTTGAGCAATGGGGAATTGATTTTGTATGCCCCATAAACCCACCAAGAAAATGCAATAAATATAGGTATATTATCACTGCGATAGACTTCTTTACAAAATGGCTTGAAGCTTTTATGACACCAAGATGTGGAGCTAGAGATACTACTAAATTTATGTATGAGAACATCATTACCTATTTCAGCTACCCAATCAAATTGGCAAGTGATCAAGGCACTCATTTTATGAACAAAATAATTAAAACTTTGACATATGAGTTTCTAATTTTGCATCATAAGAGCACAACATATCATTCATAAGTGAACAGTCAGGCAGAAGCTAGGAATAAGTAATCTGCAAGATGTTGACCAAAATATGTGATGTCTAGAAAGCTGACTGAGAAGATAAACTTCTTATAGTGTTATGGGCTTATCACACACATTAAAAACATATGATGAGACTCACACCATTCCAATTGGTGTATGGGTTAGAAGCTATGATGCCCCTTGAATATGTTGTGCCTAGTCTATGAATTGCTTAGATTATGTGTATGGGAGATGAATAATCCCTCACACATAGGTGATTGGACCTAAATCATATGGACAAAGATATATACATAACCATATGTACATAAGAAATTTAAAAGTGTAGACAAAAGGCTTTGCATGACATAAATATGTGAACGAAAGAATTCGAGTTAAACTAGCTAGTTTTCTTGTATGATAGTAGATTCAAGAATTTTACAAAAAAATTAAACATCAGGTGGAAGGGTCCTTAAATCATCTATGAGATATCATATCTAGGTACATTATTTCTACATGATTTATAAGGTAACATATTTTTGGGTTGATTTAATGGTTATAGACTTAAATTCTACATGCAATAAAAATTGGACTACAATAATAATAGGTACCAGATCATACTGGGTTCACTTATGATTTCCCTTTCCACTATTGTGTGTTTTGAGTAATTTTATTTTCTAAGTAGATTAGACGTGAGTCAATAAATATCACAGATAAGGATTCCCATAGTATTTTTTCAAGCTCAATGACAAGATGGCAATCACAGATCAATAAAGAAATGGAGGGAAGTAACAATTTAGTCTGATAAATAATAGGTGTAATCAAATCAAAGTAATATAACTATTAATAATGGTTATTTATGACCATTAATGGCAAGGTAGGTGATCAATGGTTAAGGTATTGTAAATGATATTGTGTTTTAATGTCTAATCAAAGAATATTAGCAAATGATATCAAAATGGTCAGAGGCCATGTCACATAAAGATCATTGTTGACTACCAAAGTTGATGCCAGCTAAGCAAATTGATGATAATTCTGCTCAACAAGATCATGCCTATTTAAATCACATGAAAGGATCTCTAATGACAACAAAACATATTTAAAAGATATATATCTCTCATACCAAAAGTTATAAAATCAAGATGACTTGCTCGTTGCCATCATAATTATGCTAAGTTTTCAATTGAGCTCAATATTTCTATGATAACCTACGCATCAGATAAATATCAATGAGTCTAACCAAATTTTCCAATAAATTTAGCACAATAACATACATAATGGCAGCCATCAATGTATCTCACTCAATAATACTGCTAAATGACACACTGAAAGAAGATATGGGCATCAAATTAGCACTACATCAAACTAGGTTTTCAAACCTTAAAGTAGTTAAATTCATTTGAGTGGATGAATAGTGAATATTTGGCCCTAAAAAATTTCAAGGTGCATAACCCATAGCATTGACACATCTAAATCCTTTTCTCAACATTGATGTGGAGCGATTGATTCAGTTACCCACATTCGATGATTTGGGTGAAATCATGTAGACTTTACTTAACCACTACAATGACCAGAAGATTTGTCTTTCCAAGGAGGTTATAGTGTACATCAACATGGCTATAATGGTGCATGTGAGTGGCCTACCAATGAGAGGTAAATTTGTGTAAGCGTACAAGTCCAAGGCACTGCCTATTTTTCAAGAAGTGCATGATGCTTATGGAAGGAACTCCAGAGGGATTGATATTTTAGAAATTATAGATGAACCAATGCACATATTAATAGAATGCATCATCAAACAATATTTTTAAACCACCAAAAATTTAAAACAAACAACCAAGGGGTTAATTGACATTTCCCACCACATGGTCTACCTTCATGAAGAGTTTAATTAGCCAAAGTTTTTTGTGTTTGAACTAACCACAAACATTGACAAAGTTCTTCAGGATATGAACCTCACTTTTTAGTACTAGTTCTTGGTCTTGCTCTTGGTTTTTACACAATGGAAGTATCCTAAAGGTGAGGTACACCTAGATGTAAATTATTAGCCCACTACACAATTTTCCAACCTGTTATGGACAAGGGAATGTGGGTATATCACTCAACAAGAGAAATTAAATATGTGAGAAGAATTGATCAAACTCATTTTGACAAACCCATGCATTCCTCCTGACATGATGTAGTACTTGGGGCAACATGTCATTATCACACATCTACCTAAAGGAATTATCATTCACATTATTGAACTACCCCAAGTCCCAGGTGCATCACTTCCTTTCTTCATTGACATGCATATTACACAATAAGAGATAACCAAGCAGAAGGTTATGAATACCACATAAATGACACCTCTCTAATCTATTCCTCCATAGCCTATATCTTTGAGATCTTTGATTACACATCCTTGTGCCTCTCTCACATAATCTATAAATACTGACAAGAAAAAATTACCTAGAATCTAGGGATCCCCATCTGCTCTTTGATGCATAGCTTTCAATCAAGCTACATGGTTAGATGATCAAATTTTTCCTTGCATTACAAATAACTATGATCTTATAAAATTGGGCACAAATGAGCAACAAGTGTATCAGATCATGCTTGATGATGTGTATGGATACTTGTATGAATAAGAATAAGAGGAGTATTTATTTTAGAAAGTCATGTGCATTACATAGGTAGAGAATAAGGTTATGTCACACCTGTGGGTGGGCTTGTCCACTTTCCCATCTTCCATCATCATGGACATGGTCATAGAAGAAGAAAATCTATGTAAGACTCAAGAGGCCCTAGTTATAGGCCCATCTCCTCTATCACATGTATACCCCAGCATTTCCAATCCTTCGGTTGATAGTCCTTTGAAAACCCTCACTTATAAGAAGTGCACACTATGACCTCCATGGTAGCCTCTTGACATAAGTGAGATGTTTTTTGGACTACAAATTCCTACATAAGATCTTGACCAAATTTAACCATAGTCTACATTACAACACCAACCAATAACATCTTATCCAAAACCAAAGAGGTATCTCATTAAGAAGTCATAGGTTCCTAAATCATAGGTTCAGGTGTAGACACTTAGCTCTTCACCATCCCCTTCTAAGGATCCTACTCCTAATCTCAAGGAAGTTAAAAATCCCCAACCCATTACTAAGGAACAACAAATAGCCTATGAAAAAGCACAATGAGCTCCAGAATGTCATGTGTGCCAAGAAGCAAAGCATAAAGCTAAAATAGAGGAGAAGAAAAAGTAAGCAAAAGTATAACATGTACTCCAAGAGAAATAGGCATAACCTCAAGTTGTAGAAGATGAAGCCCAAGAGGAATCATCCAAATCCAAGGATGAAAAATGCAAGTAGGAGGAACTAAAATAACATAGGATACACAAATCTAATGTTACAATGGTTGGCCAAGATAGTGTTGAATATGAAAAGGAACTGCAACAACAAGCTAAAGTGGAGGCAATAGTAAAGGTGTGACATCCTGATTTCACCCTATAATTTATAACCTTTAAATCTATAAATTAATATGGTTACTAACTGATTAATATTACTTTTATTTGAACTTAATGATATATACTATTATGGAATAGTGATATTGTTGATTATTATACATGATGTTACAACTATATTTTACTATTATGTATCTTATGGATGTGTATTTATTAATTTTGAATTATTGGTTGATATAGATGATGACTCAAACTAACTATCTACTTGTTACAAGGTGGATGTAGGATAGATCCTACCCTCAAAGCTCGATGAGGGAGAACATCATTGGAGAGGATAGGCTAGATGGGATGATTGGGGGATGATAGATAAAATTGCTAGTGATCCTACACACACAATAGATTTAAAATAGTATATGCACATCATGTTTTAAGTGTTAGTACATGGTTATGTAAATATTTTTTGTGATCATATTTTTATGAATATTTAGTTCTTGATATATATTGGATTCCTTTAATTTAAGTATCTTGATTTTTGAGAATAAATCAGAAAAATAGATATCTAATTGCTATATAGCTATTAGTTATTGTAGATACAGTTATATTGTAATAAGAAGCAATTAATGACTTATTATCTATTAGTTAAATAAATAATTACCTTTTTTTTATTTACCTTCATGGAATTTGAATTATCCAAAAATGTTAACCTTGAGTTAAGTTTATCTAAGCTAGTTTGAACAACATGCTTGAAACTAAATGATAAACTTGAAACTAGATATCAATATTTTAAATATCAAACATGGATATATATTTAAAATAAATTGAGTTATGTGGTGTAATGATTTATGTGAATAAATAACGTGATTTAATATTAATTAATAAAATGAAAGGTGAGTTGAGTATGATTTTGATAAAGATACAACTTCAGTTAGTGAAATCAAAAGGAGATTGGGATGCCACGCATGGGAGCAAAAAATCATAATGAAATTTGAATGCAAAGAGTATAACATGGCAGATTAGGAGGATAGTTTTATAAATAAATCAGGGAGTTTGGAAGTTTCATATGGAAAATAGGTGATGGGGAAATACAAAAAAAAAAAAAAGTGAAGGAAGAGAGAGAGAGAGAGAGGCATCTTCATCAGTAAATACATAAAGGTTGGTTCTACGATTGGTATTCTTGTGTGCATTATTGTGGAAATTATGTAGAAATTATTATATAAAGCAGCATCCTGATAAGAAATAATATGTGACTAGGTTATATATATAAATAGAAACATATATAATGATTGCATTTTAACCCATTTTACATCTTCATCCTTTCTGGGAATAGGAATGTAAATAGGATATTTAACCAGTTCCCCTGAGGATACAACTAATCCTTTTCTTTCTACAATTATTTGACAAAATGAAACAAAATAGAACACAAAAATAATGCAAATGATAACACTTAGAAATAGATAATGACCAACTAGACATCATTTTATTTTATGGAACATATTTATTTTGGGACAACATTCTTTATATAGACAACATTTTAGGATGAGTTTTAATTAATCTAGGTAGCACTTAAAATCTTTATTCAACCAACATGAAAAATATTTATCCAGTCAGTGTCTGAGTTAATAGACTACATTTTTATATTCGTAAGAGCAAGTGCTGAAAATAATGAAAATAGCGATGCATTTTAACCTAATCCCTTGGGTTGTATGTTGGTATACATAATAAAAGCATCAGTTTCCTGATTTATTGTGTTCTAAATATATTATTTGAACTATGTTTTCATTATAAAATAGACTGCATTCTAAATATAAAATTGGGATGCATTTTATCATAATGTTGAGTCTTTAAATAGATATGTTGAGTCTTTAAATAGATACGTTGAGTATTTAAATAAATATGCTAAGTTTTTAATGATGAGTTAAAAAATACATGTTGAGTTAGAAAATACAAAACTAAGTTTATAATTAAAACAATGAGCATATAATTTCAATGTTGTGAATAAAAATGAAACATTGGGCCATAATATAAAAATGTTGATTCATGTATTAAGAAGTTGAGTCATTATGACTGTAGTGAGATGTTTTGGTGGAACTTTATTTTTTGCCTTGGATTTATGTATTACGATTTTACCAAGTGGCACTATAACCCTGAGTAATCAATTTAGAAATTTGTGTGATTATTAAGGGATCCTTATGAGAGTTACGAGTTAAGCTTAAATTTATGAGTGGGATTATCATGGAACCTAATGAGAGATTGGATATCTTACTTATTATTTCCCTTGATCCATAATCAATGTTAAAATGCTCTGTATACTCAGTTCGGTAAGAAATAGTTAATGTATGAAATAAATAGTTACACTATCGGTTCAAGTTGAATTTTAAATAATGAGCAGGATTATTTCATTTAGTACACTTTTAAAAGTGGATTAACACAAACATTTCCATGTAAACACTCCACATTAGTTTATAGCCATAAAAATGTCATGTAATACAGAGCATAGATGTTAAAGTAAATAAAAAATTGGGTTGATAGTGATTTATTTATAAACACTTAACTATGTAAACTATATGTTAGTGGAAATATATAAATAATTAATGGTGTTATGGTCATTACATAAACATAAATAGATTTATTTTCAAACTTGGAGTAAATCAAGAGGAATTAGTGGCTTGACTTTAATGATATTATCTAGAATAACTAGGTCTTACGAAACAATCCTTGTATTGATATAATGTTGAAATGGAATTGTGATATTCTAAGTAAACAATGGGTATATAATAATATCTACTAAATGTTACCATGTTTGTAGATGGCTCGTAGAGCATAGATCAAAACTATGGTTACATGTTTGTTGATTGTGCTGAAAGTTTTATAGTTTTAGGAGTATCATTTTACATTGAGTAAATAATAGCAAAGATAGATATTTATGTGGAATGTTGATATACTCCTATTTGATTAATACTTTATCTTGGATTGATATAATTATATGATCTAAATCTCTATTATGGCTTTGCTTAGAATGTTCATAGAGGCCAAGTAGTATATTTGTAAGCATAATAGTGTTCTGCAAACATGTTGATAGGGTCAAATGTTTATAGCACCATGTAGAGATAAAAATTTATGTGTAGTATATTTGTGAGATTATTTTATTGCAAGTGATTAGACATTTCTATAATAAAATAGTGCATCATGGCATGTGCCTAGAGATCATGTTTGCATCTGATTACTATTATGGGGTATACCCAAGTGGAATAATCTAGTACTTATTTGTTTAATATTTATAGTGTAAGATTTATTTTTCATTAGGGTGATCATGCACGATGAGTTATGATAGTATGGGATATCATATAATACTTTAGATTAAATATTTTTTCTTGGTTAGTATGTTTTGTAACGTTTAGTAGGATATCATGTACATGTGCATCTTACATTGAGAGTGTAAATGAATGTTAGGTTAGATTATTTATTTGTTTGTATGACTTGATTTTTTATATGTACTTGATTGATTAAAGGCATATGCTTCCTTGTATTTATGACTACTTAGTATGACTATTTTTGGGAAAACTAGTAGTTGTGCCTTAGAACACTAGACTATGATAATATGGGATATCATGGGTTTTAGCTATTTGGATCTTATTTTAATAGTTGAGAATATACAATTTAATATGAATTTTACTCAGGTGGTATAAATTGTAGACATTATTTCTAGTTTAGGATAGATTATTGTAAGATTCATTCATCTGTTGATAGAATAAATGTACACTTTGCTTACTCTTATGTTTAGTATGTGATGCGATATGATTTCTAAGAGTATGTAATTTTTATCAATCTTATGGTTAAATAATGTATAGTGAGACATTATCTTATGGAATGTATGATTTACATGTTAGTACAATATTTTGTAATAGAATGGGTTTTCTATAATACACTCCATTTTTAGTTTTAAAAATCATACACACTTGGGTACTTACTTGTTCTCTACATTCTCATACTGTTCTATCTACATATCTATGAAAGGAGGAAAATTCATTGATAGGGGACTATGTGGGGGATCGTTGGTCCATGGTTGGTGTATAAAATTACTCGAATGATACTCTCCCTCCCTACTACAGTACTTATTTGGAGACTACACTTGAGATTATCAATGATAAATGAGTTGGTTCAACTCGAGCTCCAAAGGGATTGGTATCTATTTATAATATTAAGGTTGAAGGCCTAATGAAAATGTAATAATATTTCATTGGTATATATTTGAACAACAGTTGTATTAGTGGACCAACCATAGTTGAATCCTAATGTATTTAATTTCCTTATAGTTGTAAAAATTTATATTACAATTGGCATTTGAATTTTGGAAATGTTATTATCTAAAGGTTATGATTGTATAAGTTGCTAAGTTTGTTTCTATGGAACGAATGTTAAGTAATTAAAAAAAAATTGCTACATTATTCAAAGTGCAACTAGAGGGGTTATTACATGTGGTATCAGAGCTAAGGTTTGAACTCTAGGACCTAATGAGTCCATTAGAATTTTCATACCTTTTTATTTAGTAGAGAGTAGAAATGAGAATGTATGTATGGTACATTAAGTGTCTAACCTAAGAGCATTTGTACCCCCTTAAGAGATGCTAAATGGTTGGTTTATCTAGTGTCTCGTTGGTGATGGTTTTATAAGGTGTATAGCTAGGAGAGTTCATAGCTTAGTTCTTAAGTTATAAACAAGAGTCTTCTACCATATTCTTGATCTTTTAAATTGAAAACCTCGAGTTTGATTACATGTTTATTGGTAATTGAATCACCTTCACCATTTGTGTTTTTTTTGTGAGTTTTTAAAAAAGTATGGAGTGATTCATACTTAGGTTTATATGCATTAGTTTTGTGTCTTATATACACAAATCCTAGGAGTGGGAATCCTATAAGACCATTCTAGATTGGCACCACCTAGTGTAGTGGAAATTTTCTTGTAGTTGAATGTAGATGTCTTGGTTGATATTCCATTATGTTAGGAGTTTTTTATGTAGATTAGCATCCTTGTATTTATATATACTTGAGAATAAGTGTCATATCTCTTATTTATCTTAGAGGTGAGTTGTTATTCTATAACTCTCCCTTTACATCATTTTAAGCTACCAATAAGATGCATATTCTAAAGATGTTGATTTAACATTTCCTTAAGTAGAAAACTAATTTTTGAATTGTTGTTTTAATCTTATTCCCTTGATTTTATGGGATAGTGTTTTCTACTTTTTGTTGAGAGAAGCTGTAGGATTGGATATATTGATGCATCTTGAGGTTAGTATTTTCCTTCTGGTTATGGAGGTAGGTTATAATACTACACTTAAAAGTTTGGTAAGTGAACGATGATTTGGAAACTTGAGTTGTGATGTTTTTTTTCCATGTGAGAGTATGTAGGATATTTTTTTCTGAGACATTAGTTCTTTGAGTTACTATTTTGTCTAACTTATTAACTTGACCACGAGGAGTGGAGAACCTTGAATTTATATTAATTCTATTTGTTTATAATTATTATGTTATTATATACCTTTATTTAGATTGATATTATTTTCTTGTTGAAAACATGTTGTTTTGAAGAGTTAATTAATGTACCTTTATCTGTAAACAAGTAGGGTGTATGATGTGCAGAACATCTTTTTGGTCTAAAGGGTTTAGATAAAACTTTTTAACTTGTTGTGTGCTAGTTGTGTAAGCAAGGAGACATTATCTCACTTATAAGGTTGTAAGGATGGTATGATCCTTCGCCTTTTTATATTATGATAATTTTAACATTATTTTCTCTTAACTATGAATTTATTACATAGGTTAAGCTGTGAATTATGATACTAGTTATGTTTAGCTAATGATAACTTGATATAATCTCAGGATGATTATAATATTTTTCTTGTATGTATATTATTACATCTAGAATCATTTAGTATATAGTATTACTGTCTATGATTTGTTAGTATAGATTTGTGTTTCATTGAACTTTGTGCACATATTGGAGATTGTTAAGTCATGGAGACCTGAAGAAGGAGTAATGAATTAGGAATGTAAGTTCTAAGTGATAGGATGGTATCCTACTTAGCCTCACATTGACTCAGTTTTTATTGAGTTAGATCCAATAGATAGACTTGTCAAATCTAGGATTTGACAGGTGAATTTGTCAAATTTATTCGTATGGCCATACACATGTATATTGTGGATGGGTATTCCATATTTTTGTATACATTGAAAATTAAATATTTCTAATTTTTATTCATCATCATAATTGTTTAGAGATACATGGAGTAGTGATAGTACTGACATGTTAAACTTATCTGAAGCTATGCAGAGTAGCGATAGTATTAATTTATACATATCATTCTTACTAGGTTCCCTAAACAATTTTCTCTGGAATGAGAAATACACTCTTTGGATTAGAGAGATGTGCATAAGGGTTGGAATGTTATATGGAATTCTCCCTGGTCATTTGTTTTGGCTTTAGTGATGATCTCTATGATTTTGAAGAAGTCAGTGAAACTTTTATTGAGATTTTATAGGCTTATCTTGCAATTCTAGATCCTAGGGTGATCATGATAGAACCAATCAGCATAAGTGACATTCATAAAACTTGTTTACATAATAGGAAATGTCACAAAACATGGTCTTATAGGACCAATACTCTGAGGATAGTACTACTTAAGAAGACTGTGATGAGTTCTTCAAGTTGTTTTCGCATTTAATTGCTTAATTTGATACTATGTACCAATATTTTATTCTATTAAACTCTGTTAATTATTTAAAACTATTATTTGAATAAGCATCATTTGGATGATGACCAAATTTAAGGTCAGAAGATGTTATATCCTGATTTTACCCTATGATTTATAACCTTTAAATCCATAGATTAATATGGTTATTAACTAATTATTATTTCTTTGATTTGAGCTTAATGATATAAATTGTTATGGAATAGTGATATTATTGATTATTATACATGATGTTACAATTGTATTTTACTATTATATATATTGTGAATGTGTATTTGTTAGTTTTGCATCATTGGTTGATATATATGATGACTTACACTAACTACCTACTTGTTGCGAGCTTGATGCAGGATAGACCCTACCTTCAGAGCTTGATGAGGGAGAGCATCATCAAAGAGGATGGGCTAGATGGGATGATTGGGGGATGATAGAGGAAATTTCTAGTGACCCTACACACACATTAGATTTAAAATGTTACATGCATAGCAAGTTTTAAATGTTAGTACATGGTTATGGAAATATTATTTGCGATCATATTTGTATGAAGATTTAGATCTTGATATGCATTAGATTCCTTTAATTTAATTGACTTGATTTTTTAGAATAAATCAGGAAAATAGATATTTAATTGTTATATAGATATTAGTTATTGTAGATACAGCTATCTTCCAATAAAAAGCAATTAATTACTTAATATCTATTAGTTAAATAAATAATTACCTTTGTTTTATTTGCCTTCATGAAATTTGAATTATACAAAAATGTTAACCTTGAGTTAAGTTGAGCTAACCTAGTTTGAATAACTTGCATGAAACTAAATGATAAACTTGAAACTAGATATAAATACTTTAATTATCAAACATAGCTTTATGTTTAAAATAACTTGGGTTATGTGGCATAATGATTTATGTGAACAAATAAAGTGATTTAATATTAATTAAGAAAGTTAAATTAATAAAATGAAAGGTGAGTTGACTATGGTTTTGATAAAGATACAACTTCAGTTACTAAACTCAAAAGGAGAGTGGGATGCCATGCATGGGAGAAAAAATCATAAATAAATTTGCATGCAAATAGTATAGCATGATAGATTCGAAGGAGGATAGTTTTATAAATAAATCAGGGACCTTGGAAGTTTCATACTTAAAATAGGTGAAGGGAGATACATAAAAAGAGAAAAGTGAAGGAAAAGAGAGAGAGGTGTCTTCATCAACAAATCCATAAAGGTTGGTTATGCGATTGGTATTCCTATGTGCATTATTATATAAATTATTATGTAAGGTAGTGTCCTTATAAGAAATAATTTGTGACTATGTTATATATATAAAGATCAATGTATATATTGACTACATTTTAACTCATTTTACATCTTCATCATTTATGAGACTAGGAATGTAGATAGGATATTTAACAAGTTCCCTTGATGATACTGTTGATCCTTTTCTTTTTACCATTATTCGACAAAATGAAATAAAATAGAACACAAAAATAATGCAAACGATAACACTTCAAAATAGACAATGACCAATTGGTTGACGTCTTTTTTTATGGAACATATTTATTTTGGGACAATATTCTTTATACAAACAACATTTTAGGATGAGTTTTAATCAATATGGGTAGCGCCTAAAATCTTTATTTAGCTAGCATAAAAAATCTTTATCGATCTAGCATCTAAGTTAAGAGATTGCATTTTGATATTTTCAAGAGCAAGTGATGAAAATAATGAAAATGGTGATGCATTTTAACTTAAGACCTGGGGTTATATGTTGATATACACGATAAAAGCATCAGTTTCCGTATTTATTTCATTTTAAATATATTAATTGAACTGTGTTTTTATTATAAAATAGACAGTGTTCTAAATATAAAATTGGGTTACGTTTTATCATAATGTTGAGTCTTTAAATAGATATGTTAAGTCTTTAATGTTGAGTTAAAAAATAAAATGTTGAGTTGAAAAATACAACGCTAAGTTTATAATTAAAATAAAGAGCATATAATTTCAATGTTGTGAATAAAAATGAAATGTTGGGCCATAATATAAAAATATTGATTCATGTATTAAGATGTTGGGTCATTATAACTGTAGCGAGATGTTTTGATGGAACTTTATTTTTTGCCTTGGAATTTTGTATTACGGTTAACCTGAGTGGTGTTATAAGCTTGAGTAAGTAGTTTATAAATTTGCATGATTATTAAGGGATCCTTATGAGAGTTATGAGTTACAGTTTAACTTCATGAATGGGATTATCATGGAACCTAATGAGAGTTATGATATCTTAATTAATATTGCCCTTGACCCATAATCAATGTTAGAATGCTCTGTATGCTAAATTCATTAAGAAATAGTTAATAAATAGTTGCACTACCAGCTCAAGTTACATTTTAAATAATGAACATGATTATTTCATTTAGTACACTTTAAAAAGTGGATTAAAACAAGCATTATCATGCAAACACTCCATGTTAGTTTATCACCATACAAATGCCATGTAATTTGGTGCATAGATGTTAAAGTCAAAAATATATATCGGGTTGATAGTGGTAATTTATTTATAGACCCTTGACTATGTAAACTATGTGTTAGTGGAAGTATACAAATAATGAATGGTGTTATGGTGATTACATAAATGTAAATAGATTTATTTTCAAACTTGGGGTAAATTAGGAGAAATTGGTGGCTTGACTTTAATGGAATTATTTAGTAGAACTGGGTCTTACGAAATAATCCTTGTATTGATATAATGTTGAAATAGAATTATGATATTCTAAGTAAATAATGGGTATATAATAATATCTACCAAATGTTACCATGTTTGTAGATGTCTCATAGAGTATAGATCAAAAATATGGTTGTATGTTTGATGACTATGCTTAAAGTTTTATTGTTCTAGGAGTATCACTTTACATTGAGTAAATAATAGAAAAGATAGATATTTCTATGGAATGTTGATATACTCCTATTTCATTAATAATTTATCATAGATTGATATCATTATATGATCTAAATATATACTATGGATTTGATTAGAACACTAGTAGAGGCCAAGTAGTATATATGTAATCACAGTAGTGTTATGCAAACATGTCAGCAGGTTCAAATTTTTCACCATGTAGAGATGAAAACTTGTGTGTAGTATATTTATGAGAGTATTTTATGTGCAAGTGGTTAGACATTTATAAAATAAAAGAGTGCATCATGATGTGTGTTTAGATATTATGTTTGCATCTGATTATTATTGTAGGGTATACCCGGATGGTATAATCATGTACTTGCTTGTTTAATAATTATAGTGTAAGATTGATTGTTCATTAGGGTGCTCATGTTCAATGAGTTATGATAGTATAGGATATCATAAAATAATTTATCTTAAATGTATATGCCTAATTGGTACATATTATAGTTGTATATCTAGACTCTCACTTTTGTTGACTAATTAAATGTATGTATTGGTTATTCTTAAATAGTATGTTTTGTAACAGATAGTAGGATATCATGTACATGTGCATCCAACATTGAGAGTGTAAATGAATGTTAGGTTATATGAGTTATGTGTTTGTATGATTTGATTTGTTATATGTACTTTCTTGATTAAAAATGTATGCTTTCTTGTCTTTATGACTACTTATTATGACTAATTGTGGAAAAACTATTAATTGTGCCTTAGAATACTAGACTATGATAATATGGGATATCATGGGATTTAGTTATTTAGATCTTATTGTAGTAGTTGGGATTCTACAGTTAAATATGAATTTTACCAAGGTGGTATAAAATATAGTCATTATTTCTAGTTTGGGATAGATTATTGTAAGATTCATTCATGCATTGATGGATTAAATGTACATTTTGCTTACACCTATATTTAGCATGTGATGTGATACGATTACTAGGAGGATGTATTTGTTATGAATCTTGTGGTTAAATAATATATAGTGAGACATTATCTTGTGTTATGTATGATTTATATGTTAGTATGGTATCTTGAAATAAAATAGGGTTTTTATAATACACTGCATGTTTAATTTTAAAAATCATACACACTTGGGTACTTGCTTATTCTTTAGATTCCCATACGATTCTATCTACCTATCTGTAAAGAGATGGTCATTCCTTAAAAGGGGATTATGTGGCAGATCATTGGTCCATGATTGGTGTAGAAAAGTGCTTAGATGATGTTCTCCCTCTCCACTACAGTACTTACTTAAAGACTACACTTGAGATTATTAGTGATGCATGAGTTGGTTTGACTCAAGCTCCAAAGGGATTGGTATCTATTTAAATATTAAGGCTAAAGTCCTAATGAAAATGTAATTATATTTCATTGGCATATATTTGAACATCAGTTATTGTATTAGTGGATCAACTGTGGTTGAGTCCTAATGTATTTACTTTTCTTGCAGTTGTAAAAAGTTATATTACAATTGGCATTTGAATTTTGGAAATGTTATTGTCTAAAGGTTATGATTGGATAAGTTGTTGAGTTTATTTCTATGAAATGAATGTTAAATAATTAAAAAAAATACTATATTATTCTAAGTGCAAATAGAGGGGTTGTTATAAGAGGGAAAAAACGTTAAGGTAGAGGTTTTTTCTCAATGCCAAAGAGACATTAAGTAAGTTGTGAAGAAACAACAAGAGGAGGAAGTGAAGAAGGCCAAGGAGGTTACTAAGCAATCACAACTGGAGGTAAAACTAAAACTAATAGGAGAAGTATAAATGTAATAGAACCCATCAATGATCACAATGGAATAACTGCCTACACCACCCATTACCAAACCCTCTAAAAATAGAACAGACCTCCTCCAATCACGGTTTGGGGGTTCTACCCCCCACTGAAAGTATTTGGTTATGGGACCTTTTATCAATCTCCTCCTATCACATAAAATTTTCCTTGCTAATTTCACCCTTACAGTAAGCACTTCCAATGGCATCCATCTCTACTCTAAATCTTTGCATACCCACAACAGAAGCATCATTATATGTTTCTTAATTACCATTATCCACATAGTTTGGAGGCACATCTACCTCTCAAGAAAGCATTGCATAGAAAGCCACATCATTATAGAAATGTATTGCCCAGTTGACATTAGAGAATATAGGGCTACAAGTTGATCTAATTCAGGCTTATCAACTCATTGAAGATTCATGTGCTAGCCTGGTGCACCAATTATTGGATGTAAAGAGTATGTCTTATGCACGTAAACTCCCATTTCTCCTTGCACAGTTAACCCAAGATTGGTAACACATACAATAGTTGTAGAGTCTATGTACCCAAGTTTTATGAATCAAATATGATACCAAACTCTTTTTAGAGTTACTAGATGAATATCAGAAGTTTATTCATGCTACATCTTTGCAAGCCATATAGGTATCCCAACACTTACTAGAATAAAAGCAATATCTTGATAGTGTTTAGGGAAACACGCAACTGGCATTCATATAAAATGTTAGGACCAAAGTAACCATCCTCAACTTGACCACTTATGTGGTTGACTTAAATATTGCAATAAGGGCCTCTTCTTCTACCAAGGACACTGTGATGGTAAATTTACAAATAGTGGCAAAATGCACACCCAATGCAATATTTTCTCTAGTATTCAAGCATAGAGGTATGCTAATAAGTTCACAAACCTCCATCAAGATACTTCTCAATGGAATCTTTCTTCCCACACTACTTTTCCCAAAATTATGTATGAATACCTCCAAGCTTTACTTCTTTCCCAAAGCTACCTACGATCATTACTTCATTTCATCTAGGAGATTCTATTGAATTGGCAAGCCTATAAAGTTGACTTATCAACTTTTGATCCTGTGATTACACCAATGCTCAATACCCCTCAATTCATTATACCAATCAAATTTTAGGCTCAACTACAACAATGCAAGGTTCCCCCATTACCTCTTTCTTTGGTGCCTGGCTAGTTGGACCTGACTCCTCTCACTTCCTATACAATGCACAGGGATCACAATTTTGATATTTTGCTACTAAATTTTTGTTCTCAGATGGATAAATAGTGAATCACAAGGCATTAATTATTTGAAAACCCATGAGGGTGGATATGTAGTATGTATAAGGTGAAAATTAGTAAGTGAAACCCTGGGTGATCTACAATTCGTGTGAGTCCTATTTTTTGACACTATTTTGCATTGTTGTGATGTCTTGAGATGAGGCAACAGTTTAAGTCTAAGAAAGTATTACTAGGAAAATATTTGAATATATATGTCATATGTTCACATATATTATTATTTAATGTGTCCAACCATATCTTTCATGCATAATAACAATTTCCATTTCCAATCGTGCAATTTTGTTAAACAGTTAGTTGGATAAGAATGCAGCAACCCTATTTTGAGTTAGAAACAAATAGAGGAAGTTACAAGGGACTTGACATAGTTGGCTACCCAAAATAGATAAGAACTTACAAATATAATGTCTTTGATATATATCATGGATGCATCTTTATGAAAAGGGGTTGATTGTTAGCATAATTATTATTATTGTAATCACTCTATGATGAGATTAATGTAGTACTTATTCATTGAGTTTGTATTGTAAGATTATGCAAGTTAATCTCCATGATATTATGTAATGAAGTATTTTGATTAATATAAGAAGAACTCCTCCATTATTTTTTTGAATGTTCCCATGTTTCTTATATGAATTACATAAAATTTGAATGTACTTAGTCACACTATGAAATATTCCATGTTCTATATTTGTCAATCCTGAGTTTTGTATCTATGTACTATATTCCTGCAACCAAGAATCTCTATGATACAACCTTAAATCATGATAAAACATTGTGATTTATCTATATAAACCTTGAATAGGTCTATAAAATGTCCTTTAATATGTTATTTATCAATATCACAGTTGCCTATCCCCGTAATTAGCAAGTTTTGGTGATCCAAGAACCTCTGCCAACACCAAATAATAGCCACCGTAAATAATACTCAACTAAAATAAATATAAATTTCACAATCCATGATTAAAAGGAGATGATAAGGGTTTGACAAAGATTTAATAAGAAAAGGAACTCGTATAATAGAAATAAGAGAGACTACGACAAGAAAACACAACCAACCATCAACTTGTAATAAAATAAATGTGAACAAAGAAAGAAGCATCCATAAGAAATCACAAGATTTAGAACAACATGAGGAATACTCTTCTTCAATTCAATGTAGGGTAAATTTTACTGGCCCATATAGAAATTTACTTGGGTTTTTTTGGTGGAATCTAAGTATGTATTTCAAAACTCTGGCAAAAGTTAACAGATAGTGTTTAAGTGAAAATTCAAATAGACAGATGAATCATAATAGGGCATATAAGTAAAATGCATGTGCAACTATATAGAAAACCCACAAAGAGACTACACCTTATTTTTTTTGGATCACACCTCTTCACCATCGAATGATAGATTTGATGGTGAATGACAACAATGATTCTGAATGATAGATTTGATGGTGAATGACAACAATGATTCTGAATGACAGCTATGATATCATCTAATAAAAACATTGTAATATTGTCGAATGATAGTAATGCTATTGTTTGATAATAATATTTCTAAATGATAGTAATATTATCATTTGATAGTAATGATATCAAATGCTAGTAATGATGTCATTTCATAACAATGCTTCCAAATGACAATAATGTTGTTACTCGATAGTAACAATGTTGTTTGATAACATTACTTTCAAATGACAAAGATTGTTGTTAAATGATAGCATTGTTATCATTCAATAGTGTTTCCACCATTCAGCAACATTACTATCAATATATAACATTTTTGTCATTTGGTAGAATTTATATAAATTGATAGCATTGCTATCATTCGATAGCTTGGGTGTCACTTGGTAGCATATTGTCATTCAACACCATTTTTAACACTTCATTCATCCCTTTATTTCTACTAAAAGTTGCCATTATGAGCATATGGACATAGGTATGTTTACAAATAATGATGAATAATCTCATATTGACTTTTGATGTAGTGGCAAACTATATTTATTTATATGAAATTTGTTTTAAATAGTAGGTAAGATGACTTGGAAAACTAACTTACACCAAGATAATTGAGGCAAATCCATGTTGTTCACCACCCCCTAAAAATATCCAAATATCAATTTATAAAACTAAAATATTTATGCATTAACAAATAATAGACATTAAAATTTACCTTGATTCAATGTGACCTAAAAGTGATTTTAAAAATTAATGAGGAATAAAACTTTGTATAGAAATGAAAAGAATTATCTAAAAGAGGCAATCCAATGAAGAAATGGGGAATCAAGAACTAAGTGGACAAACCCAAGGGATCAAGGGAAAGCCTCTATTTTGAATTTTTATAAGGATAGAGGTTAAATAGTGTATATTTGTTCAACAAATTTGATTATGCTAAGACTAGATAATCAAGAAACAAGCCTTGTAAAATAGGTGCATACATTACAACCCCTTAATACTTCTTTTAATTTATTTTAAAGAAAAGTGTTGTTAGGTGTATATAATAAATGTGTGGAAGGAATGGTATGCATAATCAAAGTAAAGGAAGTAGAGGGTAAAAGTAAGGTCTAGAAATATGTGTTGCACCTTCCCTTAGGAATGAATATCCAAACAAGGATAAATAGATGTGTGTGATTATAAGGACACTCATGGAGTTGGATACCTAGGGCCTCAACCTTAGATTATGTAGCTTAAAATATAAGCATGAGTGAATTCTTTAGATTTTGAAACCATAGTCCTGATATTAGAATCATACATTTACAATCTCCTTTATGTTAAGTCTTTAGTTGATGATCCTTGATCACAATCACTATTGACTGCATAGGTGAATCACATTTACAAGTAACTCACTATAACCTTTAATCCCATAGTGATGTGGTGTTCTTCTTCGATTGTACTTCAACATGAATAAGCAATATGACTCCCAAGTCACCTATTGTAGTTTTAATAAAGGCCATATATTCTTGCAATGAAATTCCCTTCATCACATGCCAAATGGGCAATGAATAAACTTTGTTACAATCATATTTTATAGTTGGTTTTACTTAATGGCTTCATTTATTCCTATCAAGTAATGATCTCTATTGCACTAAGCTTCTCTATCATGTGCCCTTTCTAAAATAATTAATTAATGGTCAATATTAGCCCATTTTATTCTTTCATGGGTTAATTGGGCAAGCATAAGAAGAATAAATATTTAATATTTAATATTATCCAACTAATATCTATTTCAAGAGGATAACTACATATTAAATTAAATATTTTTAGGCTCAAAAAGGGGCACTATATTTTGTGTCATGAGGTGTCCATTTGCATGAAGATTTCAAAAATATTGGTAAATCACAAGTGGTGGGGGAATTTATGGCAATGTATGACAGCTTATGATAACTATCATACCCAAAAATAGAAAAGAATCCAAGGGAAACATGGGAATATTGGGTGCCCATCTCTCCTACTAAATATTGATACAAAATATGTATTTTGGTCATTTTGAGGGCATTGTTGATTTGATATTTTCTCTCAAACTTATAGATTTGCAGATTGTGGCTTCAACAGATGAAACCCCATTGAATTAATAAGGATTGTGGATGAAAAACCATGAGTATTAGGTGGATATAATATTCAATATCTCTGATCACAAGGATTAGCTTCATCCAGAGGTTGCATAGAGCTTCAAGGATTCAATATTTTTTAGTAGTTCCATTGTTTGTGTGTGTAAGGCTTCATGTGTCACAGTAGTGGCTCCAAGAGTGTTCGAATGTGCTGATATTTTTATGTTAATTTTATTTCAGTTTTTAAGCTATATATTTTCATTTCATAGTGTCATAGATTAGCTCTAGAATTTTTATGTTGTGCTGTGTTGATTATTGGCTTGTGGGTTTGAATACACAGTGTGTATTTCAACTTGTAGTGAATATTTGGTTGTGTAGTTTGCTTCTATGTGATGTAGGTTTTCAATAAATATTTTTAATTATATCAGACTATATTTCATGTATTTTATTTTTGATAATTAAATAATATCATTTTATGGTGTTTTTGGTACATTCAAGTGATTGTCGGTGTCGGTAGTTTTTATGGGTTTTGCCCATATTTTGGCTATTTAAAGTTGTAATGTTCCTAATGTTATATATCAGTGACACATACCTAATAACATGTCATTTCCATTTTAAAATCAATTAAAATCATTTTGGTAAAGTTTCAGCGTATTGGGTGTTAATTCATTACAAGACTAGCTAGTTAGTTTCATCAATTTTAGTGTAGTTTTAGTGGATTTGTTGAAGTTACATTTTTAGATCTGATATTTAATATTAATTTTGATTTGGCTCATTACATTAGTATCAAATCATGATCTTTCCATCCTATATATTTTTTAGATGATTGATGATACCGAGTGACAAAGAAATTAGATATTTGAAGAGTAAACACAAGAAATTGCAATTGGAGGAAATAATGATAGATAAAAGAAATGTAGAAGAAGATGATGATTAAATGAAATTAATAAAATGATTGAGGCACAAACTAGACTTACTAAAAATTTTGGTTAGATGATGCAATGGATTCAGAATAACAACAACAACAACAAAAACAATGGTGGTACTACTTCAAGTGTAAACAACAGTAACAATGGAAGAGGGAAGGAGATTGAGACTCAAAATTCAGGGGCTATAAACCAACCATTATTCATACCTAAAGAGAAACCTAAACAAGTTGAGTTCATAGCTACTATTTTTTTCAATGCAGAAGCCCTTAACAAATGGTGTGGAGAATATAATTCCTTGGCAGATGAGATCAAGAATGATATGTCTTAGGGGGAATATGTTGAGTTCTTGAGAAGAGGTGAATCTCAAAATAAGGGAAAAGGCAAAAATAAAGAACTGAAACACAAGTTGGGAAAGTTAACCATAGCCTTCTTTGATGGAAGTCAAAAGATTTCAGCTAGAGATTGGTTGTAGAAGATAGAGACATACTTTATTCTCAACCCCATGATAGAGAAGGATGCAGTTCAGTTTACCACCTTGAATTTAGAAGGAGAATCCTATGAATGGTGGTACCATGGTCACACTACTCTAGGAGATGATTAGGTATAGACCTTTGGTGAATTTAAATAGAGGATTCTTGATAAGTATGAATTAAAATAACAAGAAGCATATTTTAGCCAATTATTTGAAATCAAGCAAAGGAGTTAAATAAGTGAATACATAGCAGAATTCAAAAGAGTGTAGTGATGGTGCCTAAAATATCAAAAAAATAAAGAGTTCATCTATTTATTACAAGACTCCTTGAACCTCTTAGTGGGTTTGTTAGATCTTTTACACCGCTCACTTTGCACGAAGCTATCAAGAGGGCTCTAACCCTTGATCCATCAATTCCAAATAATGTTTTCTCACACTCCTCCAAACCAAACACATGGCATCATAAGGGAGGATTCGATAAAAAACCATTCCATGTATTTGTGCCTTTACAAAATAATACAACTACTAATTTCATGAAGAAGATGGATGAAGAAAAAAGGAATGAGCTTAAGAGGGAAAAACTTTGTTTCTCTTGTAGAGAGCCTTAGGTCCCTAGACACAAGTGTTTGGGAAAGGGACAAGTCCATTATATAGAGTTTGTTTTAGATAAGGAATCATAATTAGATGATAATGAGGAGTTTCATGATAAAGAGGAGCCAAAACATGAGTTGAAGAGGAAGAGACTACAAAAGGAGGATCATTAGTTGCACTTTTTGGAGCACCCAAATATCATCCTTTCAGGGTTTGGGGAGTGCTAGCAGGGCAACAAATGATTGTTTTGATTAATAGTGTGGAAACCCATAATTTTATTCATGAATGTTTGGTCATGAAGAGAGGATTGAAGACTAAATAATATGAAGGGTTCAATGTCACTATTGCGGATGGATTCACTATATCATGCACCAAAGTAGTCAAACAATTGAACATCACTATGGGAGACTATAAGGTTTGTGATGATTTTTATGTTATTGGTATTGGTGAAACTAATGTTGTCTTGGGTGTTCAATGGCTCCATTCTATTGGATGACACTATCAGAACTATCAAACTATGGAGTTCAAGTTTCAGTCTAAAGGTAAGGAGATTACACTTAGAGGGATTTCAAATGGATCTCCAAGAATGGTGATAGAAAAGAATATTGAGAGGCCTTTTAGAAGAGGTAAAATTGCATGGGAAACCACTTGCTCAATATGACCTTCAAGATCTCCAAATGGAAAATGTAAATTTCATTTTGAAATTTAAGAAATTTTAGATAAACATAACATTGTTTTCAATGAAATACCCCTAAGATTACCTCCAAATAGGGGATTTTAACATGTTATATAGTTATAATAGGATGCAAAACCTATTATAACTACTCCATACAGACATCCAAGGGATTAAAAAGAAGAGATAGATAAAACTATTAGAGAGCTTTTAGACATGGGATTCATAAGACCAAGTTCTAGCCCTTTTATATCATATGTAGTTATTTTGAAGAAGAAGGATGGCACTCTAAAGATGTGCATTGACTATAGATATTTGAATAAGAAAACCATTAAGAATAGATATCCCATACCAAGGATAGATGAACTTATTGATGAATTGTATGGAGCTGTTTACTTTTCTAAGATTGATGTGGAGAAGACAGCTTTTCAGTGCCACTATGGGCATTTTGAGTTCTTGTCCATTCCCTTTGGCCTCACCAATGCACCATCCACTTTACAATCATGCATGAACAAGTTATTTAGAAAGCAAATGAGGAATTTTGTCTCAGTTTTCTTTGATGATATATTGATCTACAATAAAAATTAGAAGGAACATTTGGAAAATTTAGATATAGTTTTGGGTATTCTAGAACAACAATCTTTCTATGCTAATTTGTCCAAATGTGAGTTTGGATTAACTAAAATTCTTTACTTGGGATATTTCATAAGTTCTAAGGGTGTTCAAGTAGATCAGCAAAAGATTCAAGCATTACTAGATTGGCCTCCACTTACCAATATTACATAGTTGAAATGATTCTTCAGGCTATGTTTCTATTATAGAAGGTTTTTAAAAGGATTTTCTTATATTGTTAACCCATTGACTAATTTGAATAATAAAGGATCCTTTGCATGGTCTGAAGAAGCTCATAAAACTTTTGACAAGTTTAAGGAGGGAATGAGTTCATGCCTTGTGCTTGTTATTCCTGATTTTTCATTGCCCTTTGTAGTTGAATGTGATGCTTAGGTGAATGTGATGCATATGATTTTGAAATAGAATATATTAAGGGTAAAATAAATGTGGTAGCAGATGCACTTTTTAGGAAGCCAACTTTGTGTTCATTAACTTCTATTTCTACTGAGTGGAAAGATTTCGTCATTGTTGAATATGTCAAAAATACTTTTGAATCTAATGTTCTAGATGATTTAGTAGAAGATGATAGATATATAGTGATTGATGAGCTTATTTATTACAAAAATTGAATTTTAGTTGTTCCTAAATAAAAAATCAAGGAAAAGATTTTAAGAGCTTTCCATGACACTCCCTTGGTTGTCCATCAAGGTTACTTCAAAACATATAGTCAGATTCATGAGAGATTTTCTTGGAAAGTGCTGAAATAGATTGTCCACAGGAATATCAAAGAGTGTATGACTATCCAAAAGAATAAAGGAGAGTAAATTTTGCCTATAGGTCTTCTACAACTGCTTCAAATTCATGAACAAAAATGGGAGAGCATTTCAATGGACTTTATCACATGACTTCCCAAGGTACAAGGTAAAGATTGTATATATGTGGTGGTGGATAGATTAACAATGTATGCTCATTTCTTTCCCATCACTTCAGAATTTAAGGCTTCTCAAGTAGAAGAGTTGTTTTTCAAAGAGATATTTAAGTTGCATGGTTTACCAAAGAACATTGTTAGTGACAGAGATAGTAGGTTATTTAGTTCTTTTTGGAATGAATTTTTTCACTTGATAGGAGTAGAGCTCACACTAAGCATAATTTACATTCCACAAATAGATGGACAAACAAAAATTGTGAACAAGTGGATAGAGGGGTGTTTGAGGAATTATGTTTCAAATAATCAAACTACTTGGGTCAAATGGTTACACTTGGGAGAGTATTGTTACAATACATAACATCATATGTCAATTAGTATGCCTCCATTTCGAGCTCTTTATGGTTATGATGCAATTTATTTTGCTGATTTGATATTTTTAGAAAATAGAGTACCTACAACTAGTGATCTTATCAATCATAGTCAAGAGATCATAAGGTCACTAAAAGATGACTTGAGGCAAGCACAGAACCAAAAAAAGATATATACAAATAGGAAGAGAATAGAAAGATATTTTGAGGTGGGAAACTTTGTATTTCTTATATTTTATCCATATAAACAAAGATCTTTGAATAAGAGTGGGGTTGAAAAGCTTAAGCCTAAGTTCTTTAGAACTTATAAGATCATCAGTAAAATTGATGAGGTAGCTTTTATGATCCAAAACATAAAATATTTGGTTAAAAAATAATTCAAGAAACAAGAACAACACAATAACAATAATGTTATCTCTGAGAAGAGATGTTTTATTCATCAAATTTGTAGACCCAAACATATGCCTATCTCTGAGAAGAGATGTTTGATTTCCATTTCAGGTTACATCTTAATTTATACATGTTTTGAAGGTATGAAGAGGATGTGGAATGTCACAAATATTGAAGGAGATTAGTTGGTTCAACTTCCATGATTCACAACAATATAGAATTTGAGGAATTATTATTTTTAGAAACTTACTATTTTTAGATTGCACTACTAAAATTGAAATTTGGGGCACTTCCATTTATTTTTAGAGGGTAAAAACCCACTAAGTGAAGCTTTGTGCCATCTCAAAACATTTTCCTCATTCTTATCTTTCCAATAGTTCAAATGGGTAGTCAAATGGAGATATGGTGCAAACATTATGGCTCCTGAAAGTTATAACACCAATTGGGGTAGAGCCATCACCCGAATTGTCACCTGAAATGTTGGTTGAATAATTCCTCCCTCCTTGAGAAGAAATGGCCCCCATTGCATAAATATTTGTCATCAAGTGTGGCAATTGTGTTTTGATTTAACTCCTAATGCATCCTTGGAATAGAGTATGCTTTATGGAGCTGCACTTTATAGAGCTATACTTTGTGGAGCTGTGTAGGGCCCAATTGTTCACCATTTCTGTCTAACCATTAATCTATGGATAGAAGGCCATGAAATTATTTAGATTTTTATCTATTAGCTTCTATTTTTGTGTTTTTTATGTATTTAGGGCTACAACATCAGCCTTTTAGATTCTTATGGCTTGACCACCATGAGAACAAATTTCTTGGCACTAATCAGGGAGATAGATGTAGAAGGTGATACCTTTGGTACCTTATAGCACCGTGATCCAAGAGTGAGAGTGATCCTTCAAGGTCTTGATTCATAGATTTCATGTTGATCATACATGAATGGTTGACCAAAGAATACATCACAAATATCTAGATTGGCCGCATCACATAAGACCTCATCTTGGAAAGTTTTTATTGCATATGAGAGAAGACATTGGTGGGTGACACAGAGGTTTCTCCCTAAACTCAACCATCCAATACTATATGGCTTTGGGTGAGGCTTTATGGACAAATTTAGGATTTTCACAACATTAACAAATATTAAATTCTTTTGACTCCCATTATCAAGAATGAAATGCAGAGGCTTACCTTTCACCCATAACTTAGAATGAAACAACCTTTCCTTATTATTTGGCCTCTCTTCATGGGTTTGTGATGAAGCAATGATGGCATCAGGCTTAGCATCTATAATCTCTTCTTCATCCTCTTCAACTTCAAGTTGTGTATGAGGTAGAGTAGTATATGTTGGGGATTATAACTTAGAAAGTAGGGACTTGATAGCTCGACATTATTCTTTGGAGTGAGTTCTATATTTGTGATAATCACACCACTTCCCAGTATTTCTTTCCTTTTTTTTCTAATTTTGGCCTCGTTTTTGACCTTATTTGTCACTTTTCCATTTTGAGGGTTGACTTTTTGTATTCATTCTTCCATGCTTTTGCTCAATCTTCACTACAAACTTGTATGCCTCACCAAGGGTTTCTAAATTGAAGAGTTTCATTTCTCCTCATATGTACCATTGTAGTCTGCCATGATATTTGAGAACATTATGTTTCTCACTTTCCTGGATGCCCAATCTCACAGATAGAGAATGAAAAATGTTCATGTAATCTTGAACATAATATTCCTTACCTTGACAAAGTTATTGCCACTTTATATATAGATCATCATATGCTCCAATGGGGTAGTATTATTCCTTTATAGCTTATATGAAATCATCCCAGGTAGGTTCTTCCTCAAGGCCAATATAATCCATACTAAATCTCTTTTTGTACACTTCCCACCAATTTTTGATAGGCAATGATGCTTTCAAAAGAGCAAAGTGATCTTCTCTTTATCGGTGAATTTATTTATAGAAAAATAAGATGACAATTGATCCAACCAATTTTTTGCTATATCAGCATTGATTTTTGCTTCAAATATAGGGATATCAAAATTCACTTAAACTTTGAAGGGTGTTGGGGCACTAAAAGGATGTGGGGTTGCAAATGAAGAGCCAGAATTTCCCATCAAAATTTGTTGGAAAATTTGGGTGAATTATTATAGAATATATGCTTGTTATTGCTGGAGGGATTCATTCATCATTTTCTTGAAAGGATCAGATGTCTCAATGTTGTCCACTATTTGAAATTATTTAGAGTGAATAGGTGGATAATCTGTTGGTTCTATTCTCACCCAAGCTTCCTGTAATTTGACCTCATCTTTGAGATCATACAATCTAAATACAAACCACTCTGATACCACTAATCCAAAACTCAAAAGCTTTGGTTGAAAGATAATTCAATAAATAAGAACAACACAATAAAAATAATGCTATCTCTGAGAAGAGATGTTTTATTCATCAAATTTGTAGACCCAAACATATGCCTATCTCTAAGAAGAGATGTCTGATTTCCATTTTGGGTTACATCTTCATTTATACATGTTTTGAAGGTATGAGGAGGATGTGGAAGGTCACCAATCTCAAGGGAGATTAAGTGGTTTGACTTCCATGATTTACAACAATACAAAATTCAAGGAGTTACTATTTTTAGAAACTTATTATTTTTAGATTACATTACTAAAATTGAAATTTATGGCACTTATATTTGTTTTTATAGGGTCAAAACACACCAATAAAATCTTTGTGCCATCTCACAATTTTACCCTCATTATTATCTTTCCAACAGTTCAAATGGGGGGTCAAATGGAGCTATGGTGCAAAAGTTTTGGCTCTCAAAAGTTCTGCCACCAATTATCGCCTAAAATGTTGCTCGGATCATTATGAGTTGCAGCATCCTCCAAATAGTAGAATACATAATTTATTTCATGTTTCTTGTTTGAAAAAGGTTCTTAGACAATATATTGTGCCTTCATATGATTTACCACCTTTGGATGATGAAGGAAAATTGATTCTAATTCCTGAAAAGAATTTGGAAATAAGGGATAAAAGATTGAGGAACAGGAGCATTTTAGAATATTTGATCAAATGGAAGAATTTTCCAGTGGAAGATGCAACATGGGAAGCTTGACCATTCATACTTGCATTGCTTGAAGACAAGCAATTTCTAGGAGGGAAAACTTGTCATGTACCCATTCTAAAATAATTAATTAATGGTCAATATTAACCCATTTTATTCTTTCATTGGTTAATTAGGCAAGCATAGGAAGAATAAATATTTAATATTGTCCAACTAATATCTATTTCAAGAGGACAATTAAATATTTTGAGGCTTAAAAAGGGGCATTGGGTTTTGTGTCATGAGAGGTGTCTATTTGCATGAAGATTTCTAAAATATTGGTAAATCACAAGTGGTGGGGGAATATATGATAATGTATGAGAGCTTATGACAACTGTCATACCCCAAAATAGCAAAGAATCCAAGGTAGACATGGGAATATTGGGTGCCCATCTCTCTTATGAAATATTGATACAAAATATGTAATTTTGGTCATTTTGATGACATTGTTGATTTGATATTTTCTCTCAAACTTATAGATTTGCAGATTATGGCTTCAATAGATGAAACCCCATTAAAGAAATAAGGCTTGTGGATTAAAACCTATGAGTCTTAGGTGGTCAGAGGATGAAATACCTTTGATCACAAGGAGTAGCTTCATCCAAAGGTTGCACAGAGCTTCAAGGATTTAATAGTTTTTAGCAGTTCCATTGTATGTGTGTGTAGGGTTTCATGTGTCACAGCAGTGGATCTAGGAGTGTTCAAATGTGTTGTTTTTATGTTTATTTTATTTTATTATCTATATATTTTCATTTAATAGTGCTAGATATCAATTCTAGTAGTTCTAGGTTGTCATGTGTTGTTTTTTGGCTTGTGGGTTTGAATACATAGTGTGTATTTCAACTTGTAGTGAAGATTTGGTTGTGTAGATTGTTGTTTTGTGATGTAGGTATTGTCTTCAGATATTTTAATTATATTAGACTATATTTCATGTATTTTATTTATGATAATAAAATAATATCATTTTATGGTGTTTTTGGTACATTTGGGTGATTGTCAGTGTCGGCAATTTTTATGGGTTTTGTCTAGATTTTGGCTATTTGAAGTTGTAATGTTGTTGTTACTGTAGATTAGTGACACAGCCCTGATAATATTTCATTTCAATTTTAAAATCAATTAAAATAATTTTGGTGAAGTTTTAGCATATTGGGTGTTAATTCATTATAAGACTAGCGAGCTAGTTTCATCCATTTCAGTGTAGTTTTGGTGGATTTGTTGGAGTTACATTTTTAGATCTAATATTTCATATTAATTTTGAGTTGGATCATTAGATTATCTATATACTCACATTACCATAATTAATGATCTCCTTAACTAGGTGTATCTACATGAAATCAAAGTGTATGTCATTTATTGTAGTTGTTCCTTATAATTTTTTATGTGATACACAGGATCATGCTACTTGGCACAACCACACTCCCACGAAGTAACATAGGGAATGCCTCAAATATGATGTTCAATGACTACTTCATAATCTCATTACCACCTTATGACACCATGATCATGACATATATCACCATCTAGATGATACACTCTTAGACTCACTTCACAAAGGTTTCAAACAAGTTTCACTTGCATATAGTAAATGCATGTGTTACTATATAGAATATAGTATAATGAAAAAATATCCTTATGTCTTAAGTCATAGTGGTAACATTCACTTATATTTAAGTAGAGGGTTACTTGAACATTAAAAATACTCATAGATTATATAGTATTGTGATCATTTTCAGTAATTTTTTGGCCACATGGAAATTATAATAACTCTATGCATCCTTAATGCATGTAAGTATGAAGTGTCATGATTATTATTATAAAATTGAAGGAAAATACTTAACATATGAAATATTGTAAAATTGGAGTTTATTTTAATCTCTAACCACTATGGATATTTATCTGTAATCATGATACTTGGAATAAATCCTGCTACACATAGGATTCACCTTTAAGTGATCACTCTGTGGGCCCTTCACATTTCGTGAACCCATTCTAATCACCACATGTGTCACTTTAAATGGACACAATAAAGGCAAAATTCAATGAAGACTTGAAGCATGATAAGGGTACACTACACATAATTCCAACATGTGCATTTGGACTTGAGTAGACATAAATGTGAATTATGAGTTCAAGGCATCCATAGAGATAATGGGAAGAAGTGAACATCAAAAGTGAATCTTTCTAGTCTGTGATCTCGAGACAATATGATGGATTCATGTGGACCACCTAGATTTCTTAGATGAGACTAAATTCATGCGTTAACATATATGGAATCTATTATGCCTATTTTTCACACCCACCAATTGTTTTTTGAAATAATATGTTATTATTCATTCTCTGCCATAGTGATGACTTAGTCATAAAATCTAAAACTGCAATCGAGGACCCTAAGTCAATTAATGTTATTTATTAATATTCATGATTTTAATTTAATAATTGGGTAATTATCATATTTATGAATTCATGTTTGCATTATAGTGGTTTCGAAAAGCATTTGTGGACTAATGAATAAAATTGGCATATATATATGATCAAATGAAAGTTACAATTTTAGTTGCAAATAGATCGACAGTTAAATTATAACATTTTTTCAATCAAAGTTTTAGTTTGAAAAACATAGTTCTCAATATGGTTTTATCGAAGTTGAAGGCATCATATGACTTGCCATGATGATTTTCAGATTATATTTATTCAAAATCTAATTACAAATGTGAAAATTGGCATTATAATGTTGTGATATAAGTGGAATTTGGTTTAATTTAAACCTAATATTATATTCTTAAAGATTATTAATATTTATAAAAGTATAAGTTTTTAATCCTAAATGATTCATTATGCTAAGGTTCTAATTCAAATATTATCTAACCTAAGATTTTAATATGATATGTCTAAACTTATTGGGAACTCTAAAATGGTCATGGTAATTTTGAAAGGTAAATTAAATATGTTTATTTCAAGGCATGAAGGTTTGAATCATGGTTTTATTTCAAAAGTCTTTTATTAAATTAAACCATGACAATATTGGTATTTTGACACTCATGAATGATATAGTTGGCAATTTGATTGAGTTGGCAGTCCATTTGGCAAATGTCATGATATGCTTAGTTGGCAAGGTGAATTAGTGAGGAGAAGAGGCCTCAAGATCATGGTAAGATTTTTGGTGGTTTAAGAATTCAATGTAAGGCGTACATGCCTTGAATGATGGAAATTGGTTAAAGGTTTAGAAAAGGATTTAATAGTAACTAAGTCTGATGGTATCGCTAAATTTTTTAGCAGAATGATTAGTAATTTCCTTGATTTGGTTAACCAATTTAAAGTTTTCACGTCAGCAAGGTAGTTAATTCACAAGCTTTTGATTATGAATAGCTTTCTTTTATTAGTTTTGGTCATTTCTTGAATCTTTCTCATGAAAGTGATACTCTGTCAATTTTGATTTTGGAATTGGGAGTAGAGATTTCAAGCAAAAATATAAAGAATTACACATACAGGTATGTCGTAAATAGAATGAATAAGTTTTGAGGGATGATTTTAGCTGTTTCAAACAATTTTTTGGTTGCATAGAAAGATATATTATTTCAGCTCTACATGGTTTGATAATGTTTTGATATTTTGAATGGCTTGTTTAAAATCACTACATGCATTGTTTTTAATCATGAAAAGTTGAAAAATCATAGGATTTTAATGGGTTGTATCATCATTTCTTTGCATCAAAATAGACTCTGTGGTTTATTTTAATGGAAATGTCTGATGGACTCAGAAATATTTCTTGAAATTTTCTAACAATCTTTGTTGAAATATTATGATAGGTAGAGTTGTTGCATGCAAGATATATTTAATTTTGATCACATAAGGTTATTTTATGGGTATTATTTCAAATCATCAAAATATTAGAAGTAATCAATAGTTTTGGAAAAAAAATTGATATGTGAGCTTTATGGTTTCGAAATGATGTCTTGAGAAGAGAATGACCCTTGATAGTTTATATTGATTTTTTTCTTAAATTTTGGAAATACATGCAGTTGGAAATTTTTGATAAATTATGAGAGTGGTACTGTTATGATATTTTGGCCTTGTTAGTTTTGATTCTTGAGTTGTGATATCATAAGTTGCATGGTTTCAAGACAATAGAAATCCATTTTTTGAAAATGATTTTACCATGAAATTCTAAAGTATGTTATTTCGAAAGATTTTGACAGATAGAAAGAAATATCATGTAATCTAAATTTTTGTGGGTTTATGTCAAAATTATGAATAGATAAAACACAATAAACTGGTATGGGCAAAGTATTTGAATGTAAAATTATGAAGAATATAATTTTTTATGGTTTATTCTGTAGACTAAGAATTTGACTCAAGAGATGATGGTTAGTATCATGTTAGTTCTAAAATGAAAACAAAATGAAAGAAACATACTAACATAACATCTCTAGGCCTAGTCACTAGGGGGAGCTTAGTTAACAAAACAAAAATAGAAAACACAACTAAAACATGAAAGAAATACCTTCTTTCACCTTCCTTGGATGATCCAAAAAATATGTTGTAGTGGTTTTCTTGGTTTGTGCTCATGAAGTCTACATCAATGAAGTATGGTTACCTCAATCTCTCCTTGGCACCTTGTTTGACTTTGGCTTGGCTCAATATTCTAGCATTATAACACTAATTTGTATAAATATTTAAAATCAATTTAGCGTTATACCTTTGGCATATGAGATCCTCTTGAAGATACTTGAGCATAATAACTTTGCACCAAATAGCTTAGAAATGATGTTCATGGCCTCTCTCCTTATAGATTTTTGAAATTGATCATAATCAACTTGAACATCCATCTCAAGATTGAGATGTGTGGCTAAGGATTAATTCAATTATATAATTAAAATTCATAAATAGGTTCATCAATATTTGTGATAGAGGGGAATTTAATAGGCATGGAGGGTCTTAATGAGGCATGAGAGGTATTAATTCAGATATTTTATGTATTTATGGCCTAATGATGTCTTCCCAAGAAATGATGTCACCTGATCATGTAAATATTCAATAGTCATTTCCAAAAAGCAATTATTCAACAAGTTATATTGAATTTTTAATTAGGCTCATGATTTGGTTTAATTAGCTCTTAAGCATGATTAGTCACTTTAGTGCAAATTTTAGCCCTTGGTGCACAAATTAATAAGATCAATCAAAATGTATCGTTATTAGCTCAAAATTTGACTGGATTGGAATTAGAATGCAATGTCAGATGTGTTGGATTCATTATTTCATTTAGCATATTTCCAACACAAAATAACAAAGGCATATTTTTTGTGCAAAAAATTTGGTATAAAAGAACAATCCAGAGCACCCCGGTGTGAAAATACCATTTTGACTCAAAATGATTTGATCAAAGTTAGATTCTTCATAAATTGCATTGCCCCATTTAATGATACCCTAGCCAAAATAGGCACTTGAATATATTAATTTCAACTCATTTAATCTATTTTAGTGTTTTTAGACCAAATTGTACATTTTGATAGAAATTAGTTTAAAACTTGGTTAGAAGTTATCGTTTGCCAATTTTAGGTGTCTATAGTTTACCTCTATTTAAGAAAGTATTGTAAAATTTTAGGCATAGCAATGTCTTCTAAAATAACGATAAATGGCCTATATGCCAAAAAAGAAGATGATAATTGAATAAAGAGCTCCAAATGGTGTTTGGGAAGCCTAGGTTGATGCCCCCTCGAGGGAGTGGCCATCACATATGTGGATGGATGATCCCTTGAAAAGAAGTAAGAATAAATGTGGAATTAACCCATGGTTGAGATTAATTTAAATGAGAAAATGCTTGCATACATTGATTTAAAAAGGTTACTAATTTGCCCAAAGGTGGTGATAATCAGGAATAAAAGTTGAAATAATGATTTTCCCATAGGTGGTTCTAATCATTAAGAGGACCTAGATTGTTTAAAGATGATGGTGTGCCCCAATTAGGACTAATTAGTAAGCATAACTCAAGGATATAACCTAGAATACAGATTAACTATGAGTGGGTACACATGTAGATGCGATGGTTTAATGACTAAAGAAACCACAAATAACCAGTTATATGAAGATGCACAAAGTGGTGAAAGAAATGTATAGAAAAATAAGATTGATCATTAGAAATGATTCAATTGTACTTGTTAATGAGGAGATGATCATCCTTATTATCAATGATACAACTATAATGGTCAATGGGTTGATTTGATCAAGGGTGGAAGGATTTTTCCAAGGTGCCAAGGATAAACTTATGTGGCTCCATTGATTTTAGACCTTCTTGAGGCTAATTTTTGTTGTAGCATATAATGATATGCATCATGTTAGAACATCATGAAGACTATCTCAAAATATGCATAAAGATTGACTCTTGAACCAATAAACACTTGAAAATAATTCACCAATGATAAAAACCATGATGAAAATGTTGATGTACGAATATGGATGGACTCAATAATAATGTACACAAGAAATCACCCAATGAACACATATAGACTGAGTCAAGGCAACATTGTTGAAAGCAAAAAAATAGGCAAGTGAACAAACAAACAAACAAATAAATAGAAAAACAAACAAATAAACAAAAAAATAAGCAACTTGAAATAAACAAACACATAGAAAGCTTAAAAACAAAAATAAAAGAAAGCATCCTAACAATGACCATGCCCCAGTAAGGTGAATTGAGAATAACTAACTAGGCTTAGACAAGACAAATGTTTTTATATTTTTAAAATGTTATGAATGTTTTGGCATGAGGTATCTTAACTCGTTAGAGAATGATAAGATACCTACTCACAAAATGGTGAGAGTGTTTGGCTTAGGTTGCTCATAAAATAGTGAGAGTGTATGCTTATATTGATCATAAAATGATGAGAGCACATGGAAAGGGGAACTGAGGTGACCTCAACATGAATTGAGTATGACCGACTTTATCTCAAAATACCTCAAGTCATAGTAGTTTTATCCACATAAAATATGGGGAGAAACCTGACTAGGACCCAACAAGTTCTCAAATTTGGTAATGGCTAATAAAATAAAAATAGTGATGGCAAGGTGATGTGATAATGCATGGTAAATAAGTTTTGCCCCTAGTTTTCTCATAGGTAATTATAACTAGGATAAATTGGAATAGGTCAATGATACTAATTTTTCCATAGGTGGTTATAATTTATAGAAATAGTGGTGAAACATTTATTTACCCATAGGTGGTTATAATTAGGCTCACATAAACCAGTTTAATATAAAAATAAAAATGAAAGATATATTTCCAGATCAATTGTCACACTACTTTCATAGACTGTCATTATAAACATAGATTTGATTGATTATTGAAACTTGGCAGAATCCTCCCTCAAAATATGTGGGAAGAACCAAATAAACCAAAATCAAAATAAGAATGGGTAGGATGATTAAAAATAGGCTTTGGTCTAGATAAGAATGGAATGATAGGATGGTATGGTCTCGCTAAGGATAATGATTGGTTTAATAGATTGGATAAAATGGTAAGAGGATTGCCCCCAAGTGGTAAGTTAAAGTAAATGGTAGGATATAGAACAATGGAAAAAGGAATGGAAAATGAAAATGGTAAATGAAATGGTTTGGTGCATGTTTGTAGCCTAGGTGTGGTTTTAGATTTTGTTTGGCCTAGGTATGGTTAAGTGGCATATGATTCTGTTGTTTCTGTTGAAGTGAAGATGCACATCCTGATCAACAAATGATACAAATAGAATAATTAATCATGTTAATTGCTATCCCCAACCTCATCTAAATAGTTGCTCTGTCAAGAATGCTTTTGTGATCTTCATTGGTCACTGATTTTGATTCCTTTAAATGTTGAGACAAGGTATTGTTGTAACCTTTACAAAGGAAAGTGTGATCATGGATGGTAAATAGGGATAGATTATGGCTGATAAGTTTGTTTATGAAATGGAATGGTATATGATAATGGAATGTGTAATTGTAAGGAAACAAATTAATATTATGACATTCAATCATATGTAATGTTGTTGATATCAAATTTGACATAATTTTGATTATGGCAGGGCTAAATACCTCTGAAGATGTTCTTGACAAGACCACCAAATTTTTGTTGTTTAGCCTAAGATTAGATACCATCTGATTAGGATATAGATTGGAATCTATTTTTATTTGGTCTTGAATAATGTCTTCATTAAGCAGTGAATAACTTTTATGCTCGGCTATTGGTACCTCAAAGAGGTTTTATCACCAATGAAGTTATCTTGATTATCCCATAGCACCTCTAAAAAGGTGTCACTAATTAACATTGAATTTTGATTTTGATTTTCTTCTAGCACTTTCAAAAAAGTTTCATTAAAATATCTTGAGTTTGAACTTTGTGTGTCCCATAGCTCCTCTAAAAATGTTTCACTAGGAGAGTATTATTTATCTGCATTAATTTAGTCTTGGCCTCCTTGTTCTTCAAATGTTATATCATCATGGATGCAGTTCAACAAAGTATGATTCTATCGATCCTAATCGACACTTATGGGAGATGAAATGTCAATAATATGGCTATGTTGGTTGGCGGTAATGGCCTATGGATTGGTAATGGAATGAGGAGAGGCTGTAAAATTCTTATAGAAGATAGTAGGATAACTTGTGTCGAATCTAAAGTACTCATCCTCAAAAACCATAAAAGGATCACAAATGTATTCAAATTGATCTGTTAGGCATGTATAACCAATATTGTAATAGTCAAGAATGCATTCTATTTCTAAATCTAATTCTGACTTAAGGGTTTTCGAATTCGATGTTGAGACTGATGTTGATTCTACTTTTGATGCTAAATCTGATGTTAGTTCAAAAATAGAATGTGACTTTAACTTTAATTTTTCATTTGATGGGTACTTTGTTACAATGATGTCTTGTTAAATGTTTGGTATTAGACAAGTAACAACCTATGATGGCATAACGGCCTTCACAAAGACTGTTTGTCAAAGTGACACTCCTATACAATGGGAAAAAGGTCAAGAGACAACTCCTTAGAGACTATCTTGTCAATAGGAGGCTCTTGAAAAATAGCCATATGGTCGAGGTAATGATTTGCCCAAAGGTTGTTATAATCATTAAGAAGTGACTCGATAAAGATTCGCTCGTTAGAGTGAGACCTCTCAACAATAGGTATAGGTTTGAAAGGTGATTCATCATAGGTTGACTTATCACAAGTAGTTAGTTTAACAAAAGTATCTTAGATTGGTTGGTTTGTTTGGCCTTGGTTTTTAATGAATTGAAAAATATAAGTTTTGAACACAACTTGGTCTTTGAATAATTGGATTGGTTGAAGTTTTGATTGGATTGGTACCAAATGAGGAATAGTCTATGGTTGGATAATGGTATGGCATTGAAGAGCATGATTACTCATTCAAGTTAAAGGATGAAGTCCTAAAATGGTAATGACAGGATGGTGTGGAGCTTGGTTGTTCACACAAACTAAAGGACTAAGTCCTTGAATAATGAAGGGTATTATGGATCTTTATATTGCTCACACAAGACAAAGGATGAGGTGTTGGTATGGTAATGGCATAGCATTGTGGAGCTTGATTACTCACATAAGCCAGAAGATGAGATCCTAAAAGGATAAGTTTGAGGTATTATGAAGCTTGGTAGCTCACACAAGCCAAAAGATGAGGTCCTGGAAGGATAAGGCTATGGCATCATAGAACTCAATTGCTCACACAATAAAAAGCATCTAAGTCCTTCAGATAAACCAAATCATCCCAATTTTGAGTTGGATCATAAGCTAGTTCTTGAATATGTTATATGTACTGATTATTGTAAAGAGGGTATTGATCCATATCCCAAACAACATTATTTGTAGTTGGATTTTTAAAGTCCTCCTTACAAGCCTCTTCATACCAATCAAGGTCTCGAGTTGGATCATAAGCTGGTTCATAATTTTTTTCCCATGAATGATTATTATGAGGTGGATATAAATCTATCTCACAAACCATATTATCATCATTAGAGTCTTGACTAAAGCCATAAAAGTTATTTTATGTGGCCATTATATCATAATTTGAATTATACGTGACTCCACCATAAGTGTAGCTAGACATGTCTACATAAATGATAAAAGATTTGAAAACTAAAAGGCTTACAGTTCTGTAAACTCTGAAAAATAATGTCCAAAAGATAAAAGGTTCAAACTTGGTCTAACTTGGTCGAAAGTGGAGATGTATCTCTAAACAATAATTTGATCATGGAGTTGTATCTCTAAAATGGTTTGTGCTAAGACTTAACAAAAAAATAGTCTAACGTCAAATGTTATACACACAAAAGGTCAAATATCTGAATAAAATTTGGCATGTCAAAAGTCTAGTTCAAAGTGTTCCAAACAAGGTCTAAATTAAGAAATGAGAAAAGAGTCGCTAGGTTTTTTGTCCAAATATGGAGTCAAAAGCTATGCTAAAAACAAGCATATGTTAAGATTTTTGGTCAAATGACGTCAAAAGCTAGACTTGAAACAAATGCATGATGTGATTTGATTTAATCTAATAAGTTTGAAAATAACTTTGACATAAACCTGACACACGTAATTAAACATAGACATAATCAGTTGGCATTAGTCATGAAGCAAAAGGCTTTTTGAAGAAAGGTTATTCTCTCTTAAATAAAGGCCAGGTTTAAAATCCATAGTTTACTTAACCATCGATGGTTCCTTTGACCATCAACGATCACCTGTGTAAACATGTGAAGATAAAAATCCAACCAAATAAAGTTAAAAAATTAAATTGCAAGAGTTTTAATAATTCAAATGAAGATTTTAAAATTGCATAATGATCTTCTTCATGCATGGGATTTGTTTGGTCTCATTGGATGTGTCATTATGTAGACTAATAATTTGACTCAAGAGAGGATGGTTAGTATCGTGTTAGTTCCAAAATGAAAATAAAATGAAAGAAACACATTAACTAGCATAACATCTCTAGGCTTAGTCATTAAGGGAAGCTTAATTAATAAAACAAAAATTAAAAACACAACTAAAACATGAAAGAAAGACCTTCTTTCACCTTTCTTGGATGATCTAAAATTCTTGTTGTAGTGGCTTGCTTGTTTTGTGCTCATGAAGTTTGCATCAATCAAGTATGGCTACCTCCGTCTCTCCTTGGCACCTTGTTTGACTTTGGCTTGGCTTGGATTGAATCAATATTTTTACATTATAACACTAATTTGTATGAAGCTTTAGAGTTAATTCAGTATTATAACTTTGACATATGAGAGATTCTTGAAGATATTTGAGCATAATAATTTTACATCAAAATAGCTTAGAAATGATGTTCATGGCCTCTCTACTTATAAATTTTTGAGATTGATTAGAATCAACCTAAACCGTCCATCTCAAGATTGAGATGTGTGGCTAAGAATTAATTCAATTATGTAATTAAAATTCATAAATATGCTCATCAATATTTTGGATAGAGGGGCATCGAATAGGTATGGAGGGTCTTAATGAGGCATGGGAGACATTAATTCAGATATTTTATATATTTATGACCTAGGTATGTCTTCTCAAGAAATGATGTCATTTGATGATATAGATATTCAATATTCATTTTCAAAAAACAATAATTTAACAAGTTCTATGGAATTCTTAATTAGGCTCATGGTTTGGTTTAATTAGCTCTTAAGCATGATTGGTCACTTTGATGCAAATTTTGGCCCTTGGTGCATAAATTAATCAAATCAATCAAAATGTCTTGTTATTAGCTCTAAATTTGACTAAATTAGAATTAGGATGCCATGTCAGATGCATTGGATTCGTTATCTCATTTAAGATGTTTTCAACACAAAATAACAAAGACATATTTTTTATGCAAAAAAATTGGTATAAAAGAGCAATCCAGGGCATCTAGGTGTGAAAATATCATTTTGACTCGAATTGATTTGATCAAAGTTAGTTGCTTCATAAATTGAATTACCTCATTTAACGATATCAGGACCAAAATCGACACTTGAATATATTAATTTCAACTCATTTAAAGTGTTTTAGGCCAAATTATGCACTTTGATAAAAATTGGTTAAAAGACTAGTTGGAGGATATCGGTGGCCAGTTTTAGGTGTCTACATATTCATGATGTTGAATCATGATAGTAAGTAAAAAATTAATAATGGGTTCATATTTGATTTTTGAAATTGATTGAATTTCTTTCTGTTATACAAAATCTGTAAAATAATCACCTACAAAAAAATTATGGTGCTAACTTTGACAGCTAAATGACCGTCATCACAAACCAAAAATTATGCAGTTTGACGATCATTTGAATGTCAAATTTAGTTTGACTAAAAAATATATTAAATTTTTTATTTTTAAAAAAATGAAAGTTATTTTATGGAGAGATTTGTTTCATATTTAACGTGATACAGTCAAAATATTTTTACTATCAAAGTAGTTCACAAAATAATTTGTTTTCAAAAGCATTATATTGCACATAGAATAAAGAGCAGTGAAATAAGTTTTTGGAGATTTGGTATATTTTTTGGTAGTAGATTGATTGCTTATATATATATATGTGTGTGTGTGTGTGTGTGTGTGTGTGTGTGTGTGTGTGTGTGTGTGTGTGTGTGTGTGTGTGTGTGTGTGTGTGTGTGTGTTTGGCAGTAGATTGATTATATACACTGGGTGTGTGTTATTGAGTAAATTAAAATGCAAAATAGATGTAATGTAAAGATGAATTTTATTTAATATGATATGTTATTTGATTATTTATTGATTAATTGATATTCTAAATATTCTTAGTTGACTAAAAAAGGTCTCCACCCATTAGGAATATCTAGACTAAATTCAAATATTTGATCTCTTAAGACTTTGAAAAGTCTTAAATAATTCTTAATTTATGACCATGAAATTCATTGAATTTTAAAGTCAATTAATAAAGTTGACAAATAACTAAGTTAGTTATAACTTCTTTTTTAAACCAACTTTGGAGGTTTAAAAGGAGATCAAGGATTCATTTGAAGAGGAGGAACAACACATGTATTAAAGACTTATACACTATCAAGTCAATCATTTATTTCTCTCTTATATGTAATTTCTTTGAAATAGCATGACTTTTGCAGATAGACAATGGTTACTGCTTAGACAACGTAAGTATATCCAATTTTATATTATTATTTATAACTGATTATCTGAAGATTGTCAAGTTTAATATCTTTCGATGATTGCAACATGCAATCTTATGCACAAAATTTGAATATTCAACTCGAATAATGATGAAAACCTCAATGTTTGTGACATATTGTTGATCTAATTGATTGTAAAAATTATCTTTTGGAGATATTTTTTATGAAAGATGTTTTTTTTCAAATAAAATGATTTGATTTGTTAAGACGACTCTTATTTATTAAGACTCATAAATTTTCTATTTTATAATGTATTATATTTATTTGAGTTTGATTTTTAGTTTAGTTTTCATTAACATTAATTTTCTTTCTTTGCTAGTTTTTCTTTATTTCTGATTTCTTTCTTTAGTCTGTGTTATTTTAGTGTTAGTTTTAGTTTAGTGTTAAGTTTAGATTAGATTCTTTTTGGTGTCTTAGTTGTTGTTGTTTTTTGTCGTTATCTCTTTAGGATTGTTGATTTATGTTTATTTTCTTTACTTATTGAATATTTGTTTATAATTTATTTTATCATATTGCCTTCAATTGATCTTTTATGCTTCCCTTATTTATTATCTTTGATGATCATTTATGAGCATGGACATAAGTTATACTTTTCAACAATTTGAATTTTTTGTCCTTCAAGAGATTGTCTAATTAATAGACTTTGTTTTGTCGAATAGGTCAGATGACAATTTATATCATATGTGAGATTGAGTTATATAATATTGAAAGAATGATTAACTTCTTGGATCAAAACATTGTTTATGAGAAACTCTTCTTGATATAGTTGATTTTCATATTATGTTTGATCAACTTAGTAAATGTTTGCAAGCTTGATTTAGATTTAGTATTGAACATAGTAATCCTCAAAACTTTAAAAGACCATTTGCACATCTTAGGACTGATTTTCAGCCATAGGTCTCTTAAGATTAAACTGGTACAATTCTATCTTGACCTTCGTGATAGGTGAATGGGTTGATTTATTGGTGTGACATTTTTCACCATCAACACATTAACGTGCAAAAATTTGTAGGGCTTAGGTTGTAGTTGTGACATTAATATCTATTAAAAATGGAGCCATGTGAACCTTTCAAAGACTCTTATTTATAATAGTATTATGATTATTTTGGTCACTAGTGGCCATGTGGGTATGGTGGACCCATTACCCCATTCACATTGAACTTAATGTCAATTTTTATTCATTTAAAGGTGTGATCTAAAACTATGGATATTTATGCAAACTTTGTGAATGTTCGTAAACTTCGTTGACCTTGTCTAATCTCTATACTCTGTGAACATTGGACCCTCCAACATTTGTGATCATCAACATGACTTATGGATTTTATTTTATTTTGGGTCACAGATTGTGTGTGATCTCGACACATGATGAAATTACAATGTCTCACTCCATATCTACCCTCATAAAAGCCACAAGCGATTTTTCCTCTTGATTGAATGCATAGATGCATTATGATTATTAAAGGTAGTGATGAGTGGTATGTCATTTGCAACATAGTAAATTGGGTAACATCAATTTTGGTATGAAATTGTATGTTGGTCACACTTTATTATGTGAAACAATGGTAACTTACGATGACTTACTATGATGTTGCTTGGATGACTTAGTGGTCCATGTGGATTCACTACACTTAGGTAATGTGCGATCCCTTTGTGAATTACAGGGATTTTATTGACATACATAGAATATGATGTGACCTCGTGACACTTGGTGGTTTTGTGGTTCCTTGCGATAACTTTATTATTTTATAGTGACCTAATAATATATCACTTATATATTAATGAAGCGTGGAAAGTAAATAAACTATGATTATATTATAAATATCAGTAAATCATAAAGCATGAAATATAGCTAACATGTGACTAATAAAATAAATGGAAACTAATTCTACAATTTACACATATTACTCTGATAAAATTAATTATCGTTGGAGTCACAATATCTTTATTATATATAAATGATGAATATGTTTAATGATGAACTCAAACATCATAATTAATTTTTTTTTTTTTTTTTTAAAAACTAATTAATGTTAGAGTAACATAGTGACGCACTACATAGACATCTCCCAACAACAATACATTGATATCAAACCAACCTATTTCCACGTTTTTTCAACCCTATAAGATATGCCACTACGTTGCATAGAGGGGATGAATTTAGCAATTAAGATGGCACCAATCACCAATACAAACACATGAAGTTAGGTATACTTAATAGGTCAATGATGAGAGAAGATATGTCCCCATCTAAATATACTAAAGCAAAATTCATTATATGTAACGTCAGTCAATTTCCCATAATGAATGCATACTTTTAAACTTTCTCTGGTATTGTGCTTGATTTTAAATATTTATTTCTAGTATTTGGTGGTTTTTCAAGGTAGAAACCCATAAGAGGGAAATGTTTTAAAATGTATAGCTAATTGTTTGATCGACCACCTTCCATTAGATGGAAAGGTGCATTTTAGGGAAAGTTCATAATGTTTTTAGAATTTTATTTGGAATATATATATATAGATTTAAGAGTAGAAAATATGGATTTCTGAATGTGTTTCAGTTATATGTATATATTAATGATGAGATGAGTTAATAAGGATTTGCTTAATATTTATTGGATAAGTATTTGATTCAATATGATGAAAGCATGAACTCCAATAATGCATATTTAAATTGAGAATGGATTCCAACAATAAAACTGGTGATGAAATTCATATTATATGTAATTAGTTTATGTAATGCATTAGCTATATAGGCACTTGACACCATATTCTTGGGTGGAATATTGTGGAAAAATATCCACATAAGTGTAAGATAAAGTGAATAAAGGTCACATGATATTAAATAAAAATGTGATCAACTAAAAAGATTACATAAGCCATTACAATACTCAACATGAGTTAAATATAAAAGCCACTAATAAATATAAAGGTCGAAAGACATAATTAAAAGGAGATCATAAGTGTTTGGCAAAGATTTAATAAGAAAATGGATTTGTATAACAAAAAGAAGAGAGATTGTGGCAAGAAAACACACCCAACCATACAACTTGTAGGAAAATAAATGTAAGCAGAGAGAAAAACAACCACAAAAAATTACCAAAATTAGAACAACATGAAGAATACTCTTCCTCAACTCAATGTCACTTTAAAATGGTTTTAAAAATTAATAAAGAATTAAACTTTGTAGAAAAAGGTAAATAATTATCTAAAGGAGGCAATTCAATGAAGAAAGGGGGAGTCAATAACTCAATGGACAAACCCAAGAGATCAAAGGAAAGCTTCTCTTTTGGATTTTGATAAGGATGGAGGTAAAATAGTGTACATTTGATTAGCAAATTTGATCATGACAAGACTAGAAAATCAAACAATGAGCCTTATAAAATAGATGTATATGCTATATGCTCATAATGTTTCTCTTACTTTATTTTAAATAAAATAATTGCTAGTCATATATAATGTATTTATGGAAAGAATGGTGTGCATAATCACAGTAAAGGAAGTAGGGGTAAAAATAAGATCTATAACTTTGTGTTTCACCTTTTTTTAGGAATGAATATCCAAATAAGGATAAATAGATATATATGATTATAGCAATACTCATTGAGTTGGATCCTTAAGAGTTCAACCTTAGATTATGCAGCTTCAAAGAGAAAACATGTGTGAATGTTTTATCTTGTGAAACTAAAGTATTGATATTAAAATCACATAATTACAATGACCTTTATATTAAGTCTTGATATGATGATCCTCGATCACAACCATTATTGACTACATAGGTGAATCACATTTTAGGTCACTTGGTATAACCTTTGAGGCCACAGTGATGAGGTGTTATTCTTCAGTTACACTTTATCATGACTAAGCTCTATGACTCTTAAATCATCTATAATAATCTTTACCAAGGCCATATATGATTGCAATGAAATTTTTGTAGAGTAAAAAATACTCTACATTTCATTCTGATTTTCAGCAGCACATGATCCAGATCTCTGTCCCCGCATACTTTGGTTTGAGACGGTGAAGTTTTGAAATAGAGCATGGGCTCTAATTTCCTTTTGATTCATTTTTTCTAAGTGTTAAAGTCAAGCGAAAGCTGCCTAGTGTCGTCATCCAAGGCACCTTTCATATTTTCTATAAGTTAGTTGGGACGTGCCACGTATCCCATAGCAATTCAGTAGAATGCAACAAGTGTCAACATCTGCATTTCATATCGGCATCCACGTTTCAAGCATTTCATATCAGCATCCACGTTCCAAATCTATTTTCAGCGGAAGGTTTCTTGAAGCTAAGTATCAGGATCAAGCAGAAAATGCCAAGTGGCAATCGCAGAAGGTCTCAATTTTACTTTTCTAAAAGCGATGAAAGACGCCACGTATCCTAGCAGAAGAGAGCGGAAGCCACCACGTGTCAAGATCCAAATTATCTTCATTTTGATTCACCGATATAACAAAGACTGTGATGGGTCTCAAGTTTTGTTTCTAAAGCAAGCGGAAGCCGCCAGGTGTCGTTGTCTGTGTAAATATGAAATGAGACCCGATTGTTTCTATGATATAAATAGAGTAAAGCAGAGACCGCCATGTGTCACCTTCCACAGGTTTCTAAAAAGGTAGCTAAAAGAAGTGGAGACCACCACGTAACCCTAGATAAGTAAAGCAGAGATTGCCACGTGTCCTTTGTTGAAGCAAGCAGAGATTGCCATCTATCCCTATGCTCCTTTTCAAGTTGCTTGGGCAAGAAAGGTTGTAGGTCTTATTTTCTTTTAAGCTGTTAAAGTTTTGAGGAAGCGGATTGTGACAGGTGTCAAAGGGGAAACACTCATAAGCAAAGACACAAAAGGAGTATAAATTACACAGAAAGTGGCGCGTGTCTTCAGTAGGTGTTGCAAAACATGCCAAGTGTCATTCTCTGGTGTCTCCTAAGTAATAAGAAGGTTTTCAAGGAATTAGCAAGTGTTATCTTCCATTTAATAAAAGAGAGCATCCTGCAATCTATTTCAACCAATGAACTGTCATAAGACAAAGCATTTTATAATCTAAGAAATATCTTCTGTTAGACACTTCCAGTTTGGTTAGATTTCAGCTGGGCCGTTAGATTGGGAACAAGTAGACAATTCGGAGTGAATCCAAGGCTATAAATAAGGGTGCAGAGATCACCAGAAGGATCATGATTAGAGACTGGAGAGAATTTTCTGAGAGAATTATTGTCAAGAGTTTAGACTTTCTAGGCTGTGACTAGGAATATCATTTGCTTTTATTCTATCTTCTTAAGTTGGAAGGTTTATGTAACTATGCGTGTTTATGTGCCTCTTATGTGACTGGAGAATTAATGAGAAGATTGAATCCTATGCCTTTGTTGATATTTTTGTGTCATTGTAAAAGTAGTCTAGGTTGTGTTGTCAAGAGTTTTAGACTTCTTAGAGCTGTGATTAGGAATGTCATTTGCCTTTGTTCCATTTTTCTTGAGTTGGAAAGTTTATATAACTGTGCGTGTTTTTGTGCCTCTTATGTGACTGGAAAATTCAAATAAGAAGATTGAACCCTATGCCTTTGTTGACATTTTCTGTATCACTGCAAAAGCAGTCTATACTGTGAGCCTCTGATTCTATTGTTTACATCTTTTACATTGATCATGCACTTGTTTTCTCTTAAATGTAAATGAATCTTACATATAGTCTCACTGTGTTTAGGATTAAGGTCAAATTACATTCAAGCGCATCGCCATAGTTAGATTTTCTTTCTTGCATTTGTGTTTCTGTTAAAATTCCTATCCCTTTTCCTAGTATACACTTGATATAAAGAAGAGACCAGCTTCTTAAAAATTTGAAGGTTGTTTCAAGTCGCAAGTCCCACGTCTTGAAACTTCCCATTGTTAGTGTTAGAACAAGCACAATTTTAAACATCAACAGTTTTTGGCAGGCCCGGTGGGACCAATCTTGAAGTTCCTTTCAAGATCGTATGAACCAGAGAGCTACGAGGAGTCATAGCTATGGACCAGTAACCAAATCACAATCTGATATAAATTTAGGTATTCTTTTTCCACCTTTGGTAATTAGTTCAAGAAGAAGAGTCAACCAGTTTTATACCAATACCAAGAGCAAATATGGGAGCCCCTATACCCCCAAGAAATTATGCAAGTTGGAACACTGGTAGTCCATTGATTCTCCCAATACCACCAGCCACTTGGGACCCTATCCCAGTGACTGCCCTAAAAGCTCTACCCAAATTCAGTGGGCAAGACTTTAAAAAACCTGAAGAATATCTGTAGGATGTATCAGATGTCTATGCTATACATGTTGTCACATAGCAAAATGTGGCCATAAGACTATTAGCAGCTTCTTTTAAAGGGAAGGCTCTAGAATGGTATTGGTCCCTGACCCCAAATACCATCTCTACATGGGATCAGCTCAAAGATCTTTTCTTTGAAAGATTTGAAGAGAAGGGTGATAAGTCTTCTTTATTACAGCAATTAATTACCATTCAAAGGGCACCACAAGAAGCCATGACTGACTTCAATTCTAGATTTCAAAAAACTTGGGAAAGAATCCCTGCTATAGCTAGACCATTACCAGGTATGGCTATAGTATTTTATCTTAAGGCTTTGAAATCATATATATCTGTAATGATTCAGTCTCTTGGAGGACACACTTTGCTTGAGGCTTATGACTATGCGGTCAGAGCTGAGAATAATTTAATAGATGCTGGAAAGTTACCTCCAAGGCCTCCCATGCTCATGTTCCCAGAAATTTCCTTACCATTGCCTCAAGAAGCCCCTAAATCCATAACCCCACTTGTGTCTATGTACACATATCCTCAACCACCTGCTAAAGAAATTGTTCCCACTCAGTCATCTGAGCTTGATGATTCAAGAATATCTTGAGGACATTTTCTAATGAGCTGATTAATATAAAAAGACAACAAAATAGTTTCCCTAGGCCTCCATATCAAGGCTATCAAGGAAATAGATTTTCATCTCAGCCAAACTAATACCAGGGTCCTCTGAGACAAAATAACCCTCAGCCAGCAAACCAATTAGTTCCAGTCCCCACACCCTCACAGACTATTCCTCCCAATTCAAATAGGGAGATTGTTCCAGGGCAAAATAACTATGTAGATAACACTAATGCCTGGTATTTTTCTTGCAATAATGCTCATACACCTAGAGATTGTTCTATGGGTAATCTGCAACAAAAGGTGGCAAAACAAAGAAGAATGGATGGACAGTTTGCAAGTTCCAGTGACAATCAAGCCTACCAGTCTTTTGGTATGCAAAATTTGGTATTAATGGCTTAGATGCAAGGGATGACTTTGCAACAAGAGGAAGAAATAGCTCTGGAATATGCTTTATTCTCATGGGTTGAAGATGAAGAGTCAGTATTCTTGAATGAAGTTTTTGCTTCCAAGAAACCAGTGGTGCCATCAGACTACTATACTAGATCAAAGAGAAGAATGCTGGAACAGCCTGAAGTTGTAAACAATGAAGTTATGGAGAATACTCTATTTCAAGGTCATCGAAACATAGCAATTAGATAATAAGTGTTTTAGCCAGTGCAGAACCAAGTAATTCCTGGACAAATTCAAGAAAGGGCAAGATATCCTAATCTTCCAAGAATTCAAACTTTAGGATCAATGAATGTGGTTGATCAACTGAAGATGACCCTAGTGCAAGTATCAATTTGGGACATATTAGCTATTCCTGAACAAAGGACATTGTTACAAGAAGCTCTTCAAAATCAAGCAATGCCCAAATATACTGAAGGACCTGCTGATAAAAGAAAGCTCAAAGACACAGTTCATCTACAGAAAATAGCCTTAGTGAAAAATGCATCAGAGGTAAGCAAATCCAAATTAGATTCCTTCTATTTAATTAAGATAGGTGACTGGACTAAGCATAATCAGGAAAAAGAAAATAACCAGTTGTTAGCTATGATGCATAGTGACCCATATGAAAAGTATAACTCTATTGGTCTAAGCACTTATGTTATTTTTGATGAGGACCATGAAATCCCAAATGTTTTAAGGAAAGAAACGTCAACTACTCAAGAATCCAAAAAAGATTCAAAAATCTGGACTTTAAATTTTGATGGGGCTAGAAGTAAAAATAGTGTTGGAGCAAGAATTTGTCTTACTGCTCCAAATGGTGAAAAAAATTTAAGGGCTATCCATTTTCAATTTGCTTGTACTAATAACGATGCTAAGTATGAATCTTTAGTACATAGACTCCTATTAGCCAAGAAAAAGGGAATAAAGAATCTAATAGTAAAAGGAGATTCAAAATTAGTAGTAAAGCAAATTAGAGAAAAGGCAATAGCAAAGAATGTCAGGATGAAATCCTATAAGCACAGAATTTGGGACTTAATAGAAGATTTTGAATCTTTTAATATTAAAGTAGTTCCCAGGATTCAAAATTTTGAAGCTGATAAGATGGCACAGATTAGTTCACCGTTTTATCCAGCAACTGCCCTATTAGTTAACAATGAGTTAGTAAAGGTTATAGTAAGGGCAACTATCCCAGATAATGATGAGAATTGGCAAGTATTTGAGAATAATTTTTAAGTACTATCATTCTTACAACAATCAGGGGAATTTGCCGATCAATTGCAACCAAATATTAAAGAAGCATATGGGGATCAAATTATACAATTAAAGAATAATAAGCTTCCTAAAGGTTTAATCACTTTAGAGAGCCTTTTTGATCCAGAAGATGTAAGCCTGGAGAAGAAAAAGTTCCAAGCGAACAAAGTAGATTATTTTAAAATTGAGGTGAGTGAAGGGAAAAAATTAAAAGTTGGAAATTCTGCAACTCAAGTAGAAAAGGAAAGGCTAATTGAATTATGCAAAAAATATGACAGAGTCATAGCCTGGAGCTATGAAGACCTTCATGGGTATAATAGAGACATCATTCAGCACATAATGGAACTGATTGAAGGATCTAAGCTTGTCAGACAGAAACAAAGGCCAATGAATCCAAGGATTGAGCCTCTAATGGTGGATGAGTTGCAAAAACTTTTAGATTCTAAAATAATTTTTCCAATCAAACACTCAACCTGGGTATCAAATATGGTACCAGTTAGGAAAAAGAATGGTGATATAAGACTTTGTGTAGATTTCAGAGATCTAAACAAAGCATCTTTGAAGGATCACTATCCCTTGCCCTCCATGGAACAAATTCTATAAACTGTGGTTGGATCAAAGAGATTCTCTTTGCTATATGGTTTCTCTAGATACAATCAGATTTGGTTGGCTAAAGAAGACCAATACAAGACCGCTTTTAATACCAAATGGGAAACATTTGCATATGCTAAGATGCCATTTGGCCTGTCAAATGTTGGAGCCACTTTTCAAAGAGCTATGGATGTTGCATTTGGGGAACTGATAAATAAAATCATCTTGATTTATCTTGATGATCTTACTATTTTTTAAAAGAATGTTGCTGATTATTTTGATCATTTAGAAGCTGTGTTTAAAAAATGTCAAGAATTTGGAATATCCTTGAATCCTAAGGAATGTATATTTGTTGTCGCTCAAGGCAAATTATTGGGACATATATTATCTAAAGAAGGAGTCTCCATAGACCCAGAAAGAGTGGTAGCTATAATGAACTTACCTCTTCCAGTAAATAAAAAAGCAATTCAATCTTTCTTGGGAAAGATTAATTTCGTCAGTCGGTTCATATCTGACTTTGTAGGCTTAGTATAACCAGTGACACTCTTGCTGAAAAAAGACCTAATTTTCAAGTGGATTGCGAAAGGAAGGCAAGCCTTTGAAGAGGTCAAGAAAGCTATCTCAACAGCTCCAGTACTTAGAAACCCAAACTTTTCTAAGCCTTTTGTAATGTATGTATATGGAGGAGAGCTCAGTATTGCTATTGTCCTAACACAGAAGGATGATAAACAGGAGGGAGAGCATCCAATAGCCTTTTTCTCAAGGACTTTTAGGGAATATGAAACCAGATATAACTTTGTGGAAAAATAAGCATATGCTATGGTAAAAGCTCTCAAAAAGTTCAGGCATATAGTATTAGGAAGTAAAATTCTGATACTTGGAGCACATCCAAGTGTCAGAGAATACATCATGGAGGGTGAAATTACTGAAAAAAGAGCAAACTAGATAACTAAGATCTTTGAATATGATGTAGAAGTCAATTTCACTAAATTAGTCAGAGGTAGGGGTTTGTGCCAATATATGACTCAAGAGCTTGAAAAGATGATACCTAAAGAGATAAATTCAGGAACAGAAGAAGAAATTGTATTGAGAATACAAGAAGTTGATCAGGAATCCTGGGTTACAAGCAGGATTCATTTTATGAAAAATGGGATTTACCCAAGAGAACTTCCTCAAAATAAGAGAAGATACTATATGATGCAAGGAGTTCATTTTGTTTTAATTGAACAAGTTCTTTTCAGAAGAAATTTTGATGGCAAATTGTTAAGATGTGTAGAAAAGGACGAGGCTAAGAAAATACTACATGAAATGCATCATGGAGTATGAGGTGGACATTTTTTTGCAAAGACCATAGCTATAAAGATAAGTGAACCAGGTTATTTTTGGCCTACTTTATTTACAGATTGTTATCAACTGGTTAAAAAATGTCAATCTTGTCAATATTATGTGGGGATGAGAAGGAATACAGCAATGCCTCTTAGTCCTATAATTGTGGATGAACCCTTTGCTCAATGGGGTCTTGACTTCATTGGAATGATAAATCCAGTATCTAGTATGGGTCACAAATGGATCTTAACAGCCACATATTATTTCACCAGATGGACCGAGGCAGTACCACTCAAGGAAGCAACAGAAAATGTGATCCTAGATTTTTTAGGGAGTATCACTACTCATTTTGGGGCTCCTCACACCATAATTTCAGATAATGCTAAAGCATTTTTAGGGTCCAAAGTATCTGAATTTGCATTAAAGCATGGAATATATCTAAAAACTTCTTCTAATTACTACCCTCAGGGAAATGGTTTGGCAGAATCAACTAATAAGAACCTGATTAGACTCATCAAAAGAATAGGGGTTGATCATCACAAGGAGTGGCATAAAGTGCTTAATTTAGCACTGTGGGCTGATAGAATTACACCTAAACAGGTGATCAAAATGTCCCCATATGAATTGGTATATGGGAAACCTGTTGTAATTCCCCTAAGCTTGGAAATTCCTGCTCTCCAACTGATCAAACAGATTGAAATTGAAGAAAATGGCCCCATGCAGGTCAGACTCGCAGAAATTTTAGAAGTTCAAGGAAAGAGGGATGCAGCACATGATTCATTGATAAAGCATCAGAAAATAATTAAAGACTGTTTTGATAAAAGGACTTCAAATCCCCATTTTGAAATAGGCTCAATTGTCTTGAAATGGGATGCAAGAGCCACCAAACCAGGTCAACACACTAAGTTTGAAGCATTATGGACTGGCCCTTATAAAATTCAGTTGTGTAAATAGAAAAATTTGTTTGAGCTAGATACGATGGAAGGTGAACCTAAAGAGATTCCTGTAAATGGAATCTATTTGAAACATTTTAGTTAAAACTATGTTTTTTAGCGATTTCAGATCATGTGAGAGTTGTAGATTCTTTTTTTTTAGCAGGGTCAAAAGTCCTTGGGGTCACCAATAACTGTAGAGTATAAAATACTCTACGTTTCATTCTAATTTTCAGTAGCGCATGATCCAGATCGTTGTCCCCACATACTTTGGTTCGAGACAGTGAAGTTTTGAAATAGAGCACGGGCTCTAATTTCTTTTTTATTCATTTTTCTCTAAGTGTTGAAGTCAAGCGAAAGCTGCCAAGTGTCATCATCTGAGGCACCTTTCATATTTTCTATAAGTTGGTTGGGACATGCCACGTATCCCATAGCAATTCAGTGGAATGCAACAAGTGTCAAGATCCGCATTTCATATTGGCATCCACATTTCAAGCATTTCATATTGGCATCCGCATTCCAAATCTCTTTTAGTGAAAGGTTTCTTCAAGCTAAGTATCAGGATCAAGCAGAAAGTGCCAAGTGGCAATCGCGAAAGGTCTCAATTTTACTTTTCTAAAAGTGACGGAAGATGCCACGTATCCCAGTAGAAGAGAGTGAAAGCCACCATGTGTCGAGATCTGAATTATCTTCATTTTGCTTCACTGATATAACAAAGACTGTGGTGGGTCTCAAGTTTTCTTTCTAAAGCAAGCAGAAGCCGCTAGGTGTCGTTGTCTGTGTAAATATGAAATGAGACCTGATTATTTCTATGATATAAACAGAGTAAAGTAGAGACTGCCACATGTCACCTTCTATAGGTTTCTAAGAAGGTAGCTAAAAGAAGTGGAGACCACCACGTAACCCCAGATAAGTGAAGTGGAGATTGCCACGTGTCCTTTGTTGAAGCAAGTAGAGATTGCCACCTGTCCCTATGCTCCTTTTCAAGTTCCTCAAGCAAGAAAGGTTGTAGGTCTTATTTTCTTTTAAGCTGTTAAAGTTTTGACGAAGCAGATTGTGACAGGTGTCAAAGGCGGAACACTCATAAGAAAAGACATAAAAGGAGTATAAATTACATGGAAAGTGCTGCGTGTCTTTAGTAGGTGCTGCGAAACATGCCAAGTGTCATTTTCCAGTGTCTCCTAAATAATAAGAATGTTTTCAAGGAATTGGCTAAGTGTTATCTTTCATTTAAGAAAAGGGAGCGTCCTGTGATCTATTTCAGCCAATGAACTGTCAGAAGACAAAGCGTTTCAGAATCTAAGAAATATCTTCTATTAGACACTTCCAATTCAGTTAGATTTCGGTTGGGTCGTTAGATTGGGAATAAGCAGACAATCTGGAGTGAATCCAAGGCTATAAATAAGGGTGCAGAGATCACCAGAAGGATCATGATCAGAGACCAGAGAGAATTTTTTGAGAGAATTATTGTCAAGAGTTTAGACTTTCTAGGCTATGACTAAGAATATCATTTGCCTTTGTTCTATCTTCTTAAGTTGAAAGGTTTATGTAACTATGCGTGTTTTTGTGCCTCTTATGTGACTGGAGAATTAATGAGAAGATTAAATCGTGTGCCTTTGTTGATATTTTCTGTGTCATTGCAAAAGTAGTCTAGGCTGTGTTGTCAAGAGTTTTAGACTTTCTAGAGCTATGAGAATGTCATTTGCCTTTGTTCCATTTTTCTTGAGTTGGAAAATTTATATAACTGTGCATGTTTCTGTGCCTCTTATGTGACTGAAAAATTTAAATAAGAAGATTGAACCCTATGCCTTTGTTGACATTTTTTGTATCACTGTAAAAGCAGTCTATACTGTGAGCCTCTAATTCTATTGTTTAAATCTTGTACATTGATCATGCACTTGTTTGCTCTTAAATGTAAATGAATCTTACATATAGTCTCACTATGATCAGGATTAAGGTCAAATTACATTCAGGTGCATTGCATAGTTAGATTTTCTTTCTTGCATTTGTGTTTTTGTTAAAATTCCTATCCCTTTTCCCAGTATACACTTGATATAAAGAAGAGACCAACTTCTTAAAAATCTGGAGGTTGTTTCAAGTTGCAAGTCCCACATCTTGAAACTTCCCATTGTTGGTGTTAGAACAAGCGCAATTTTAAACATCAACAATTTCCATTGTCACATGCTAAATGGACCATGAATAAACTATGTTACAACCATCTCCTATAGTCATTGGTTTTACTTAATGTATTTGTCCCTTCATACCAAGGCATGATCTTTACATCACTAATCTTATCTCTGTACTCGCATGGACATCGTGAGTGATTTCCTTAACTAAGTGTCTCTACATGAAATCAAAGTGACTATCATTTATTATAGTCGTTCCTTGTAACTTTTTATGTGGTACACATGATCATGCCACTTGGCATGATAACAACCCGACAAAGTAACATAGGGAATGCCTCTAAGAAGATATTATGTGACTACCCTATGACACCATGATTATGACACATGTAACCATATTAGTGTCACACACTCAAACTCACTTCACAAAGGTTTCAAGCAAGTTTCACTTACATATGTGCATCAAGGTGTTACTATAGAAAATACATTATAATGCATAAATAACATTATGTCCTGAGTCGCAATGGTAGTGTTAACTTGTATTTAAATGGAGGGCCACAAGAACATTACGAAGACTCATTTATTAAAAATATTATGATCATATTGCGTGATCTTTCAGCAACATGGATATTATGGTAACTCTATGTGCCCTTAGTGCGTAATATAAAGTGTTGTGATTATTATTATAAAAATAAATAGGCATATATTTAAAATACAGAACATTATAAACTCAAAATTTTACTATAATCTATGAGCATTGTAGAGCTTTCTCCATGATTGTGATACTTGGCATAAATCCCATTACATGGAGGATTCACCTTTAAGTGATCACTATGTGGGCTCTTCACATTCCCTGAACCCATTTTGATCAACCCCTATGTCACTTTAGGTGGACATGATAAAGGTAAAATTCAATTAAGACTTGAAGCCTGACAAGGGTACACTGCACATAATTCCACCATCCAGCCATGACACATGCATTCAGACTTGAGCAAAGATAAACGCGAATTATGAGTTCAAGGCATCCATGGAGACCATGGAAAGAAGTGAACATCAAAAGTGAACCTTTCCAGTCTGTGATCCCGAGACAACATGATGGAGTCACATGGATGGTCCAAATTCCTTTGATGAGACTAAAGCCATGCATTAATATATATGAAATCTGGATTACGGTGCAAAAATGTGTAGGGCTTAGGTTGTAGTTGTGGCATTAATATATATTCAAAAGGGAGCCACGTGAACCTTTCAAAGACAATCATTTATAATAATATTATGATTATTTTGGTGGTTGGTGGCCATGTGGGTATGGTGGATCCACTAGCATATTCACATTGAACATAACATCAATTATTATTAGTTTAAAGGTGTGATCTAAAAATGTGGATATTTATGAAGATTTTATGAATGTTCGTTAACTTCATTGACCCCGTATAATCTCCATACTCTATGAACATTGGACCCTATGACATTCGTGACCGTCGACATGACTTATGCATTTTATTTTATTTTGGGTCACAAATTGTGCAATCTCTACACATGATAAAATTATACAGTCTCGCTCCATACCTGCCATCACAAAAGTCACAACCAAATTTTTCTCTTGATTGATTGCATAGATGCATTACAATTATTAAAGGCAATGGCAATTGGTATGACGTTCACAACATAGTACATTGGGTAACATCAATTTTGGTATGGAATTTTATGGTGGTCACACTTTGTTATGTGAACCAATGGTAATTTATGATGACTTACTATGATGTGACTTGGTGACCTAGTGGTCCATGTGGATACACTACACTTAGGTAGTGTGTGATCATTTTGTGAATTTTAATCTTTCTATTGACATACAAGCAATATGATGTGACCTCATGACACTAAGTGGTTATATGATTCTTTGCAATGACATTATATTTTCATAGTGTACAGAAATATCAAAACAATCTAATAATATATAACCTATATATTAAATAAAATGTGAAAAATAAATAAAATACGATTATATTATAAATATCAGTAAAAATACATGACTTGAAACATACTTAAAATATGAATGGTGAAACAAAGATTAACTCTATAATCTATCCATATTAATTTAATAGAATTAATTGTCATTATAATCACAATATCATTATTATGTAATTCATTTATAATAAATAAACATCATGACACACAAAAAATATATATATATTATAATTAAATTAAACAAAAGAAAATTTTATAACTTATTTTAGAATAACATGGAAGAGCACTACGTGGCCGTGTTGCTTTATGGTTTTATTGGGGGGTGGCACCGACTCGTAGCATAGAGGGGGTCTAATGGTGTGACATAGGAGATAAATAATAGGTCAATGATGACAGAATATTTGTCCCCATCTATATGTAAGTGTAGTCAATTTCCCATACTTTCAAAGTTTGACCTCTTATTGAATGGTAATGTTTTTTATTTTAAAATTTATTTCTAGTATTGGCTATGTTTAGATAAAGTTTATAATGTTTTAAAACCAGTTGTTGTTGTCATGGTGCAATAAATGTTGGAGGTTAAATATAATTAGTTTGTATTTGATTTGTTGTAATAATAAATTGTTTTATTTTGTGTTTTTTTTAATATATTAAGTATTTTATTTTTATTTGTAGAATATATTTTCCTTTTAAGTATTATATTGTGATAGACTATTTTTATCATTTGCTACATCAAGAACGCTTTATTATTGATATAAAAAAAATCAACTAGAGTATAAAAATTCAAATAATATTAATCAATTTAAAATTCAATCATTCAGGAATAAATACAAAAAATTTCATTGTGTTTGTCAAGTGTTTTCTTTTCTTTTATGAAGTATATTCTCCTTTAACCAAAATTTAACCCACTACATTCCCTTTCACTTGGAAACGATTGTTAAATGAAAGTTAGCTGAAATTAAAACATTGGTTATCGAGTGCAAACCTTCAAATTTCAGATATCATAATTGTACATAATTAATATAATATGAAAACAAAACATTAATGTTTTAGAATTTATATTTATATTTAACAATTATAAATATAATATACTATTTCTACTGTGTATATACATATAATAATATATTATACATAATAAAAATATGTAATATAATTATATATATACAATTAATTTTTATAAACTAATTATATATATATATGTGTGTTATATATATTGTTTAATATATTATTATTATATTTAATATATATGTAATATAAAAGATATTGGTGATATATATTATATTTAATATAATATTATAATTTTTTAATTACTATTATGTTATATACAATTAGTTAATTTTATATTATATTTTTGTGATTATATAATATTTTACATTATTTATTTATATATATAAAGATCATACCTCTTTTAATGATATATTTTATTATATTATATGTATTAATATTTTATTATTGAATTTTAACCTATATTTTAATATAATATATTATATATTCATATACTATATTATATATTAAGATATATAATTATCTTATTACATTTTATTATATTAGACATTTTAATATTTTAACATTGAAATTTAACTTATTATATATATATATATATAATATTATATTTTTAATTATATTATATATAATATTAATTTATAATATATAATATTAGATTATAATAATATTATATTATAATATATAATTAATATTAATTAAAATATATATTATATTAAATTTAAAATGATATTATTTATTTATATATAATTATAATTCATTATACATTTATTATACAATAATTCTTTGTACAATTTACAAGGTCTAAAAAATTAAAAGGGTTAATTAAAACATCTTAACAACTAAAGATCTGTTGATATGCTCACAAGACTTTTGAGATTAAGTTCCCCCTGTTTTCGTCAAATGTAATGTTCTCACACCAGTGTAAATCAATTCAGTCGAATGGCACAAAGAATTTCATTCCACTTAACTTGTCATTGAACTCCGGAAGAACCTTTCTGACTGCCTGTAGAATACCTAATGTTTCTGTGGTCGATCTCATCTATAGGCTAGAGAAACAAACATCTTAAGATGAAGCGAAAGCAGAACTGAAGTATGTTTCATACCTTTGTTTGCATGCTACAACCTAGTGATTTCTGGAATATTTCTTTTTTCTAGAAGCCATGCCTCTATTTTTGGTGGTTATTCGCTCTAGGTTGTTTTAAATTCCTTTGATTTGTAATATTTTTGTAGGAGTGCATCTGAAGGCTCCTTGAAAGGAATCCTTGGATATACTGAAGATGACAGTTGTATACATACATCTTTTCGTCAAGTGTAGCTTCGTCATCATAGAAGAGGAGATCATAGTCAATATCAATGTCAGTGCCATGTTTAGAACCCATGATGTGTATGTATTTCAAAGGAAAATGAGAAATAAAGATAATCTCACAGTAAAAAATTGGAGGAACGATGGCCGAGTACGTTTAAATGCCCCAACCGATCTACATTATTATCAGTTACCATGGATTATTCTGTCAAACATAGGACCATTATTGATTGTTCTGTATGATAATGACTTTTGCTGATTATCGATAAAAGCATCAGAACACTGAAAAAATAATCTTAAATGTGATGAAAATATGTACTTTCTTTTTGTTTCCTTACCTTAATCCGAGGGGTGGTTTTATATCGTTCCTGACATCACCAAACACAACCCCTGCAAAAACGAGCCCCTATTGGTTCGAACCATTTTGAACAAACCCATATATCATCCTCCCAATTTTGAACAAAACCCAGATATCATCCTCCCAATACCCATCTCAACAACAATAATAGCATGGTCGATAATTACAAACTCCTACGAAAATGGCATCATGTGCTACCAAACCACTCTGCGCCACCACTTCCCCTAAACTAATATTATTCAAAACCAAATTGTTTATCACAGAATATGCCATTTTATTTTTTATTGAGATCAATCTTAAGGCCTAGCCCACTGTATAAGCCTCTGACTTAAATATATTAAACTATATTTGGGAAAAAAATAATGTGTACCGTAAAATTTTATTATAACTATTGTCCTTGTTTACTTTAAAATTTAATAAGAGACTTTGGATAAGGAATGAACATTACTAGTTAGATATTTACCAATCAAGGTTCAAAAGTATTATTTTGAAATGTATCGTGTTGTTTTGAGCTCTTTAAATATATTATGTATGTAAATCCAATTTTAGTAAGTTTTATAAAGATTTAAATTGACCATTGGTATGATATTTTGGATGTATGAATATATATATAGATGGGAGAATTGTTTATGTTTATTTCTTTGTTATTGTTGGTTTAAGGTTCAAATATGTGAAGTTGTGATTAGAATTATAATTTTTCTTCGGTAAATATGATTTGGAATGAAGAAGATTCCATAATTTAATTTGGAACTGTCGTCGTCAAATTGACACACACTCAATGACATTAAAAAATTATAGTAAAAAATATACCCAAAAAAATTACTTTTTTAAATTCAATAACCATCGATCATTAAATAAATAAAAAATTAAACCAAATAAACGAAAAAACATTAAAATTATAATATTTATTCTCTTATTGAAAGAAAATTATTAATAACCTAAGTAAAATCTGTATTAATACAAAGATATATCCACATTCCAATTTCAATCCATCCTCTATTAAGAAAAAGCTTTAAGACCAAATTTTGTAAGGCATCATCTAATACCATTATTTGAATTTCATTAAAAGACACAAAATTACCATTCTTAAGAGTGTATTTGACCTTGAATTTAGGTTTAAAAAGCTAAATTTTAGTCTCTATTAAAGTTATCAATAATAATGTAAATGCTTTTAAAAATAGCTAGAACGACAAGTCTTTTTTTTCATTAACAATTTTGGTTGAAATAACTATAATAAATGTTGATTTTTATAATTATTTATGTTGATTATAGTTTTAATTATTATTTTAAAACTTTAAATTTAATTATTATTTTTTATAATTTTATTTTAATTTATTTTTCATCCATCTTTTTTATTAGAAAATTAATTATATTTAATTTTTAATTGAATATAAAAATTGCTCTCAATCTAAAATATGCATGTAACATAATCTTTTCTTTAAAAATAAGTAACGAGCAAAAGAGGGTAAGGGTAGGCAAGAAAAAAAATTATGTTTGAATTTAAACCTTATAATCAAACTTTTGTAAAATGATGAATGCTACAACTTTTACATTTAACTTTTCTTTTCGGTATAACTTAAAAAAAGGAATAGCTTTTGAGATAAAATGAGAAATATACAATTTAAAAAAATTATTGCGAAAAAAAGTTATAAAAAATATTAGAAATTGAGTGTATTAATTATGAATTATTTAATAATTTTATTATTAAGATAAAGTTTATTAATGAAATAAATTAATGTGCATATGTAATTTTTTATCTCAACATTGAATTTGTATTATATAATACTTTTCTAATATTTATTTAATCATAATGTAAAGTAATTAATCACATTATAACATATAAGATTTATAATTATTAAATATTTAATATTTCACACACACACATATACATATTTTCATATATAAGTATTGCATCAATATTTTTTTTAATGTATTTCAAATTTGTTATTTTAAATTAATTTAAAAAATAATTTTCTCTCCAATTCACAAATTAAGATAAAAAATATATATTTAATACATGTTAAATCAATTATAAGATAAAATTTCTCATACATTTCATGTATGATTGTTTGAATTTAAAATGCAAGAATAGAAATATCTGTGTATCATAACTTTATAATTAAATTATTTTTTTATTGTTTAATATTACATAAACCTATCATATTTAACATGATACAAATAAATGGTGGCTATAAAGTGTGATATTGGCCACACTATCCACATCCACATCTTTCAATTGCTTAAGCTTTTGAAACATCTAAGGTCACTCTCACCATATTCCCCCAAGAAAAAGAAAGTGGGCTTAGTTTTCTTTAAATTTAGGCCAATCAGAAAAAGAAAGGGGACTATAGTAAGAAAAAGAAAGTGGGCTTAGTTTTCTTTAAATTTAGGCCAATCAGAAAAAGAAAGGGGACTATAGTTTTCTTTAAATTTAGGCCGATCAGAAAAAGAAAGGGGACTATGGTTTTCTTCAAATTTTGGTCTTCTCGAACATGAGATTCGAAGAGAGTTTTATGAGAGAGTGTGTCTAAGGAGGGGTTAATATATGTAGATTTTTTTTCCAATTTATGGTTTTCACCCTTTGTGCACTACTTAACTAGCCTTTCATGTTTTCAACTAAGTAACATAGTAGCCTACTGTCCTTATGGGTTTTCAAGAAACTAGCTTAACTAGGTGGCTGCCCTTTATAGGTTTTTAGCTAGCCTGGCCCCACTCCTAATGATTAAGGTCATCTTAAAAAATTATGCAAAAACTTATGAAAAATAAAAAATGGAAGTGTGCAGTACCTACTGAGTAGGTAATGGCATGCTCTAAGTTGGATGCACATTAGGTTGTTATAATGATGGTTCTACTGGAGCTATATATGAAGCACTTGGTTCTGTAGAATCTATTGGTGGAGGCTATTATGGTTGTTGGATTATTGGATATGAACTTGTGGTAATCTTCTTCTATTGAAACATTTGTTGCAGTTGTTGTGGAGAGACAAATTGAGGCTCATCGACAAGTTATGAAATGAAGGGATCAAGTTAGGACAAATATTACTTTAGCATTTTCTAGTTAATCAACATTTCCCACACCATAGTGAACAGTGTGCACAATAGGACTTGAATCACCTTCAAGTTTTGACTATCCTTATCTTCTATAATGGTGATGAGTGCCATAGAATTTAACATTTTGATCTAGATGTCCTAAGAGATTCCTCCAACTAGTTTAAATGTCTCTACATCTGGATGCCAACAAATAAACTAGACAAAATCTCATTTTTCTAAGTTTGTAGTTTTTCCATGGCATTATCCTTTGAATCAAGAAACTATTTGAGTGTGGTGTTCATTAAGTCAAGGGTAGACAAATGATATTCCATCACAGCCTTAGCTTTGTCTGCCTTATCAAACTCTAGCTTAGTTGTGGATAATGAGTTATGTTGTTACTTACATAATACGCCCCATTTTTAGCCTAAAAATAGGGACCCTTTTTTTTGGCCTTTTTCTATGCTCTTTTATACGCTCACGATTTATTGGTCTCAACCTTACAACTTACCTTGGTGGTTCATCTTCATTCACTTATCGAATTGGGACTCAAAACCACCATCGTTGGAAAGACCATGTTCATGCAAGTTAACTTAGTATTTTATACTTAGTGTAAAAATGGAGTCAAGGCCTCCCAATTTAACTTTGAATACTGGCTCTCATGGATTTTCTTGCTCTCTTATCCTATTCTAGGGGTTTCCCTATAATGCCATCAGGTGACGATAGTGTCTTTAGATGATAAAAACAATTTCATCAAGCGATAGTAATGTTGTTAGGTGACAACAATACCATCAGGTGATAGTCATGCCATTCATCAATGATTGTGCCTTTAGTTGACAACGTTACTATCAATCAATGATTGTGCCTTTGGTCAACAAAATTACCATCGATTGATGGTTGTGCCTTCGATCGATGACATTACTGTTAGTCGACGACTATGCCTTTGGTCTACTGCTAGGCTGACAAATGACCCTATTGCTATGGGTCGATCGTATTATCGTTAGTCAACCTAAAATTTATCTATGTTAGCTTATTTTGTCTCCATTTTTATATCACTTTTCAATAAGTAACTAGTTTTATTTACCTTATACAGGTGGTAAAAGACATTAGGTGACAATGAGAGGAACAAACTCTCCATCAAGAGCAATTGGATGACCACTTTATAGTCATTGAATGACTGCATGACTAGGCATCAAACATTAATAAAGGTGGTTGGCCATTGTCAGAAAGTAATTAATGCATTAAAGGTGGTTATTGGGGGCCAAATATCTATATATTGGATCATTTTGTCATAATAAGGGTTGGTTTTTCTTCTTCAAAAATAGACTAGAGAGCTAACCACCCCTTCTTTTTTGCTTCTTTTTCTCCTCCCTCTTATTTTTGCATGGGGAGATGTTGTTGAGATTTATACTCGAAGGATTATTTCAACCCTATTGTGCTATTCAAGTAATATTTTTATTCAATACAAAGAGATGTGGAAGATTTGTTTTGAATTTGCTTACACATGGTATATAGTAGCAATGTATCTTTTCTTCTTAGCTCCCTTCTCCTCTACAACAACCCCATTGGGTTTGACTTAGAAAAATGTGATTTTTTTTTAATATTTTAATCTATACATTCATCCATTAGAATTCACCACGAGAATCTAATTAGTGGTCAAGATATAACAATCTAAGTATGTTAACTATAGATAAGCATGTGATAACTAACAGTCACAAATCACTAATAACATATGAAACACATCATAACCAAATATGGAAAGTAATTACTACCCAGCCATGGTTGGTACAATGATACAACCACTGCTACCAAAGTATAAATAAATAAATACTTACATCTCATCAAATTAATGTCTCAATAATAATAAATACATTATAATTTACACTATACAATATAAAAAGCTCTACAGAGCATGAGTTCCCAAACTCTAGTATCTTTAGCAATCTTAAGTGTCATCTCCAAGTAAGTTCTATTATGGGGAGGGAGAACATTATCCGAATGCTTTTCCATACTAACCACGGACTGTCGATCCCCCACATAATTCTCATCAAAAAATGTCTCTCCCTTCATGGATGAGTAGATAGTGATGGTGCAGGAATCCATAGAGACAAGATAGTACTCGTGTGCTATATGATTTCTAAAACTAGCATGCAGTGTATCATAAAGAAACTTGTTATAACAAGATATCCCACAAGCATGTAAATCATACACATGAAATGAAAAATTTTAACTAACATTACATGGCTAAGGTTTTTAAATAGTTATTGATCTCTAATATGAGTCAATTTCATACACATCACTGGATCAGATTACCTTCATCTGACATTATGATTCTAGTAAGCTACTGAAGTTTGTCTCACTACTTACTCAGTAACAACAATGTGAGATTTGGTTAACACATATATATAACCAACAAATTCATACATACTACTTCCTACTAGTAATCATAAAATATGTTAAACATAACAATAACCAAAATGCCTATATTTAATCCATCAAACGTATAAATGCATCTAGACATATAATTACAGTTTGTATTACTCAGGTATAACATACATTAGACTATAATTTTCAAACATAATACACTCTATGAGATCCCATAATATCATAGTTCATTATGCATGAGCACAACTACTCAATTATAAATAACCAGTATTAAAATTCAAGAATCAAATGTCTCATAATCCTAAATAATAGGCTAACAAGTAAAAATTTTACCAATTGGGTATACCCTATGTTTAAACTGCATAATCTAATTTTTGTAAGTAGATTCAACATATATATTACAAAAAGTAATAACACAGTCCACCATTTTTATGTACACACTACTTAATTTTAAGGAGTCAGTCATAGTATTTGCAGATAACTAGTAATAATATAATCTTTCACGTAAACAACTCATATAGTTTCTAAGAGATTGTTTTCATATACTTATAGTTTCAAGTCCCTAGGAAACTTTATGTTTTATTTTAATCATTCATTTTTATAGGTATATTTTTTATATACAAGTACTTGTACATCCTAATATGCACTGTATGTAAGTACTCAAATGCTATGTAAATACTATAACAATGTTTATTTATATGTCTTAATCAAGAACTCCCTATGATTTCAACAATCCTTAAACTTAGATGCTCACAAAAAAATTTGATGATCTAAAAAGAATTCATAATTGTAAAACTCCTTCATAGTTTCTATCCCTAACTAAATAGATTTTCATCCTAATAAAATCAAAGTGTATATAACTTCATACACAAGTTCTCAAGACTGCATAATCTTTCATATCAGGGTTCACATATAAGTATCTGACAATACCCAAATTACCATTATATGGTACACAAAAATTTTATTAAGTACGCAAGTATATGAATCACCAAAGTTATGACAATATACTAGTCAAAATCTATACTCTAGGTATGAATCCAAATGTATTTATACACATAATCTATATTTGTATACACCTTTGTATGTATTAGTACACCCATGGTATCTATCATAATCAAGTTTACAATGGATCAATATACAATACATTAACCAATAATTCTCAATATGTATAAGTGGACTATGTTATAGTATACTCATCATTAACAGTAGATATAACCCATAAATATAGTAACCATTAATAGAACAATCATGGCGTATACCAACCCACTATCCACTAGATCAACTTTTAGTACTACAAGTAAACCTATAAATGAAAAGTCTTGCATTCAACATATCAAGCTAAGAGGGCACAAACAATATGAAATTTAGCATAGTCCTTGATCCAAATGATCCTATATCTATATATAGTAGATCATTTCTAGTAAAAAAGACATTATTACCAGTTACAGTACTTTAGGTATACTATGTAAATAATCACTCACACATATATGATCACTAGATATATATTGTCTAGTTATATGTGAAGATAATCTAGTTAACTAACAAGATAATCTAGTAATCCTTATCACATTAACCGGTAAAAGCTATCAATATGTTAACATTATATTCTTTATAACAAGACTATAACTAAATAAAGGTCATTTTAGATAGAGTAACCATTAAATAATTTAATTTTAGATAGATACACAATTAGTAGATCATTATATTAATTATTAAGAGAACAACCAAAGCGTTTAAGTAGATACCAATATGAATAGATATAGTCATATAATTTGACATTTTGATAATCTAATTCTATATGGTTGTGATATATAATTAGAAAATTTGTAGTATAAATAATATGTGGAATTTGTTTAGATATATAGATAATCTAGACATAAAGTTCTTAGCTATAGACATATAATTCCACAATACAAATTATCAACTGCATATGTCATTGTTAATCAATATATATGTCATAAAATTATCCAAACATAAAGTTACCATTGTAAATATGATCTAGATAATTAAATAATTATGGACATATATAATAGTGTTTCATAATTATTATGAATCTTTACATATTTATTAGTTGTTGCAAAACATGAATATTAAGTTGCTTCAAAGTACAAGTTGTTGCATATTCCGATAATTTTATACTATTTCTCATGTGGATTTTTACATGTCACACCTATGCATACTTATCTTCATTTCCATTGATAAGATAATATATATAGTTGTAGCTATAATTTGGTGAAGCATGTTTCCATTCATAGCTTCATTATCATTTTCCTATTTCTTATTGTGATGCCATATGTATGCAGTTTATGATAAGTATGAGCATATTTGTGACAAGTGTCTTGGATTTATATAAAATATTAGACTCAGATATCTCCATGTAGTACTAATTATAATGTTATATACTCCTCTATATGATTTAATTAATTTACATCTAACCATTTAATAGAAAGCGTTCTAGCTATAGAAAGAATACAAGTCTTAATATGGTATTGAGTGGTGTATAACTAATATATACATCATAGAAAGCTAATATAGAAAGCATATATATTTATTTTGATATGCTTTTATTTTTTTCTAATTGTATTAATAGCATAATATATCAAGCTTACCATAAATGATTCGATATATGATATACTTTTATTCTTTCTGACTATATTCTTTATACAATTTCATATATCAGTACTTCCATTAGGTCACTCAACCTGTGTATACATAATTGTATTCCTTCCCAGTCCCATAACTAACACTTGCTCATCTTCATAGTTTATCTAATCAATTGTAAATGTTTTTAGTGTATCGATATGTCCATTTTTAATGTATATATATGAATTGTTATGGTTCACTAAATTTTTTGTAGCAAATATGATTATTCTAGTTTAGCTACATATGCAAAATTATAACAAAATTAGCTTATGCAAGTCACCATTTGGTTATGAAAAGCACATAGCTCACACCTAAGTAAATCTCTATTTATAATTCCTCGTTGCTAAAATATTTCATATGAATGTACAAAATTAAATGGCAATGCCTACCTGACAATATGTTTATTTCCCTTCCTCTTTGCTTCTATGTTTCTCTCCTCTTCTCCAACCTCTTTTCTCTTCTGTGTTGCGCCCCTTCCTTCCTTTTTCCTCTTTCTTTCCTTTTTAGAATTTCACCCCTTCTAAATCTTTATTCCCTTTGAATGAGAATCTCTTTTGCTTTAAAGCTATTTCCTTTTCTTTTTTTTAAAGATCTCTAACATTGTTTTTATGGATGTTGCACTTCACTTTCTTTTATTTTTATTTCTTTTTGTTTTATTTCTTATTCACTTTTTGGTGTATTTAAAAATAAACTTGCTTATTTTAATTTAAATTCAATTTTTATATGTTTTTTTATTTTCTCTTATAAGAATTCATTTCCTTTTTTTGCATTATACACTTTTTAGAATATATTTACTAATTAATAATATTAATAATAATAATAATAATGACTTAATGAAACTACTACATAACATAAACACATAAGATTAATTCCACATCATCGTCACACTAAGATAACCATTTCATGATGCATATATCATATACTAACTAATGTAGAGTTTGCAAGGTTCTAACTATTACTTTATCATCCTCGAGCAACTCCATCTATGTCACCCTCTCTGATGATGCTCTCCTTCCATCATATTCTAAGGGACTAATCTCTCATACGTCCAACTCATGACATATATATCATAAAATAATGTTGAAATAACAAATGAATGTGATCACAATGTAAAGAATATACATTACAACTAACTCATAACAATGAAATCATGAAATCTAAGTAACATACAATTGCTCGATAAAAACATATGACTTACAACTTAGTTAGTAACAATAAAATCAAATTATCAACTATATAAAATCCACATATAATCAAGTATGTTTTCTTAACAAGGAATCGGGATGTAACATCCTCAAATTCTAGCACTGGTTCACATTGTGGTTATGTGAATGCTAGTCAGATGTGGGATTAGTTTATCAGTTGTAAATGATCAAACAAGTGCGAATTTGGCTACATCCTCCTAGGCATTTTCCCCTATTTTCCCCATTTTATTTTTATTTTTTTAATTAGTGGGTTATTTTTTTTTTTACTTTCAGTCTAAGTTTAATGCTTTTATTTATTGCATGTTCTTATGTATTGCTCATTTATGTATTGTTGAACTTATAATCAATCAATGTGTCTCTTTGAATCAATGATTTATTCATAATTATATCATTTGGTTGGTTCCATAGACATGAGTTATTTATATTTTGAATGCATATTGATCTAGTTGAAACACACATGCCCCTTGAACAGAATAGTCACAACACGCTGACTGGGTTACCCTGCATACCAGGACCTCGTAACCAAGACCTTTGGGAGATTTGGTCACCCAAGTATCCTTTCAAGAGAGGAAGGGACTAATAACCCATGCCTAAGTTATCATGTCGAAAGACCTCATCAATATATTGGTGCTAGAAGGAGGGCCTGATTAAAATATTTCAGACGTGGCATTTATTTTTTTAAAAACCTAATGCCCTCTCTTTTAAACTTTTCCCATCCTTTTACACGCTTAAAATGCTCATCAACAGATTGGTACAAAAGGAGGGCTAAACTTATGTATTTTAGACTTATTATTTATTTTTAATAGCTTTAACCTAGTTGTTTTCTAGGTTCTTAGATTGAAAAATTGAGTATTTAAGTCTTCCAATGGCCTTAACTTTTCTAGGAAGACATCATTATTCTGTGAACATTATAGGACCTTCTCATGACTTTCCTAAAACCTCCAAAAAATTTATACAAAGTATATCCATGGTGGTTCAATACTATAAAATAACACATCTAAGCTTTCAAATAATCTATTATCAAAAAATAGGTTCAACATGAGGATGTGGCTTGCTCCCTATTCACATTGTCTTTGGATCAAACTGATTATTCTTGGTACCTTGGTATACCAAAAGGGTGAATCACAACATGGGAATCTTTGAGAACCTATTCCTTAACCATTATATTATGCTCGTTGACCCTTTTATCTTGTTCTATCTATTTTCCACAGCCCTTAAGGGGCTGAATGAGCTAACTAGTGTATTCAACTATAGATTCTATCAATTATATACTAGGCAGAGGGATCATTTCTTGAAAATAGAGGATGTGGAAATCAAATTATATATTTAAGCCTTGAATCTTCTAATTTTCATGTTTATTAAGATGAACCCCTCTACTCTTGCGTCATTAATGTTGGTCTACCAAGAGGCTGTCAGTGTAGAGAAACAATTAATGACTCAGGGTATTTGTGCCCAAAATCATTTAGCTTGCATGCCTACCAATCATCCCATGGACTGATATATGCCTTAAAATGAAGTGTTTCCCCAAACCTTTATCCATCCAAACCTCCCTATGATGAATGAGAGTCATGCTTTTTTATTTGATGCATATAACTCAGTTAATTCTATGTATAATCATCATGGTAATTCTTATAGTTTTTGTAATTGTGTATCTTTTGATGATGTTACTAATTAGATACCATTTATTACAGGATACAATTAAGAAATAATGCATAATCTGAGTTATGACACTACATACCATTTAGAGTCTATGATTCTAACTACACTACTAATGTAGATCTAATCATGCACATTGAAGACATCCTATCTCACAAGCATGATCCATTTTTTGAAGGATAAAAAAATAATTATGATGGCTCTGAGGATGAGGAAGCAACAATTTTGGAAGGTAGCCTCGTGGCTGAAAATCAAATTGATGAGAAGATGTCCACACAAACTGAACAATATGACATCTCTTGTGATCAACCGGAAGAATAGTTTGACGAGTTAGAGCTATTAGACGAGGAAGATGCATCTCATACACCTAAAACATTCTTATCCTATACTTCCACATTTCTATATGAAGAGTTGATCTAAGATGGTTAACAACCTAGTGGCATTAGTTTATCTTCCCCTTCATCATTTGAAGAAGAGGGAACAAAAGAAGAAAGCAATGTTGAGTTAAGATACTTACATTAAGAACAAAACCAAGAAGAAGGTGGTTATCCCTCTAAAGGGAGTAAACTAAAATATTGTAGAATTGATGATCTCTCTCCCTAATTTAGCCTCACCTTTAAAGTAGTTGATAATACTTAACTTCTTCTCTCAGCAATAGAGGAAATCAAAATGGGAAGTCATGAACATAGTAGCCTCAATAAAGAATTCATGTCAATAGATGTTCAAGATAAAGATGAATTTCATCAACATAGTTACCCATATACTTTGTCTACTAATGACAAATTTAGAAAGTCTCTGATATGGTAAAAATATAAACCACTCCCATGCCTTTTAGATGTTGAGGACCACAAAGAAGATGCCATGCAGGCATCCATTTGGATTAATAAGTAGCCTAAAAATGACTCATCTACTAGTTGCCATCAATAACAAGCCATTTATAGGTTAGATATTCCAATTATTCTAGTATGTGTGAATACCCAACCCTATCCCTAATTTCAATATAACATTTGGGTAGTTTTTTTTTTCAACCATATCCCTCATGCTTTTTGGAATCTAAAGACAAACCTAGTGCAATCTTTTATATTCCTAGTTTTTTTGAGTTGTATGAGATGAACATAGATAAATATTTATGGGTAAGTGTTTTTTATTGTACAGGGGAACATAAGATAAAGTAGGTTTGTCCTCTATCCTTCTCAAAATATTGAAAAATTAGGTGTCTAACTAGTTCGACCATGGACAATTTCCTATGAATACCTATTATTTTTCCTTCCTTATTTTGTTTTATTTTTATTTCCTTCTCATCTCTCTTTGTTATTATAGATTTGCTTTTGTTTATTTTATATTTTCATTGTTGGTTTATCCCGACTGTTTTTGTCTTCGGGTTTTCTTTGTTGTTCAAATAAATGAAATAAGGAGTTTTAGTAAAAATAACATGGATGGCACTCAAGGAGTCTAATTATAATTTTAATTGAGTATTTTATGTGAAATGAGATTATTATTTTGTTCATTTCTTGAATTATAAAGGTCAATGTTTCCTAATGAAACTTGTGAATTTTAAAACATCTATTTTCTTGTTCAAATCCATCTAAAGCACGTAAAGAAATATTAGAAGAAAAGTGCAGCATGGCTTCAATTTTGGTTTTTTTAAGCCATCATGAACTTGATGATTTCCTTCTACCCATGGCTTGGTCTCCAAACCTCTATGGATATAAATACAAAATCTACTTTCAAAATAATTAAGTTAAAATGTAAAATCTAAAATTCTCTTCAAAAGGGTGATCTTGGCAGCCTCTACCATAAGCTTTCCGGCATGGTTGGCAATGGAGTAATGCCTTTAGAAGGGACCAAAGGTATCTCTATTAGGGATATAAATGTCTAAATCACAGTAGAATAATGCCTGCACCAATTCCCTCCAAGATAAATTATAAAATATTTTCCTTTAGCATTTTTGGCCTTGTGCAAATCTGAATTATTGTATGTGAATGCAAATAAAATGAATTAATCACTTAATCAAACACTTAGATAGTTTTAACAAGATTATAGCTTAGTACATCACTCGTTCTTATATACTTTAGTGCCTTCGAGTTCAAATTTATTCTAGGTGATTGATTATAGATAATGATTTTTACTCTTGTGAAATTAGAGATTTTGGGTTCTCAAAATACTCAGAAGTATTCATAGTAAGAGTCACCATTTGTTATTGCTTACACAAAATTTCTCATTTTTAGATTGAAAATGGAGACCCTCTTTTTTTGGCCTTTTACTCTACTACATTTTATCATGGTTCATTTGTTTCATCACTATAACTTACCTTGGTGGTCTATCTTGATTCACTTGTCAGATTAGGAATTGAAAGTACCACTGTTGGAAAAACCACATCCATGTGAGTCAATTTGGTATTAACACTTAGCATAAAAATGGATCCAAGGCATCCTAATTTTCCTTTGAGGCTTGGCTCTCATAGATTTATTTTCTCTCTCAACATGTTCCTAGGGGTTTTTCCTTGGTGCCATCAGGTGATCGCAATGTCATCATAAAATAATAATTCCATTGAGTGATGGTAGTGTCTTCGGTGAATGATAATGTCGTTAGGTGATAAAAGTGTCATTGGTTAATGGTTGTGCCTTTAGTTTTTGACATTATCATCAAATGATGGTTGTGTCTTTATTTAATGACATTGTCATTGGTTGATGATCATGCCTTTAGTCAATGACATTATCATCGGTCAAAGATTGTGCCTTTGATTGATGGCATTACCATCGATCAATGGTTGTGCCTTCAGTTTACTACTAGGCTAATAAATGACCTCATTGCCATGGGTTGACCACATTTTAATCGATCGACCTAAACTTTATATGTGCTATCTTTTTTGGTCTCCATTATTATATCACTTTTTAGGAAGTAAATTATTTTCTTTACCTTGTGTAGGTGGTGAACAACATTGAACAATGGTGAGGGGAGAAAACTTTATATCAAGAGCCATTAGATGACCAATTTATAATCATTGAGTGACTGTATTACTAGCCATCAAGAATTAATGAAGGTGTTTTTCCATTGTCAAAAAGTGTATACACATAATATTTTCAACTTTTATCAAATATTGATGCTTTACATAATATAGGAACCCATAGAAACTCAATATCTCTGAGTGCACACCTTAAAGGGTACATCAAGAAAGGTGTGAGTAGACCATTAGTGTGGTATAGGATTGTTTTCCCTTATTACCACTTATTACTAATCCAACCAACTCCTAAAACCATTACCTGAGCTATTACTCCTCTTTTTCACACTCCTTAAATATTTTCCCAAATTCCATCCCTCTTTTCCTCACCTTAAGTCCCTTTTATCAGTCCACTATGCTAGGTCGACTAGGTTGACCCTGTACAATTTAGAGTTGTTTTCACTTAGGAATTAGGTTAGCCTTTGGCCAACCTAGCTTGGGACGTAGTGAATTATTATCCAAAATTGTGCTAGGTTGACTGGGTCAACCTTGTTGGTTGGTATTTTTTGAAAGGTTTAGATTAAAATACATCTATATATACAAGATCATTTCATCATTATTTCAATATTCAATCAAGAGGTATTATTTATTCATGTTTCTTTATAATATGTTCTTCCACCATTATACTTGAGGAGTCTTAGTTTAGGGTTTATACTTGGAGAATCTATTCCTGTGGATAAGTCTTGGATGCTTTGGAGTTTCTTAGTGATCCTTACAAACCACAACAACCTCTTGCCAAGGAAGAGATTGAGTCTCAACAGGTTCATCATTCAAGTAAGTATTCTCTAACTTTTCTCCTTTCTTTAGTAAATACAAGTAGTATAAGTACTAGCTTTGAATAATTTTACTCTTCATATTCCATGTGTTAGGGTCTTACTCATACTTAGCTTAATCGAGATTCTCCTATACATGTTTTGATTATTTATAACCCCTCATGTTATGCCACAAGCTTTGGTGAGCACTAGATTATATTTACTTTACTTGTTATTAGTTTAGGTGAAATATTAAAACTCAGGACCCCCTTAGGGTTATTATGTGATTGTTCTTGACTGGAGGCTTGGAACCCTCCCTATCATGGTGTATTGTATTAAGAGATACCCTAATTGGGTCTAGCGGATCCCCATATTAATCATGTTCCTACTTAACAAATGTATCCCCAATCAAAAGTGTATGGTATGATCTATCTTCCCCAAGTTAGGATTGATTTATAAACATGATGTATTTCTAATTGCATACGTTTTGGTGAACCCAAAATGAATTCTATCAACCATTGGTTAGAGTGTTTTCATGTTTCTATTTTTTTTAGCATTGTCTTCACTTTGGCTTCACCTTTATAACACATTCTAGTGAACCCAACATGAATATAACCCTTGTAGGATTTGTTTCACTTATTCAATTATTTTATCATTTCATTTTTATACTATATATTTTGATTATTGTACTAGATTGACCCTATCAACTTTGTATAAATTTTTATCCCCTATTTTCTATACTAGGTTGATGTTGTACAGTTTTTAGCCCTTTTTTTCTCTACTAGGTTGACCCAGTTAACTCTGTACCTTTTTTTGCTTTCCCTATTTGTCGATTCAATTCTTTATTTATCTTGCTTAGCATCCTTTTTCTTTCTTCAAGCATCATTTCCCCTATCAAAATCTTCTTGGACAACTTGAATCCATTTAGACACTATATAGGGTTCTCTTTGCTTCTTATCTTTTCCTATCTTTTCTTCCTCTTTTCAACTTGTAGGGTATCTTGTGATGCCCATCCACACATTTATCTAGACTTCAGGGCATCTTGTGATGCCCATACCTACATCCACCTACCCTTTAGAGCATCTTATGATGTCCACTCTTACTTTCCATGAAATGATACCAAACTAATTCAACTTTAAGAAACCTTTCAAGACACATATGCTTATCTCTCACGTGTTCATTATATATGCTTATCTCTCACATGTTCATTATTGATATAGATGTTAATGTGAGATTCTTACCTTCTTTTCATGCTTTCTATCTAAATCTATCTAAAATTTTTTGTAGGTTATTTACAAAGGTCTCTCCCTCTACAATAGTTATATCTTATTACAAAACTTTAATCCTTCCTGTTTGGTCTTTTGGTTTCCCCTTTCTCTCATGAGTTGCATTTTCAAACCATGGATAAGACCCAATATTCCTCATGATGTACCATAGTACTCTTTATTTTTATACTCTTTTTACACACTTTTTGGCATCCCTTATATTTCTCTTTTGTGAGTTGAATTGTAAGACCATGGATAGGACCTAGCCTTCCTCACAAAATACCATCTTTTTCTTACCTCATTTATTTTTCACATGATTTTTGGTACCTTCATGGGTTTCTCTTTTATGAGTTGTAGTGTAAGACCATGGATAGGACCTGGCCTTCCTCAAAAAATTACCATCTTTTCATTCCTTTTCTAAAATGTGTTTTACAATAGTTACAAGTTTTTTATCCTTGTTCTCAACTTTAGCTTTTGCTTCTTTTGATAGATTGAATTTGTACAACAATCTATGTTAGCATGTCTTCCTCCATTTCCCTTATTCTTATGATAAGGAATCACAATTTTTTGTCATTCTATCTTTTTTTTTGCCTTTTGTCACATTTTTATTTGAAGTAATTCAAATTGTTCTATGTGTCCTTCCTCTTGATTTCCTTCCTTTCACTCCACATTGAATAAAACAAGGTCAAAGTTAAGATAGAACTTCTATTTCACCTAGATTTGCAAAAATCTTAAAACCCATGCTCTTTGAAGTTCTCTCTCTTAGAAACTAAGTCCCAAGTATTCAAATGAAAGTCATATTTACCACCCATATTTGGTTTTCCAAATCTGTATGAAGGAGGAATAGAAAAATTCATCAAGAAATTTAAAAGCCAAATCATTTGAAATAAAAGGCAATGATATACAAAAGGCAACATACAAATCTCAAAATTGAAAATCACACCCTACAAGATGTGATTACAAACACATATCCTATCTCTAATAAAAGCTTAAAAATCTATAGTTGGACTCACAATAGAGTTGAGGTCCATTAGAGTGTGATAGGACAGTAGATTGGAGTAGGAAAATTCAACAAACTCTATGGTGATACCTAATTTCTCATGCAAGTACCCAATCTTCATAGTAGATCAACGAATCTGTAAGGGCTCCTGAAGAATGGAGAACACATTTTGGGAAGGTAGGTCTATTTTAACTTTTCATGCATATAGCTTTCATGGGATAATCTATATACTTCATTTGTTGATATGACTTGTGTGGCTAAGAGAAGTCATTCAAAGTCCTCAAGGTTGAAAGTCCTCTTATTTTGACAAACCTAATTTGAGTGACTTGACTTCGATAAAGAGTTCTTCTACCTTGGTTTTTCCTTCATTCTCCCCTCCACCCACTTCATTTCCCCCCTTAACAGACAAATTGTGATTCTAAATCTATTTTCTCTCTTCTTTAATTCCTTCTTCTTCACCTCTTAAAAACATGCTAGCACTAATTTGTTTTAGTTTTATATATCCGTAGAGTGAAACATGTTTGAGAAAATATGGATTACTTTCTCTACACCATTGATTTACATTCCTAGATTTATTTTTCTCTCTTTTTACCATTTGTCATTTGTTGTACTACCCTTCTATTATGGGCACCTAAGTCCACAACTTTTTACATTATTGCATGAGGTTGGCTTGTTACTTCTCACTTGGTAATGTTGTTTTCCCTTTTTATGTGCCTTTTCCATTATTCTGTGAGGTTGGCTTGTTACTTCTCACTCAACAATGTTATTTTACCAATTTGTTTCTTCTTTTACATTTGATGTTTTATTAGCATATTTTTTGATATGTATCCTTGGTTTGACTTGGTGAGTTTGCCTTTCTTACTTGAGGTTTACTTGTTTGAGTTTTTTAGTCTTTAGTATCCTTGGCTTTTTAGTTACCCAATTTACTCTTATTTTGACTTGGTTATTTGGTCTAATATAGCACTTGTCACCCCATCTTGCCAAATTTCTAATTACATCACATCTTCATAGCACTAGTTAACTTGGATTTCCTATGTTTACTTATTTTTTCTCTTTAGTTTGGTATTCTTGGGTTTGTTGAAAGCAGTCTCTATGCCCTACACAATCAAAACTAAAAACACAATAAACAACCATCTAATGATAAAGGTATGTCAAATTACATATCACATTTACCTTTTCAGTTATTTCCTTTTTAGTTATTTACTTTTGGCTATTTTATGCTTTAAAATACTATAACTTTTTTTTAGCATCAACATTATGTGTTCTTATGTTCTTTCTCGAAGCACCATCCCCTATTGCACCTTAGTGACACATGATGAACTTCGATTGGGGCATATGTATACATAACATATTTTTAACTTTTATCAAATATTAATGCTTTATATCTTGAAGGAACCTATTGAGACTCAATCTCTATAAGTGTATGCCTTAAAGGGTGCACCAAGAAAGGGGTGGGTAGACCATTGGTGCTTTGTAGGATTGTTGTCCTTTATTATCACTTATTACCAATCCAACCATCTCCTAAAACTATTCCCTAAGCTATTACTCCTCCTTTTCACACTCCTCCAAAATTTTCCCAAATTCCATCCCTCTTTTCCTCACCTTAAGTCCCTTTTTTTAGTCAGCTATGCTAGGTCGACTAGGTCGACCCTGTATAGTTTTGGGTTATTTTCATTTAGGAATTAGCTTAGCCTTTGGCTGACCTAGCTTGGGACCTAATGAATTATTGTCTAAAATTATGCTAGGTTGACTGGGTTGACCTTATCAGCTATAATTTTTGAAAGGGTTTAAGGTCAAATCCACCTATATATATAATATCATTTCATCATTATTTCAATATGCAATCAAGAGTTATTATTCACTTGTGCTTATTTAGAATCTTCTCTTCCACCATTCTACTTGAGGAGTCTTAGCTTAGGGTTTCTACTTAGAGAATCTAGTCTTGTGAATAAGTCTTAGATGTTTTAGCCTTTCTTAGTGATCTTTACAAACCACAAAAATCTCTTGTGAAGCCCTATTATCCAAGGGAGAGATTGAGTCTCGATGGGTTCATCATTCATGTAAGTATTATCTAACTTTGCTCCTCTCTTTAGTGGATAGAAGTAGCATAAGTATTGGCTTTGAATAATATTACTCTTTATACTCCATGTATTAGGGTCTTACTCATACTTAGCTTAATTGAGATTATCCTATACATGTATTGATTGTTTCTAAACCCTCATGTTGTGCCACAAACTTTGGTGAGCACTAGATTAGATTTACTTTACTTGTTATTAGTTTAGGTGAAATATTAAAATGCAGGACCCCCTTAGGGTTATAGCATGATTGTTTTTGAATTGAGGCTTTAAAACCCTCCCTAACATGGTGTATTGTGGTAAGAGATCCCCTAATCTAGTATAGCAGATCCCCATACTGGTCATGTTCCTACTTAACAAATGTATCCCCAATCAAAAGTGTATGGTATGATCTATCTTCTTTGAGTTAGGTTTGATTTATAGACATGATGCATTTTTTATTGTATATAGAAAGTAGTTGGTGCATTAAAGGTAGTTGTTGGAGGCTAGAGATATATTTATTAGATATTTTGTCATACTAAAGGTTGGTTTTTCTTCTCCAAAAAGAGACTAGAGAGCTAGTCACCCCTTCTTTTCTGCTTTTTGCTTCTTTTTTCATCCCTCTTATTTTGCATAGGGAGATATTGTCGAGATTTACACTCAAAGGATTATTATAACCCTATTGTGCTATTCAATCAATATTTTTATTCAATACAAAGAGTTGTGGAAGATTTGTTTTGCATTTAATTGTGTGTGGTATACGGTAGCAGTGTATTTTTTCTTCTTGTCTCCCTTCTCCTCAGATTCTAGCATTGGTTTGTGTTACAGTTACGTGAATGCTAGTCAGATGCAAGATTGGTTTATGGGTTTCAAGTAATCAAATAAGTGTGGATTTAGCTATGCCCTCCTAGGTATTTTCCCCATTTTCTTTTTCCTTTGTTTTGAATCAGTGGTTTAGTTTAGTTTTTGAGTTACAATCTGATTTAATGCTTTTCTTGATTACATGATCTTATCTATTGCTCATTTATGAATTGTTTAACTTATAATTAATTGATGTGTCTCTTTGAATCAGTGGTTTATTCATAGTTATATCATTTGGTTGGTTCCATAGGCATAAGCTCTTTATATTTTTAATGCATATTGACCTAGATATAACACATAGACCCCTTGAATAGAATGGTCGTAATGAGTCAACTAGATTACCCTGCATATCAATACCTAGTAACTAAGACCTTGGGGAGATTTCCTCACACAAGTATCCTTTCAAGAGAGGAAGTGACTAACAACCCCTGCCTAAGTTGGTATGTCAAAAGACCTTATCAACAAGTTGTTAAGTTGTTGCTTCTAAATCAACATACCTAGTGCTATCCATTTGATTTGAAGTGAAACTATATTTAAATCTTATTCATATTCCTCTAAGAGCTAGTAGATTACCTTTATTTATGTTTTTATGTTCTACCCTTGAGCTCATAGTGATTTTAGCTTGTGATCATCTAGACAGTCTTTCATTAGTTGTGCCAATAGAGCTGAGAAATTATTTTTTTAGACATGACCTAGTCACCTAGGACTTGGGTAACTAGTGTATGGTAGTTTTTGTCACTAATTTGACACACATTGGTGAACTGAAGGCTTAGATCTACATTTTCCTCTCATAACTACAAGACTTCTTAATCCAAGGTCGTAGCCTTTTGTATTATTTATTTTTGGAAATAATCTATGTCTTCAATTTATTTGGTTAGTTATAGATAAGAAACATCCAAAGATGTTCATACACAGTCATAGTAGAACCATGGATGATGTTCTAGTCATTATAGGGGCCATCATGAACTATACTAAAGGAAGAGAAAAGGTTTGCACTGGGTGGATGATGTGGGTACTTTCCATATCCAATGGCTAGTTATTTGGAGTCTTGGCTGAGAAGCCTCATCCTATGCACCTCCTAATGACATAAGTTACTATTGCACTATGCCCTCTTCTTTTTCTTTGGATTTTGATTTTGTCTCAGCTCTGGCTTTAGCTTCTACTTCAGCCTTAGCCTTAGTTTTTTCTTTGGATTTAGCTTTGGCTTCAATTTTAGCCTTTGCCTTAGCTTCTACCTTAGCCTTGACTTTTGCATCTACTTGAGCCTTATCCTTAGTCTCTGTGTTAGTTTTGGCTTTAGCATCCACATCAGCCTTAGCCTTAGCTTTTGCCTTAGCCTTGGCTTTGGCTTCACTTATAGCCTTGGATTTTTTTTTGCTTCCTTCTCCTTATCCTCTTGCTTAACTTGTTCCTCTTGGATGCATAGATCTTCTCTAACCTTTTACTCTTATTGAGCCTTTGTAAGTACTGCTACCTCTTCTCTTTTTTATTATGTAGCCTGTGATTCTTGGTGTTTCCTTGCTACTTCTTATTCTTTCTTCTGCACCTCTACTTCTTCAACTCTCTTTGTTTGAGTATCTACTTCTTTAATTTTTTTCCTGTGCTTCTCCTCCGTGACTTATTATTTGCATTATACCTCTTCCTTTACAACATTGCAATTTGCTTATTCTTTCTTTTTCTTTTTCTCTTCCTTATCCTTTTTCTCAACTTCCTTTTGCACATTTTTTTAATCTTATTCTTGCGCAACTTTTTTTTGTGGCTCTAGTTGTGATAAACTAGTCTCTTTTAACTCTTCCATGGGATTCAAGAAGTCCAACACTATTACTAATTTTGAGTCTGCCAAAGATGATGATTCCACAATAGTATATATTCATGAAGCCATCTTCCTTTTAGAAGTTGGTGGTGGAGTGAGGCTCTTTTTTGGCCTCTTCACAGTCTGGACTTGTGGTTATTTTTGGGATTCTTATGCTTGTTGTGCGTCACTCTTATCTATTGAATATGAAAATGACACCATCATGTCTTTGATTATTGGTGATGATATAGTTATAACATGGGTTCTTGGTCTATGTAGTAGGTATGGAAGTGGACTTTATTGTGTCAACGGGTCTAATCCCTACATAACAAAAGATTCTATAACTAGATCTTCTTAGAAAAATTTTACCTAAAACCATTGTTGGACTACTTCCTAAAATATAGTGTTAAATATAATGGAAGGATGAGGTTGAGTGATGTCAACCCATAGATCTTGTCTTACCTGATTCTTCATCTGGAAGGTACACACTACTTTCTATAAAAATATTTCTTTCTCATTTTTTTCTCATAAACATTTTTATTGATGTATATGAGCATAAACTACACAAATTCCTATTCTCTAACTCCTAGCTCTTCTAAGTCGCACTCAACAGCTATATTTAGAACATGTTTATTATCAATCTAGGAATTTATACGGCATGTCCTCTTCTTACACAGTGGTGGTAAATCTTGTCATACTAGTGCCTTATTCTTTCCTTTATCAACCTATGATGGAACTATTATTTTTTTTGGTGGTGCCTATAGTTGAGCTTGTGGTTAGGGTTAAGCTTGTGCCTAAGTAGGTTGGGTTGTGTTGATAATTTTGACCTCACGGGTCAAAATGTCACCCCTATCACTCAAAAAAATTCATGTCATGATAGATTTTCTTAGTTTTATATTTAAAAATCCTTAAATTGATCATTTTAATCCTTGATTAATAGGTCTTAAGTTTGATTAGGTGAGTTGATATTTTGTCCTTCATTTGTCTTATGCTTATCTAGTCAATTGTTGGCCTTTCCAAGCCATTTTCAATGGTGAGAAAAGTGTAGATTTTATTGGTGAGTTTCATATCACATTTAAAGGTCATTTTATGCATGAAATATGAATAATCAGGTTGATCACACTTTGGACTAACTTCATGACTCATTTCCATGTAATTTTAACCTTTTTGTGACCTCCAGGGAAGGTTTTGTGATCTTTTAATAGTATATGATTATAATTAAGCTAAATTTCATCTTGATGAACCTTATTATAAATTTTAAATACTTAATAACACATTTTATAGCATTTCAATCAGATTTCCTTAGTAAATTTAATTTTTTCAGTGCAAAAATAGGCTATTTTATTGGATCCATAAAAAAATTTAGAGGATTTTTGTGTTAAAATCATCTCACATACATAATTTAGTCCTCATAAGGTCATATTAGTGGTATATATGAGGTTATAAGTGAAAAAATGGCAAAAACCTACTTTGTTCATATATTGACCTCCTTGGTAGCTCTAGAAGGGCAATTTTTAAAAGCTCAGTACAGAAAGAGGAGAGAGAGTTAAAACATTAAAATTTATCCATTATTATTAATACTATTAATATTAAAAAATTTTGAATTATTTTTCATAATTATGGACTTTTCTTTATGAACCATCACTAAGAGTGGTAGCAAGTCATTATTGCCTATGCATCTGAGAGGGGTCTTTTCTTACACCTGTTTATCCAACTCATAAAATGATGGAGAGTAATTATTTTTAGATGTTTTATACAATTATTTTATCTCCATTTCATGGTGGTTTAATTTTATAATTAATCTCCATGAGGAAGTTTCACTTGAAATAAGGTCTTAGTGTACAGGTTGCTTTGATGAATTCTACTACAAATATTGTTTTCTCTTCATGGTGTTCACTCTAAGAGGTTCAAATAAATCTATAAATCATATATAATCCTAAAAATTCATGTAATTAATATGTTTTATTGAAATATCCATCCTTTTTCATATGGTTTACTTTTAATGGAGACTTTTACAGAATGTCTATCATTCCCAGAGTCTGAGTTTTAGGTGTGTATTGAATAAGCAATAGGGATTATCTTAAAATTATAGAAGAACCACCATTTATATATTGAGAGTCAATTTTTAATGTAATACATGATCCAAAATGGCATTTTGAGAAATTTATTGGAGTTTTACAAGAAGTTTAGGTTTGTAGATCCATCTAACATGGCTTAGGAGTTCCAAATCCATGTTGAGCATGTATCGACATCACCGAGAGTGTAAATGAATTCATAAAATCTATTTATATCATAAAAAATCATGGGATATCATCAATAAATTCACTCTCAACACATGATCACCTACAGTTCATACACTTTCCATACATTAGAGGATAGGTGTGAAAAAAGTCAACAAGGTTTGATAATGGGTCTCATGTTTCTATAGGTTCATTAGAGTTCAAGGTCACATAGTGCAAGTTTTTTCAAAAAAAGAGAGATTATAAAGGTAAGATATAATAGGTTATTCTCAAATTTTTTTAATGATCTAAATAAGCACTTACAACAATCAAGGTTCCAGTACAAGATGCAAATGATCTTGATTGATCATGGAGACCCACCTCATGTAAGTTCAATGATCCTAATTGAATGACTATTAAAAAATTAAAGAAGTAATGATACCATCCTAATGTAAATTCAATCTTGTGAGTTAGGTTGAGAGAGATAAAATAACTTTGTTACCTCTTGTTAGAATTTGTTAAGGTAGTTTTGAGTAAATTAAGGTAATTGACATCTTTTTGTATCTCCTTCACTCAATCAATCTCAAAGCCAAAACCATGAGTTTTGAAGAAAATTTGAGTATATAAGGGGTAGGTAGAGAATTAAGACATTTTAAGCCTTTGAAACCAACTTCTAAACTCCTCAATTCGTATAAGTGTGTAAAAACTTCACGTACAGCTGAGTGTACGAAGGTGCTCTCAAGAATGGTAAAGGGGTCTTTGACATCAAGGTCATGGTGGATGAGGAAAGTTTAAAAGTTGAATTAAATATGTATTTAATTCCAATTCACTTCATAGACCTTTTTTTAAATCATCAACACTTCTCACATCATGTTGTACTCTGTTATAATCTATATAGTATGAAAGCTCAAGCTTATTGAAGACTAAGTTTTGGAATGAGACCAAGACTTTCACTTTGAATAAATATTTAATATTTAAGAGTTTTAAAATGTGAAATAAAGTTTCCCTAGGATGATAAAATTATCTTTCATAATCATATGTCCACTCAAGTTATACAATAGTCAAATCATGCTCACCTACAACCATGTGTTGAAGGAGTGCACTAAAGTGGCAATGCATAGAAGAATTTAGAAATATTAGTGTAAATTTTAAAGTGGGTGATTAATTAAGAGCCATAAATAAAATTTAAATACCCTATGCAAGTATCCATGAGAACTCAGACCTCTTGTGAGGTAGAGTACGTAATAACTCAGTCTTAGACTTTATGAGGAAAAAACAATGCTTAGGGTTGGAGATGGTTGAAAAACTAGTAATCATAGGGAATGAGAGAGATAAAAAAATTAGAAATATTTTCAAAATTTATATAGTCAATGAGATCCTATACAATATATTCCAAGTGGTTTGATTTGGGCAACAATTTAGGCGATAATTCGGGTGACAATTCTACCCCAATTGATGACGAAACTTTTGGGAGCTATAACTTTTGCACCATAGCTCCAATTGAATCACCATTTGAACCATTAGAAATATATGAATTAGGAGAATGTTTTTAGATGGAATATATCTGTTCTTAATGAAATTTGACCCCTGAAAACCCAATGGAAGTGTCCCAAATTTCAATTTTAGTAGTGTAGTCTAAAAAATAGTAAGTTTCTAAAAATAGTAATTCCTCAAATTCTGTATTGTTTTAAATCTTGGAAGTAAAACCACTTAATCTCCCTCAATATTTTTGACATTCCAAATCCTCCCCATGCTTTCAAATTTTGTATAAATTAAGAGGTAACCTGAAATGTGAAGACAGACATCTCTTCCCATAGATAAGTATATATTTGTATTGCGATCTTGAGTAATACTACATCTCTTCTCAGAGAATTCATTGTTACTATATTATTTCTATGCTATTGAAATATTTATGAACTATAACTTCTAATTTTTGGATCATGGTTGGAAGGTACACAGGCTTGTGTGCGGAATGGAGACAACAGACTTGAGATTGTGCACTAAAGTGTCAATATACCAAAAGAGGAAGTGTGATATGGTTCCTAATGAATTGGGAGAGATAAATATATGAAAATATATCCCAAATAATAATTTAAACATCCAAAATAGCATTTTATTTATGACATGTCACTTACACCTAGTGTTGGTAAAGTGTAAGTTAGCAACCAAGAAGGAGAAATTGTGTGATGACAAGGTGTATAAGACTAAAAAATGTATAATAATGGGTAAGGATCATGTGATAAGGCTTATAAAATATCAAGTAGGCATTATAATCACTCTCATTCCATTATGAAAATGTTAAATAAGATAAACTTGGTCATGAACCCAGGAAGCATAAAAAAAACCAGGGAACCAACTAGCTAGTTTTAGGAAATATGAGTTTTGGGGCATCTAGAGGTACAATCAAGTTCTAAAATATGATAAAATTGGTGGTAATGAGTCAATTTAGATGTAAATTATAATTTTTAGGTCATATAATTAGTGTAAATATCCTCTATTTTATCTCATACCTAATCCACTCCACTTGCAGGGTCCATTCAAGAGACCTAGAGGGTCACTTGAGGTCAAGAGCACCAAAAAAACTTTAAAAAATTAATAAATAGATTCCAAGGTATATTAAAATAATTTAAATTAACTCCATATGCCCTCAAGTGACAACACATTTCTTTTCTCATTCTAAGTACCCTTAAGGGCTTGCAAGGGATAAGTAGTCTTAAACCTCAAGTACCCTGATTAGTGCACCAAATGCAAAAAAAGAAAGATTGGGTACTTATAGAGTAAGTATAACCATGTAGGAGATTTATTTGAAGGTGTATTATCTTCTCCCATCATTGGGAATGATGTCTCAGACCCAAGATCCATTTTTGACACCTCTCACACTCAAGGAAAGCTAAGACAGTTGAGGAACAACTTCATATGCTCGTACCATCTCTCATAATTTGCATGGGACCCAGTGGTGTTTGTAGGTGTTATATGGGTTCCCTAAAAATAATATTGTGGCATTAAGAGGTCATTTGGATGTATTTTCTTTATGAACAATTGTTAAGACCTTATTTAGGTCTTAAACCCTCCTAAAACCCTAGTTATGACCAATTTTTAGAGATGGACTTGGATACCACCTAAAATTCCACAATTTGATCCTAAAACCTACCATAGTTTGTATTATAATCTTATAGGATCCTTCATATATATTTATTCTCTACCTTCACTTGTATTGAATAGTATAAAAATTATACTTTTTCATGTTTTTGAGCTAAAATAGAGGTTCTAAAGAGCGTGAAATGATTCCAATCAATGGGGAAGGTAGATCAAGACTTGTTTTACATGTCCATGTTAAAAAAATCAAATTAAACCACTAATAATTTCCCAAAATATTTAGATATTTTGGGCTAATCATAAAATTCTTTAAAAAGGCAAGCTTGCAAATGGCCATTTCAAGGTTCTTGTACTTCCATAGTGTTCCAGACCACCAAAAATGACATGGAACATGGGTAAAGTAAATCAAAGGTTTTTGCAAGTTTCAGACATGTGGGGGGTCTTGGGATCAATATTTTCACTTTTTAGGCCTAGGAGAGCTAATTAGGCCTAATTTTATTGAAATAACGTGTTAGAAAAGACACTTACACTTAGTTTTAGGCCACCAAATTTTATGTGGAGCTATAATGGGATGGAGAGTATCTATAAAAATTCTCAATTTCTCATTATCACCTCTAGATTATCCTAGACAAGGAACTTTACTAAAAAAAGGCTACAATGAATTGGGAAGAGATGCATGGTTTTGGTGTAAAACTAGGTATTTTTGAGATTTTAATGCATCAAATTACCTTTTTCTAGGTCTAGTATGCGCTTAAGAATCCATCCATGGAGGAAAATTGTAATTTTGGAGCAAAAACCAAATTTTACCTTCTACACCTTAATGGAAAATGAGCATTTCAAGGAGTAAAGAGACTAAATCAATGTATAAAGTACTTAATAAGCTTTATCAAAGTTAATCCATGAATTTATACACCACATAAGGAGTTAGGGTGATTCATGGTTTCAATTTTATGAAACTTTCAAAGGTGGAAAAGGTCTAAACTCCAAGAAAAGCTTATTTCCTCCTTCATATGCCAAGCTTCAAGACAAAATCAAACTTGCCTTTGGGAAATCTTCTAGGAGTCTTATCGAGTTAGAGATACATCATGAATGAGTTTAGGAGTTTAGTAGCACTTGTTATTTTCATTGAATACCTATGTTCAAAGAAGATGACTTATTCACTAAGAATATAGAGCTTTGGAGCAAGGATTTAGGCACCATGATTGGTCAAATAACACCAATGAAGGAGAAAGACTTATTAAAGATTTTTAAATTAATCACCCATAAATCACTATGTTGTATTCCCCAAAGAGGAAAGAGATAATCAATGAAATGCTACGTATCATTTTGAAGGACCTAGTAGATTGACATTTCCTAGTTTTGAGGCTTCTTATCTCTCTTCCCTCTCTCTTATCCTATATTGTACTTATTTTTTTAGTTAATCATATCACTCTTTGATTTTGGTTATGATAAAATTCTAAAAAAAATTGTACTCACCTTTTCAGAGAAATAAGAAGCTTTTGTTCTTCCATTTTTAGATTTTTGAATGAAGTGTATGTGTTTACCATTGATATAACCTAGTGAAGAATTTGTTTTTATATGTTATTATCTAGTTATTTTATCTTCATAAGAGATAATTGATGTTCTATAGGTCATATTAAGTGTCTAAATGAGCTTTAGTTTAAGTATTGGATGTGAGTTCAATTCCTTTACATTCCTTCCTTGTATAAACTGAGCTTGTCAAGTCCTTCTAAAACACTTTTGTAGAAGTCATTCTTGAGTATAGAGAATGTGTGAAAGTTTATCTGTTTCACAAGAGTGTTCATTTCAATCATAATTAGTCATAAAAAATTAGTTCATCACCTTCATTTCCAATTTCCCTTTCAATAACATTGCAAACAATATCTTTTTTCACCCTTTCCATTGCCAAAATCAGTAGATAGTATGTTTAAGAATAAGTTTTAGTGAAAGCACCAAGGGAACTAGCCCTCTATGGATATTCTCTCCCTTTCAAAATCACCCACACTCAGGAGATATTCCATATTCCAACAAGAGTGAGAAACAACACACTTTCTCTCAAGGGCACACTCCTGTATGACAATAGTTTTGACACACCCAATGGGACACATTTTCCTTAGCATAGATAAAGTTTAGAGCTAAGTAAAATTAATTTCAATAGTAGAGGATACTCATTATCATCATAGCTTGTATATTTCTTCAAGCTATAGAATTCTTAGTAGCATTCAGGCAACACTTTCATGCCAAAGATTATCACAAGATCATCCAATAAAGGTATTCCTCTTGAGTTCATTGAGTTTCCTTCTACTTCTTACAAAAGAGAAAAGATTAATAAGATAAACCCCTATCCTAAAAATCAATATATATCTCTTGGTCATCCTATTATCATAAACAATGAAATTCTTACTATCTAGATGGCCATCAAAAACCAAGTGTTTATCTCATTTAATAGAGGTAGCCCACTGAAGTTAGCCCAGTTTGATGACATACCTATATTAACTCTTAAGAGTATCTCATTATTCTCATAATAAGATCAAATAACTCATATTAATTAGATCAAGGATGTTGCCAACCTTTGTTTAGTCCATAATGTCATTCAAGAGAACATGGCTATTAGATTGTTTATTGCTTCTTTTAAAAGAAAAGCACTACAATGGTATATAAACCTCCCACTAAACTCCATTGCTTCTTGTGATGACTTAGATTCATCCTTAGTTAGATAATTTGAGGACAAATCTTATCACATGTCCTTAGTTTAACAACTAACCACCATAAAGAGGGCTCTTCATGAGTTCATGACTAACTTTAACCTCAGATTCCAAAAAACATGTACTAAGATACCTCTACTGATTAGGCCATCCCTAAAATATGCATTCTTGTACTATCTAAGAACCCTCGATTCTGACATTAGTGTTATGATACAATCAATGGGTGTTAATACTTTACTTGATGCATTTGAAGTTGAAATAAGAGCTAAGGATAGTTTGATACAAGCTATAAAATTGGATCTTAGGCCTCCTATGCCTTTTTCCCCTAAAACACAACCCATACCATCCCTTTAAGCTCTTAAATTGGCTCCTATTCTATCTCACCAGACACAATCTTTAGCCCCTTCTAGCTAATCAACTGCAATGGGAGAGCTCAAAGGGATGTTGTAGTCCTTTGGGAATGAGATTATCCAACTAAATATGTAGAAATATCAAGTGAATAGGCCTTACCAAATGCCTAATCAGCCTACTTATGAACCTTTAAAAGATAATATTTAAAAGATAATAGGTCACCCTATCAAAGTTTTAGAGAATAGAGGCCATCCTACCAAGCTCAAGGATATATAACTCAATCTAAACCATATGTAGCTATTGATCCTAATGCACCATGTTGATGATGAAAATTGCACCATCAACCAATCAACCCTTTTTCCTATCATAAAGATTCAATTGGAATCATACTAGTCTAATAGTAAGGTTTTAAAGGTTTAATTACGAATAATAAATAATAAATAAACCATCAAATATAGCATATTCTATTATAACTTTAGAAAGCCACTTTATCAAACAATGAATCAGTTCATATGTGAATATGTAATCTATCCCATCCAATAGATAAGGCTTATGAACAAGACAATCTCTTGAAGGAAATAAATGTTAATCAATAATATAATATATTTCAAAGTAATATCTTGTTTCTTATGATATATCAACTTATGAATAACATCAAGATAATAAATTAGAATTATAATTAAAATAGAATTAAGACAAATCAAGATAAATATATTTTCAAAAAAGTATCAAATAGATCTCAACACAAAGACACAATAAACAACAAATAGCAAACTAAAAGATAAACAACAGGAGAACCACTAATTTAAGAAAGAAACAACAAACTAAGTTAAAGAAATAAGTACTAAATATAAATAAGCAATAATAAAACAAATAACATTAAATGAGTCTAGTAAATTAAACTAATCTAAAACTAAACAAGAACAAAAACAATAAACTAAAGTTAATTAAATCTAATAAACTATCTAATCTAGAAAAGTATAATAAAATAATCTAAACTAAGACTAAACTTATAAAAGAAAGAAATTAATCAAGGAAATTAGCCAATCTAACTCTAGGAGAATAAACAAGGAAATTAATTTAAGAGAATAACCTAAAAACATAAATAAATAGTAAATTAAAAAGAAAAAGATATTAAAGCTAAAGGAAATAGAAAGGGAAATAGGCTAATTAAAGATCAATCTAAAATAGATTAAACTATATTAAAGTCAAAGTCAATATAAAATATAATATAGATAAAATATGTGTCTCGAAAGAGAGAGTCATTTTAGTAAACTAGAATGATTTTATTTGAGAAGCCAATATCTTTTTTTGCAAAATATCTTGAGAGATGACTTTTACAATCAAATAGATCAATGAAATGTTGCAAACAATGAAGTTTTCATCATTATTCAAGTTGAATACTTAGATTCTACACATAATATTGCAAAGAGAAATCATCAAAGATGTTAAACTTGATAAACTTTAGATAATCTGTTATAAATGTTAATATAAAATTGGATATACCTGTGTTGCCTAAGTAATTACTCAACTATCAAAGAAAGTACCATTGGGTCTATCTACAAAAGTCATGCTATCTCAAAGAAGTTGCATAGAAGAGAAAGAAATAAATGATTAACACCATAATGTATAAGTGTTCAATACATGTGTTGTTCCTCCTCTTTAAATGAATCTTTGATCTCCTTTTATGCTTCAAATTTAGTTGAAAAAAAAGTTATAACTAACCTTAGTTATTAATTTAACTTAATTAATTAATTTTGTAAAAGTCAATTAATATAAATAGTTATTAGTTAAGATTTAATTAAGACTTAAAAGTCTTAATAGATCAACTATTTGAATATAGACTTGATACTTCCTAACGGGTGGGGACTTTAATCAATTAATAATAAAATAGAATAACATATATCAATAAATAAATAGATAAATTAAAGTTTAATAAAATTCTTATTTATATTAATACCATAATACATTTTCCTAAATTAATTTAGGCATACATACATTCATATCAGAAAATTAAAGTCTGCTATACTTTATAAAACATTATCACTAAAATATCAAAATCTAAAAGTCAATGCATCAAATCCGAAAGTATAAAATTGTGCCAACTAAAATTTCAACTGGAAAATAAAATTTTATTTTGTTGACATCTATTAATCATCATAATCAGAAAGAAATTTGATCATTGACTTCCCTTGCTCATTGACACACTCATTATACTCCATCCAATTGCTGGGAGGTGAACCATATTTATTCTTAAATCAATTGAAGGATCATCTACCTCTAGCTTAATCCGCTTGAGAAATCTGACCTCCACTAGAGTATCCATGTCATTTTGACTATCTGACCTTTTATCTAAAGTAGTTGGATGGATTTCTAGACTGTGTTTCCTGTAAGATGAAATAGGCTCCTTCAAACTTAATTTTCTGCATCCTAAAATAATATCTCTCTGAGATGATGAGGGCTCATTAAAAACTAAAAGTAGGGAAAGATTAATAAATTTATTGGTATGAGCTACTTCAATGTCAAGATAAGTGGCTTTATTACTCTATTATGGTTCACTAACATGCTTATTTCTTTCTAGGGTAGGTGATTGAATTGGCAAGTGATGCAGATTATTTTGAAAGTGGTAATAGGAACTACTATGGGAATGAGTCCTAACACCAAATATATGGTCATGAAATCTTCAACTACCCCTATGATTAATAGGATTGAAAGGAAAATTATTCAAAACATTCCAAAACTTGGGGTCTATTACATCAAAGTGAATTGACATCCTGACACCCCTACTAGCATATCTAGGACTAAATATCCTAGCCTTAAAACCACCCCTTGGAAAATTTTCATTCAGGTTATGTTGATTTATATTGTTTAAATTATGGACCCAACCTCTGTTATCATTACTCCTACTGGATGTATGTTGATCTCATCTTGATATCCTATGCATTAAAATATATTCAAATAAAACTGATCAACATGACTAAAATAAATTAACATTTATTCATTTAATGTGAAACCAAACCATATATCAAACACACAGTCATATATCAATAAAACTCTGAACTAGGTTTGACTGTACAAATTGAATTGTTCCAACTGTATCAAATATCATTGTAATATTCCATTGATTTCATCAAGTATCTTTTAAAATCAACCAAAATTTTTAAAAATAAAATTATATCTTCATAATTTTCTATGAAAATCATCTGAGAATATAAACTAAGCTAATTATTCATAATTGAAAGTAACAATTCCATAAATTCCTATAAGTGAAACAACATATCTTTTACTCTCATATTTCAAAATCAACTTTATAAACTTTTGAAATAAAAACTATATGTAATCAAAAATGCATTATGTTTATGGATTAATCCTAGATTGGATAAGATAGATCACACCTACACTTCCGATTGGGATACACTTGTTAAGCAGGAGCATGACCAATATGGGGATCTATTACACCTAATTAGGGGATCACTTGTATCACTTATCATAAGATATCATTCTTGGAAGGGTTATAAATCCTACAGTCTAACACAACTACACAATAATTCTAATAGAGTCCTAAGATTTAAAACATTCACTTTATACTATTAGGAAGAAAGTAAAATCTAATCTAGTGCACACCAAACCTTGTGGCACAAAGTGGGGGGTTAGAAGAAATAAAATAAGCATGTATAGGGAACTTCAATTAAATTAATTATAAGTAACACCCTAATACATAAAATATGAAAGATAAATATTATTTGAGTGAAAAATTATGCTACTTCTGTCTACTAAAAGAGAGGAGAACAAAGTTAGAATACACTTACTCAAATTTAATCCCATCAAGACTTAATCTCTCTTTTGGCCAAAGGGGATTCAAAAGAGGTTGTTTTGGTTTATGAGGATCACTAAGAAAGGCCAAAGCATCCAAGACTTATCCACAAGACTAGATTTTCCAAATAGAAACTTAAGCTAAGTCTCCTCAAGTAGAAAGGTGGAAGAGTAGATTGTGAAGAAGCACGAGTGAATAATAACTCTTGATTGCACGTATAAATAATGATCAAAATAATCTTGTATATATAGGTATATCTTACCCTAAATCCTTCCAAGAATGTTGGCTGTATAAGGTCAACCTAGTCGACCCAGTGTGTTTTTAAGGATAACTTACCAAGTCTAAGCTAGGTCGACCAAAGGGATAAGAAGCTAAGCAATTAAAGAATACCCCTAAAATGTACTAGGTTAACCCATTACAACTGACTGATGAAAAGGAGTTTAAAATAATAAAATGAATAATGAAAGAGGAAAAGACTAGAGGAATACTCAAGGGAGGAGAAGTAGCTTAGGGAATGGTTTTAGGATCTGGTTTCATTGGTAATAATGTGTAAAATAGAGACAACAATCCTATAAAGTACCAAAGGTCTACCCACCCCTTTCATGATGCACCCCTTAGAACATGCACTCAAAGAGATTGAGTCTCGATAGGTTCCTATAAGATATAAAATGTCATTAATCAATAAAAGTTAAAAATATTATGTGTATACATATGCCCCACTCGAAGCTCATCATGTGTCACTGAGGTGAAATAGGAGATGGTGTTTTGAGAAATAACATAAGGACACACATAATTTTGATGTTAAAAATAAGTTTTAGTCTTTTAAAAAAAAAAACTAAAAGTAAATGACTGAAAGGCAAACTAATCTAAAAAGTAAATAACTAAAAAGTAAATACAATGCGTACATTGACTTAAATTTATTACAAGATGGTTGTCTATTGTGTAGTTAGTTTTGATTATGTAAGATGTGGAGACTGCTTTCAACAAACTTAAGAATATAAAACTAAAGAGCAAAAATAAACAAACACAAGAAAATCCAAGACAACTAGTGTTATGACGATGGGACATTCTTGGAAAATTTGGCAAGTTGGGGTGATAGGTGCTATGTTAGACCAAATGACCAAGTCAAACAATAATATTAAATCAAGTAACCAAAAATCCAATGCCACTAAATATTAAAAAACTCAAACAAGCTATCCTTAAGTAAGAAAGGTAAACTTACCAAGTCAAACCAAGGACACATGTCAAACAAGATGGTAAACAAAAATAAATAAATGGGTGAAGGACTAAACAAAATGGTAAAACAACATTGATGAGTGAGCATTAATAATTCACATCTTACTCAACAATGGAAAAAGGATGCATAAAAGGGAAAATAACATTGATGAGTGAGAAGTAACAAGCTAACCTCACTCATCAATGGAAAAAGGGTATGAACTCAGGGGTTTGTAGCAACAAGATAGAAAAATAGTGATAAATGGTAAAATGAAATTAAAGTAAGTTTAGTAAAGTAAAATCATGATGTAAAGAAAGAAGAATCCATAGTTGCTCAAACATGTTGTTTTTCTCTAAGGATAAATAAAACTAAAACAAAGTAATGCTAGCATGTTTTTAAGAGGTGAAAAAGAAAGAATTAAGTAAAAAGAGAAAACAAATATGGAATCATAATTTTTTATCAAGAGGGGAAATTAAATGGGTGGAGGGGATATTGAAGGAAAAACCAAGGTAGAGGAATTCTTTATCAAAGTCAAGGCACTCAAATTAGGTTTGTCAAAACGAGAGGACTTTTGACCTTAAAGACTATGAAGTAATTTTACTAGCTACACAAGCCTTGGGTCGATAAATGGAGTATATAGATCATCCCATGAAGGCTATATGCATGAAAATTAAAATAGACCTACCTCTCAATGATGTGTTCCCCATTCTTTAGGACCCCTTATAGAGTCATCAGTCTACTATGAAGATTGGGTACTTGCTTGAGAAAGTAAGTAGCACCTTAGAGTTTTTTAAAATCCTCTATTCCAATCTAGTGACCTACCATACCCCAAAGGACTTTGGCTCCATGTGAAACTGACTATGGAGTTTGAGCTTTGATTAGAGATAGGAGATGTGCTTGAAATCACATATTTTGGTGTGATTTTGACTTTTGAAATTTGTATGTTGCATTTTAGATATCATTGCCTTAGGTTTTCAAATGATTTGGATTTTAACTTTCTTGATGGATTTTTATATTCCTCCTCCATACGGATTTAGAAAATCAAAAATGGGTGCTAAAGATGACTTTCATTTGAATACTCGGGACAAATTTTCTAAGAGAGAGAACTTCAAAGAGCATGGGGTCTAAGATTCTTTTTTATCTAGGTGAATAAAAGTGCTATCTTGACTTCAACCTTGTTTTATCTAATGAAGAGATGAAAAGAAGGGGAAACCAAGATGAATGATACATGAAACAATTTGAATTAATTCAAATTGCAAAATATTTGACAAAGATCAAAAATAAGAATACAATGATAGTAAAGGTGTGATTCCTTATCATAAGAAAGAGGGAAATGGAGGAAAACATACTAACATATATTGTTGTGCATATTTCACGTAGTAAAAGAAGCAAAAGCTAAAGTTTGAGAACAAAGATCAAGAAGATGAAAATAATGGTAATTTCATGAGGGTCATTAGGTCTTATCCATAGTATTACAAAGTAACACATAAAAGAGAGACCCACGAGGGTGCCGATAATCAAGAGAGAGAAAATCAAGGTGGGGGAGCCTTCTTACAAATCAGCTCATGAAAGAAAAACCCAAAGGGTGCCAAAACAACATTGGCAAGCAACAACAAGAAAAGAGAAAAATAGATAAAGGCTGGTGGTTTTGTGAGGGATGTCAGGTCCTATCCATGGTCTTACAAAGCAACTCATAAAATAAAAACCTAAGGGGTGCAAAAAAAAAAAAAATGAAAGAAGATAAAGAAGACTATGGTACATCAAGAAACCAAAAAATGAAAGGGAGGACTAAAGTTTTCTAAAAGGAAGAAAACTATTATAGAAAGAGAGACACGTGCTTAAGTAACCTACAAAATTTGTTAGATAGATATATATAGAAAACATGATAAGAAGGAAATGTTTAGGTAAAGTACTTTTTAAGGAATTGAGCATTGGTGAGCTCTTTGAAAACATGGCCTTCATTGGTTTGAAGATGATAAGTGCTCAGACCAAGAATGTCTTTAACTAAGTATTGACCCCACCAATTTTGGACATATTTTTCTTATTTTTCATGGGTGTAATCCAATTTAAGGATAAGATCACCAACATTAAAAGTGTGGACTTTAACATGTTTGTTATGTTGTCGGGTGATGTGAGCCTTGTATTGGTGATTATATTGTAAGGTGGAAAGACAACGTTCATCAAGAAGATCAAGGGCATGAAGGTGAGCTTCATGTAACTCTTCATCAGTAATAATTCCATGAATATATATACAAATAGAGGGGATCTCAACTTATAAATGTAGAACTGACTCAGAACCATAGACTAGAGAAAATCGAGTTGCCCTAGTGGCAGTGTGTATGGTAGTCTGCTAAGCTCAAAGTATAGAGTAAAGATGAATATCCAATCCATTTGCATTACATGGATTGTCTTTTGAAGGATTCTATTAAGAATTTTATTGGTGGCCTCCACTTTACCATTACATTGTGGATGATAAGGTGTGGAGAACTTGTGATCGATCTTGAATTTGTTGCAAAGTTATTTAACATGTTTATTTTTGAAGTTACCACCATTGTCAGAAATGATGGTATGGGGAATGCTAAAGTGTCAAATAATTTAGTTAATAATAAATTTAAAAATGGTATGACCAATGACATTAATGAGGGACATGGCTTCTACCCATTTGGTAAAATATTTAGTACCAGTGATGATAAAACATGCCCATCTTGGGAGTGAGGAAGTTTACAAATGAGATTGAATCTCCATGTGGAAAATGGCCATGAAGATTCAATAGTTTGAATTTTGGTAGGAGGTGAATGGATAATAGCATTATGATGCTGATAAGGAGTGCATTTTTTAGCATATTAAATTACATTCTTTTCAAGAGTAGGACAAAAGTAACCCATATGTAGGCATTTGCATGATGTAGCATGTCTACTACAATGACCATCGTAAATGCCTCCATGTGTTTGTTCAAGAAGAAGAGGGACCTCGTCTTGCATAACACAATAGAGCAAGGTACCTTCAACATTGTGATAGTAAAGGATGTTGTGTCGAAATAAATATTTGAAATCTTGTTTATGAATGTGTGTCTTTTCATGAGAATATAAATTAGGAGGATAAGTTTGATGTTATAAGAATTGATTGATGTCTTTATACCAAGGGCTTTATCTAATGGTAATTGCCTCAATATGATAGATAATTAAATTTGATGGTTGAGTTGAAGACATAGATTTAATTATTTGTATAATAAAAGAAGGATCAGAAAGAGCTTGATGTGGATGACATAGAGAATTTGAAGAGGCAAGAGAATAAGCAATAGAATTTTGATTTCTAGGAATAATATCAATAGTGAAAGAGATAAAATCCTTAGTGAGAGTGGTTGTAATTTTATGATAGGTATAAGGTTCTTATTTTTACAATGATAATCACCATTAATTTGATGGAAATTAAGTTGAGAATCACCTAAAGCATGAATGTATTAAATGTCTAAATAAATATTATCTCTCATGCCTAAAATTAGAGCTATGTGCTCGACCATATTATTAGTGACATCAAAGGTGAAGTGAAAAGCTAAGGGAAGGATTTTACCAAGAGGACTAGTGAGAATGCAACCTACCCTAGTTCCTTGAAGGCATTTAACACCATCAAAGTGAGGGGTCCAAGTATCCTCATGCAAGTCAACATCAATTTCAAGGAGCTCTTCGATAACTACCTTTTTATCAGTAGTATCAAATAGAGTGGAAGATTCTTCAATATTGTTGGCTTCAAGATCAGCGATAAAGCTATGAAAATAATAATTAAGAGAGATATATTGATGAATAACTTAAATGTAAAGGATATTATCACGTGGAAGGTCATCTTAAAGGAAAGAAGTGGATGAAATGAGATCTACAGCAAGTTGGTCAGCTATGACTTGCCCTTTAACATCTTTTTGAGTAACGAGTGAAGATCAAATTCCATAAAGAGGACCATCCATTTTCTAATTCTATCTCCAAGAAGAAAGGCTTTGGAGAAGAAATGATGAAGGGGGTCGAAATGAACAATGACATAAGTTGTTTGGTAAAGTATATAGTGACAAATGTTTTTAGCTACAAAAGAGATGGTCAGGCAATAATGCTCAATCTTGGTAGAACATGTTTCATAATCAATGAGGCCTCGACTAATATAGTAAATAGCATAATCTCTTCTCGTATCATCTTGTTGGGTAAGCATTACCCCAATTGAAATAGGTCTAGAAGAAGTATATAGAATCAAAGGTTGGAGGATGAAGTGTAGTTGGATAAAGCAAAGACTCTTTCATGTTATCAAAATCTTTTTGACATGGATCCATCCATTCTAAAGCAATATTTTTCTTGAGAAAAGAATTGATAGAGTAAATTCGATATGCCATTTCGGGAATGAATCAACTAATTACCCCAAGTTTTCCTAAATAAGTATGAATGTTGAGAATATAATGAGGAATAGGCATGTTAATGATAGCACTAGTTTTGGTAGGATCAATGTCAATGCCATAGAGAGAGACTAAGAATCCTAACAATTTTCTAGATGTGAATCCAAAGACACATTTTTAAGGATTAAGTCTAACTTTATATTTAAGGATATGATCAAAGATAATACAAAAATTAGAAAGATGATTCTTGTGATGCTTAGATTTAGCAATAAGATCATCCACATAGGTTTCAACAATTTTGTGAATGAGATCATGAAAGATGTGAGTCATTGCACATTGGTAAGTGGCTCTGGCATTCTTGAGACTAAAGGGCATTTTGACATAATAATAGGTGCCTTATTCCTTGGTGAAAGTAGTCTTATGTTGAACTTCAAGAGTGATATGAATTTGATTGTATCCCAAGAAACCATCCATAAAAGATAGCATTTCATTAACCAATCATGGAACCAATGATGGCATCTATTGAAGGTAAGGGGAAGTTTTCCTTGGGACAAGCAAGATTAAGGTTGCAGAAATCAATATAAATGCAAATAACTATAGTGAATTTCTTTTGGATGGGAATAATGTTGGACACCCATTCAGAATAATCTACTGGTTTGATAAATTTAGCATCGAGTAATTTGATGATTTCATTAAGACATAAGGTTAAAAATTCAAGTAAAAATTTTCTTTGCTTTTGATGCATAGGATTAACATTAGGATAAGTAATGATGTTATGCACCACAATGATAGGGTTAATGCCAGACATGTCCTCTTAGGACCAAGCAAAAGCTTTATGATATTTGTTAAAGAATAAACTAAAATTATCATATTTTGTAGGTGAAAGCTTTAGAAAAACTATAATCAGTCAAAGATAAGATGGGGTACCATATTCGATATGAGTGGTTTCTTCAATAAGCATGGCATTACCATATTTAAAGTAGTATGGTGTGTTAGTAAGGCTGAAATTGGATTTGTTTTAGGGTCAATGCTAGTGATGAAGTTGTTGAAGCAATGAGTTTTAGTCTTGAAATTTTTGAGTTTATGATGTTTCCAAGGAAGTTGCGGTTCTCAAGCATGGAGTAACTCAAAAATAGATTTGTCACTAGGCAAGGTAGGAAGAGGACCATAATGTTTGACATCTACTTCAAGATCTAAAATTTTATTTCCATGGATATCATACTTAGAATGAATCTGACGAACATCAGTTGCCTTGGCATCAAGCATAATTTTAGGAGTATAAAAAGTAGATGGAATAGAAGAGATTGGAATATCAGTGGATTCAGTGATGGGAGAAGGATTGGATGCTACAATTGGATCTAAAGTCATGGGAACTTTCAGAGTTTCAAAAGGTATAATTATTTCTACCACACGAGTATCAATAAAAGGAGGATTGATGTGAGGTACATGACCCTCAAGATCTAAGGTACAATCCACAAAAATTGTATGCATATCCTAATTAAAAGCATGGATTTAGGCTAAAGTTTTCTAGTAATGCTGGACATGAAAGTATCTAGATTGAGTTTGGGTCATGATATAGTTGTCATCATATGTTGGAAAAATCATACAAGCTTGAGAATCAAGGGGAAGTTCAGAAGGTGAATTCCCAATATTGTTTAATGTACGAGGAGACATGATGAGAGGATCTTGAAATAATATAGCCACTCTAAAATCATTACAAGTAAAGTTGTCTTCTAGTAAAGAAGCTCTTGAGCATTACATGGAGGGGGAAAGTTGGTAATCTCATCAATAAGAGGAATAATATGGTCTCTTGGTAATAGAGAAGGTGGAAGCCATTGTGAAATATATGGAGGCAATTTGGTAGTATTGCAAGTGTGTTGTAATTCATTGGGCTCATCATAATTGGAATCCATAAGGGTAACTTGGATATTAGGAATCATGTTGATGAACTTGAGTAAAGGAGCATTATTAATCTTAGGATTTATAGGAATATGATATTGAGGTTTATGATTAGGAAGTTGGATACTCCATGGATTAGGATTAGCTTCATGTTTGTATCATTTTCCATTATGCAATAATTTAATACATTGACTAGCATAAGAAGCAATAGCCCTCATTTGATGGGTCTATGGATAACCAAGAAGGATATTATAAGATAAAATGAGATCAAGGACTATAAGTTTAATTCGAACGGTCTTAGGTCCTATGGTTAATGGAATCCAAATACAGCCAAATGGCTTTTAAATAGTCTTATCAAAACCATGGCAAGTACGATGGGTTTGCTTAAGATTCTTTTTGTTATAACCAAGTTGTCGTATAATCCATAAGGATGTTACATTAATACTATAACCTTCATCAACTAAGACTTATTTCATAAGGGTGGTATTAATGGTTATTTTGATAAAGAGTGGTGGGTTTTCGGCATGGAAAATAATTTCATCATTAATCATGTCTTCTTCAAGGAAATCAATAGAAGGTTTGGAATAAGGACACGAGGTTTCAATGGTGTTGACATTAGTAATTTGAGGATAAATAGAAGGTGGTTCTTTATCAATGGATGATGGATCTTTAATTTCTTAAATTTGTTGCATGAGGAATTTTTGATGATAGGATTAAGTGTGAACCAACTCCATAAGAGGAATCTTACAAGGCATAGAGTTGAATTCTTCAAGAAAATTCCAATGAGATTTCGAGGAACCAACATGAGTTTTAGAAGGTAAATTAGTTTTGGAAGGTATAGATGTGATTGGAGGATCAGAAGGAGGAAGTTGTTCCTCAAGTACTTCAAAATCAACATTAGTGGTGGTGGTATTAATAAGTTGTTCTTATAAAGATGGATTTTCAGGATTGGTAACGAGATCTTTGTGAGCTAGTTTACATCGATAATTGACCTTGGAAATTTTGACATATTGAGAGTTGTTATAATATTAATCATAATCAACATCGATGGCACAAACATCCTTGACCTTTATTTGATTATTAGAATAATATTTTTGGTTATTTGAGGTATAAGTTTTAAAAGTTTGTCATTTGTGGGAAGTAGTAGTGTATTCTTGATGATGAAGATTGATCATAGCTTCATGATTAAATGAATCACTAAGAATATAGGAGACAACAAATTCATTTGTCCCTCTACAAGATGTTGGAAATATTGTCATTGATGTCAAAGGTCTAGCATTATTGGTGATAAAGGCCCCATTGCATTTAATGTTGTTTGTAATAAATATATGGAAGGGCGCAATTTCTCATGAAGGAACACTTTAAATAATACGAAAAGTCACCAAGATGAGGACAAAAGAGGGAAGGATGTTTTGATCATGAAGGGTCACCACATGACTTTTCAAAGGCTTGAATATGAAGGGTCATACAAGTTTGGCACCATTTTCCATAAGAATTGAAGGGTCACAAAGGGGGAAGGCCAAAGGTCATTTGGAAAGCTATGAATAAAGGCTTGAGAAGTCATTTGTAAATATGAGAGATATAGGTTGATTTGATATTGTAATATCTAGCTTAGAAGAGCAATTGTGAGAGATGAATATGATTTATATTTGTTATATCTAGCTTAGAAGAGTAAAGGTGAGAGAGAGGAAAGAGATGTATTGATCTATCATTTGTTGAGATAGCAACATTGAGATATAGGTGTGTGGTTGTTTGAGTTTATTGCATATCTTGAATGTTTGATTAAGTGGAATTTGGTTAAGGAAAAGATTTATAAGATATATGATATATTGATTCACCCCCCCTCTTAGTATATCCCATGCTTAATAATTGGTATCAAAGTAGGTTCTTTCAGAAAGGGTTTAACAGCTTGAAGGTAGATCAAACAAAAGCATAAGATGGCCAAGCAGATAAAGAAGGAGAATCAACAGTTGAAATCTATGGTTGAGGCTCTTAAGGAAAAGGTGTGTATCGTGGATTCTAAGTTGGCTATATAAGTAAAATAAAATAAGATATTTATTCAGGATCTTAAGAATCAGTTAGAGGTTGCAAATTCAATTTTAACATCAAAAGAAGAAGAGTGTAATCAAATGAAGGATGAGTTAGGTTCTTTAAAGGATAATCATGAGAAGCTTCTAATCAAGGTTGAGAAAGATCATGAAATGTTGGTCCAAGGAAAGAAGGATGCAGGTTTTGAAGGCAAATCAAAGAAGTCGATCAGGCAGCCCAATGCTTCTAAGTTCTCAAATTATTTTCATGGCCATTGTTTTATTTGTCATCATGTTGGTCATAGGGCAAGAGATTGTATGAGGAGAAGCAATTAGTCAAAGGGAGATCTTAGTCACATTCAATAAAAAGGTATGAGAAATATTGTTTGCTTTTGTTGTCATGAGGTTGGACATATTGCTAAATTATGTCAAAATAAAGTAAAGAGATATTCAAGGTATGTCAAAGGATATAGAGCCCCTAGAAAATATGAGAAAAGACAAATTCAGGTTTGGAGACCTAAAATAGTAAAGGTTGATCAGGTTGAGTTTAAGAGTGAAAATGAATTACTTGCTATAGTAGATAAAGAATCAGATAGGAAGGATTGTGTAAAATCTCTTGTTACATTTGAGAATGAGCTTTGTCAGGATAAGATAGTTGCAAAAGTCGAGAAGATGAAAAACATTATAAATGGTAAGGTTAGTAAGTCAAAAAGATTAGACATGCTTAGATGGATTATAAAAGAAAAACACGAGAAGATCAAGGAAGAAACAGAGGAGATGTGGGACTCTCCTAAAATTTGTTTCTAGGACCCTTTTGTGTGGGGTGTCTCTTCTAGGCTTCAAGGAGACACTTTTAAGAAAAATTGAAGCATGGTGGATGCTATTGGGTCTTGGCTATGTTGCATGACAAGAAGGTGAGTTGACAGATTAATTTGTATATCTTTTGAGTGAATAGATTTGTAAATAAAATTTTGCATCAGTGTTATGGTTTGAGGCTATTAGAATGATTCTTGCATATGTAGTGTTTTAAATGATTATGGTCATAAGAAATTAGAATGTTGGAAAAGAGCTAACAATTTCAGAAAGAAGGAGAAGGATACTCATGCAGATTCAATGAAGAAGGTTCAAAGTTTCAAAGCTCCATTCATCAAGAAGAAGGATCAGAGTTTCAAAGTTCCATTCATCAGGAAGAAGGTTCAGTTGTGTTCTTGGCAGAAGAAATAACCTAAAGATTCTATGTTGGTGCAAACAACTTTGCATGTAAGAAATAAAAATCAGCCATGGTTCGTTGATAGTGGATGTTCAAGGCTTATGACAGGAGATAAGAGTAAAGTAGATCAATGGTGGCACAGTGAGATTCGAAGATAAAACCACTACCAAGATAGCCAAAAAAGGTACTTTGAGTTTGGATTATGATAGAACCAAGACTAAGAATGTTTTGTATAAAAAAGGTATTAAGCATAATCTATTGAGTGTTAGTCAAATATGTGATCAGGGATATACACTAAAGTTTCATGCAAAAGGTTGTGAGGTTAGAAGAAAATATTCAAATGAGTTTATTGTAGATTCAAAAGACAGGTAAAGATTTATATGCATTATCAGATATCTTCTCAAAGGCACAATCAAAGGACAAATTCAAAGATCTGCAAGAGGAGTTGGGAGTAATTTATTTTACTTCTTGCCATTGATGTTCAGCATCAATTGAGGGGGAGCTAAGTGTTAGCTCTAGGTAGGCCCTTTGCCATTGATGTCAAAGGGGTAGAATAGTAGGTATAGGTATAGGTGCAAAAAATAGGTACAAGGAATAGGTACAAGTTGCTACAATAAGGGGGAGTTACTATATGTTTTCAGATGATAGTATGTGTAAGTGACAGGATGTGGCAGTTTCAAGATTGAGGTTGCCATCAATAACAAAGGGGGAGATTGTTGGAAATATTGTCATTGATGTCAAAGGTCTAGCATTATTGGTGATAAAGGCCGCATTGCATTTAATGTTGTTTATAATAAATATATATTGGCTAATATGAGTTAATATTTATTTAATATTAACGAATATATTTTTGGTTGCATATGAGACAAAAGAAGGGCCCATGGAGAAGTCAAAGAGCCACAGGATAAAGACAAAAGAAGGATGGGATGCATTTTCCCATGAAGAGTCATCTTGGGGAATTCCAAGAGTCACCAAGTAAAGACAAAAGAGGAAAGGTGCAATTTCTCATGGAGGGACACTTTAAGGAATATGAAAATTCACCAAGATGAGGACAAAAGAGGGAAGGACATTTTTTATCATGAAGGGTCACCACATGACTTTTCAAAGGCTTGAATATGAAGGGTCATACAATTTTGGTGCCATTTTCCATGAGGATTGAAGGGTCACAAAGGGGGAAGGCCAAAGATCATTTGGAAAACTATAAATAAAGGCTTGAGAAGCCATTTGTAATATGAGAGATATAGGTTGATTTGATATTGTAATATCTAGCTTAGAAGAGCAATTGTGAGAGATGAATATGATTTGTATTTCTTATATCTTGCTTAGAAGAGCAAAGGTGAGAGAGAGGAAAGAGATGTTGTATTGATCTATCATTTGTTGAGATAGTAACATTGAGAGATAGGTGTGTGGTATACACAAAGGGGTTGGTGCTCCTATGGGTTGGTGCTCATGAATTGTTGCTGGGTTGGTGCTCGACAAAGTGGTTGGTGCTCTTGTGGGTTGGTGCTCACAAATTGTTGATGGGTTGGTGCTCAGCAAAGGGGTTGGTGCTCCTATGGGTTGGTGCTCATGAATAGTAGCTATGTTGGTGCTCAGCAAAGGGGTGTGGTGCTCTTGTGGGTTGGTGATCATGAATAGTTGCTAGGTTGGTGCTCAGTAAAGGGGTTAGTGCTCCTGCAAGCTTGGCTTGTGAATATTGTTTGGGTTGGTGCTCATTCATATACTTGAGATTGTTCTCCATGGTTTTTCCCACATTGGGTTTCCACATTATATCGGGTGTCTCTCTCTATCTTGTGTGGTGTTTATTGTTTGAGTTTATTTCATATCTTGAATGTTTGATTAAGTGGAATTTGGTTAAGGAAAAGATTTATAAGATATATGATATACTGATTCACCCCCCCTCAGTATATCCCATGCTTAACACAAGATTCATGAGAATGCCCAATGTCATCATGGAACCAACAAAAGAGATTAGGGTCATACCACTTAGGAGGAGCATTAGAATAGATGAAAGGTTTTGAGGGTGGTAAAAATTGTTTCATTTGTTGAATTGAAAGAGGTGTATGAGAAGGTAAAGGAATATCAATTTTGGCTACTCCTTGTTTGGTTTGGGGAGAATTTCTCATAATATCATTATATGTTTGTAAATATCCTTTAAAAATTTTAGGATTATGTTTGAATTGCTTCATAATAAAGTCTTTATGGTTAGCTCGATCAAGAGCTTCATTGAGTGTTTAAAGAGTAGAAGGTTTGAACCGTATATTGGAGAGTAGGAGTTAAAGTCATGATAAAGAGTTTGAATAAGTTATCATCCTTCATGTTATGATCAAATTAATGAGATAAATATTTCCATATTTCAATAAAGTCATGAGCTGATTCAATTGAGGATTGCTTAGCATTGATGAAGTGACTAAGACAATTTTTTGGAAGATCATTGTGTTGAAATTATTTAACCAAAGAATTAACCAAATCTTCAAGTTACCAAATAGAAAGTTGGGGTATTTGATTATACCATTCTAATACATCACCGTTAAAAGTTATGACTAAGATTTTAGTAGTGATGAAGGTATTAGTTTGGATCCACTCTTTGTAAAGTTTGTCAAAGGCTTTAAGAAATGAGGCAGGGTCACTAATCCCATCATATTTGATAGTTGGATATATGTTACCAATATCAATGGAAATTTTGAAGGGAGATAAAGGCTCATTTTGAATGGTTTGAAGAGTATTATTATTCATTATGGGTTGAGGAATAATATTACTTGAGGCATCCCTCAGAGGTAGAGGGATATAATTAGGATTAGCTTGAGGATGAATAGTTGGAGTTTGATTAGCCACATTTATTAAGTGTTGTTGAATTTACATCATTTGGTTGGTATTTGAATTTTCATAATGTTCATTTATTGAATGACTTGGGCTAATAGTTGGGTTGGTGTTTGTAGGAGTACTCCCCATATTGGTATTAGGGGAGGATGGATAGAAGAAGGATTAGTGGGATTGTTAAGTAAACTTATATTAATCACTCCCACATTATTTTGAATATTTTGAGAAGATTCTTGGTAAGTATATAAAGGATCAAATCCATCAACTTTATCTTGAGGTGTTAGTTGTACCATATTGCAGTTCATAGACGGAGGAGAAGAGGTGCCCCAAGAGTGGTGGTGCTCTTGGGAAGAAAAGAGGGGAAAGAATGAACATCTCATATATTATTTAAATGGATTTAAGATATCTAAGAAAATTCTGATAGGATATGAATAGAATGAAAAATTATAAAGATAAGAAGTTAGATGGACAAACAAGGAAAGTAAAAAATAGTAAAGGGTCGACTGGGTCAATCTAGTAAAAAAAATAGGGCCTATAAACTATACAGGGTTGACTGAGTTGATCCAATATAGTAAATATGGATATAAAAAAGATGGAAAAGGAGCTGTAGACTGTACAGGGTTGATTGGGTTGATCCAATACAGTGAATAGGGGCTGAAAAAGACATAGAGCCAACTAGGTCAATCTAGTATAATAGGTAGGGAGAAAGAGCAAGATGATAACAAGTTATAAATTGAAACAAGATAATTTTTGTAGTTAATCTAAGAAAGTAAGAGCTAAAAAGAAACAAATAGTCAATTGGATCAACACTATCCAATCCAATTGAGGCACACAAAATAAAACCTTGCACTAAAGCTAGCTAATGCAAGTTTTTGCACACACAATTAAATAAATAGCAAACAAATAACTTTAAAAATAAAGCTAACTAATTAATCAACCTTATTGTTAATTAAATCAATTAGATATGATTTTAAATGTGATTGTAAGTTTTTTATAAGCAAAGAACTAGATAACAATCTAAGGATGATTTCAGTTAGTTTTTGCTAAAAGGGACTATAGTGATAATGGTACATGATTGGTATTGAGGCCTACCCCGTCACTTCACACACCACAACAATAAGGGTGTTAGGTGCTTAGTTATAATATACCATTAACCATGCTTTATACTTGACCAAAGCATCAAGTTGGCTTCTCCCTTGGTGATGAAATCCAAGTAGGTTGGCTTAGGGTAGACAAGATGTTAAAGTGTTTGTTTATGTTATGATTTGGCCATGTGTGCATAAAATAGAAATAGTGAAACTAAATGATAAATTAAAAATACCCTAATTAGACTATGTGTACTATTCTAAGCATGCAAACAACAAGAAAGGAAAGGTGAATTAATTACTAACAGATATGAGGTTAATTCTAACTTTAAAACAAGGTATAATGCTAACACTATATGCATAAAAATATAGAATAGGGTTGACATGTTTGAACCTGTATTATGAAAGCAAAGTCTGAAAATGAACTAGGTTGGTAGTGTAAATCTAATTATTTTAGACAACACACAAAACATAGAACTGGGTTGGTAGTGTCGATCTAGTTGACTATGCAAGGGTAGTTTTAAAGACTGAAAACTATGAAATGAAAGACAAAAAGGAAATAAATAGAGAAGTAGAAAATAACCTTGGTGGATTAGAGATGAAATGAAGAAGATTGTTGGTCTAGAACCTGGAAGTGTGCTTGAGAAACCTATAAACTAGGTCGATAGTATCAATAAAGCTATATAAGAACCTCCTAAAATGTGTTGAAACTATGAAGGGCTAATTGGGTTGACCTAGTAGGTTGAACTGGGTGTCTGAAAGGATAAAAACCTATACTAGGTCAATTGGGTCAATCTAATTATATGTTCTAGAAACCTATGCATAGAGAAAAAGATCTAGGTTGACATAAAAATGATGATAAAATGAAATGAAATACAAGGTGAAAAAATATTATAAGGGTTAGTTCATGTCAAGTTCCCCAAAATGTATACAATCAGACATGCATCATGTTTGTGGATTAATCCTAGATCGGATAAGATAGATCACACCTACACTTCTAATTAGGATACACTTGTTAAGTAGGAGCATGACCAATATGGGGATCTGTTAGACCCGATTAGGGGATCACTTGTATCAATTATACTAAAATCTAATCTAGCGCACACCAAAACTTGTGGCACAAAGTTGGTGGTTAGAAGCAATAAAACAAACATGTATAGGGAATTTTAATTAAAGTAAGTATGAGTAACACCCTAATAAATAAAATATGAAAGATAGTATTATTCGAGCCAACACTTATGCTACTTCATCTACTAAAATAGAGGAGAATAAAGTTAGAATATACTTACCTGAATGTGAACCCATCAAGACTCAATCTCTCTTTTGGACAAAGGGGCTTTACAAGAGGCTATTGTGGTTTTTAAGGATCACTAAGAAAGACCAAAGCATCTAAGACTAGATTCTCCAAATAAGAAACCTAAGCTAAGTCTCCTCAAGTAGAATAGTGTAGGAGAAAATTGTGAAGAAGCCTTGATTGCACATATGAATAATGATTGAAATAATCTTGTATATATAGGTGGATCTTACCCTAAATCCTTTTAAGAACTTCAGCTATATAGGGTCGACCCAGTTGACCCAATGTGTTTTTAGAGATAATTTACCAACTCTAAGATAGGTCAGTCAAAGGGATAACAAGCTAAGAAAGTAAACAATACCCCTAAACTATATTAGGTCAACTTAGTTGACCCAATACAATCGACTAACCAAAAGGAGTTTAAGACAAGAAAAGGAGGAATGAAAGAGGAAAAGACTAGAGGAATACTCAAGGGAGGATAAATAGCTTAGGGAATGGTTTTGGGATCTAGTTGGATTGGTAATAATGTGTCAAAAAGGGACAACAATCCTATGAAGCACCAAAGGTTAGATAATGTGTACACTTAGAAAGATTGAGTCTCGATGGGTTCCTGCAAGATGTAAAATATCAGTAATTAGTAAAAGTTAAAATATTATGTGTATGCATAAACAACATACTATCCAAAAAATTTGATATGAAACCCTTATAATATCTCACAAACATACTCTGCTAGAACTATTTAATCACTATTTTTACTATCTGAACGTATCTTATACATATATACTATGTATAATTCATGCATGCTTTCTTCTCAATAAATTTCAAAAGGAACCATCCACATAGAGAGCTTCGCTAAATTCTTTCCAGCTTATTCTATCTAAAATTAGAGAACTTATTACAGTTTCTCAAATCCCAATCATTTTAACATCCTTAAATCTATCATCAAAATAGAACCATAACTTAAAAATGCTTAGCTACCAAATAAATCTTCCATGGCAGATGGAACCAACAAGTCTATCCATATAATATCTTTGTACATATACAAACTTATCTCACATCAAACCCTAACACATCTCAATAAGGATCCAAACATAAACTGATATGTTTCAGACTATATCACCGTATTCAACTTAACAGAAACTCAAAAAAAAAATTATTTGTCTAAAACATATCTTTTAAATCACATTTTTGAAATCAAAAAATAAATATGTTTTACTGTTTGTTCATTTCTAATATTTGAATAAAAATATAGAATTTTTTTTAATATACCAGACTTTCAAACCCTGATATGCACAAACTATGGCATCAATAGAATGAAACATCAAATATTTCCATATGATAAAACCCTCAAAAATTGAAATGAAAACCAACCAAAACCTCTATTATTTTTGAACTCAACACACTATACTTCTAAAACTTATCTAAGCAAGATTTTTCTTCAAAACTGTGAATAAATGAGACTGTAGAAAGCTACCAATGATAAGATATTTGCATGCTCAAACATAATCCTTTTATAACAAACCATAAAATAACCTTTTGACATATTCATGAGACAAAAACACATAGAACTCTTCTTTATAATTTAAAACATCAACAAAGCCTCTGAAACTGTAAACGACATACTATAAGCACCATAGAAATTTCTATTACTCATAAAAAACCAAAACTAGATGCATTTATGACAAGAAAAAGCCTCATATATTCTCAAATATCATGTTCAAACATAACTAGTAAAGCCACATATTCATATCGCACCATCTATTGATAATATATCTAAAACAAAACTATTTGCTTCAATATCTCATGTACAGAGAAGAATATAACAACCATTAAATTATAAACATCATTCAACCTTGCCAAAACATGCATGCACATATTTAACCAATAGCTTCCTTGATACTTATCAACATGCAGACTGAAAATGATATTTTTCCATGTAATTAGAAACTTAATTAAAATGACCAAAAACATTCCTCAAAACCCATTCATTCTTTTCAAGGCATACCTGTGTGTATTTCTTGCAAGCTTTCCATTCACAAACCCTATCTAACACTCTCAAAATCCAAATTGACAGAGTGACGCTTCCACACAAGAGATTCCAAAAAAGACCAAAATAATAAAAATGAAATTATTTGTAAGCCAAGTCCCATGACACAACAACATCACTTATGTGCCTAATTATTAATGGTTTCATCCAATTGAGGATAGTACTTTGGCAATCTGCCAACTAGCTAACGAAGTAACCAAATTTAACAATAGCTAAAATACCTGCTAAACCCCTTATTAATATCTAATAATCAAGTTGTGTATGCCTCACATTAAGTCCCTCAAATCACCAAAATCTTACAAGATATAGAAGCCTCTTCAAATATGTTATTTACATTAACTCACCTTGCCAACTAGTGTCATGATGTTTGTAAACTAGACTACCAACTCATCTTACCATATAATGTTCATTCATGTCTTTAAAATAAACTTGATCCAACACTTCTGTAATAAATCCTTTGTATTTAAACAAACCTTATGCCTTTCAAAATTAATGGCTCAATACATAGACTTAGCTTACTAATCTTAAAACAATAATCTTGAGTGGTCACTAGGGCCTTTGAACTAGATTATATTATAACTTAGGACATTAAAATAGGACCTTAACATTATGAAGTATTAAAACATAGAACCTCCTTAAGATGATTAATTCCCTTAGGAAATAATCTATCCAAATCTCAACCCAACCTCAATCATGTCAACATTTTCAAAATGTTAACTTTATTATAAGTGGATTTTGCATGCATGTGAACCATTTAATTAAATTTGATGAATCCATAAATAATCATAATCAACTTTAAAAATAAAGTTTAGAATAAATCAAATGATATTTTTGATTTATTAAACCCAAAGATATATTGCTTCCTTTGACTAATCTACCTATATACTCATAATTTGAAAATGAACTGACAGGGTTATCATTAGAAACAATTTATATACCATTCTCATCTGGCTCAAACCAAGATTAACATTGCCATTGAAAATGTCAAATTAGTCACCACAAACTGTTCACACTGTCAAATGAAAATTGATCTAAAATTTATATCATACTCACTTGAAAATCAATGTATATATCTTAATCATCATGACAATCATATAGTGATTTTAACCATCAAAAGTGTCCTTATCTCAAACTAAAAATGATAAATTGTAATCTGATCATGAATCAATTGAAAAACAAAATGACTAATCATAAAAATTCACAGTGATATATATATATATATATATATATATATATATATATATATATATATATATATATATATATATATATATATATATATATATATATGTATGCATATTTTATTTATTCATCCATTTATGCTTTTTGAAACCACTCAAAATATAAATATGAATTCATAAACCAATCATCATCAACTTCTGAAATTAAAATAAGCATCTAAATATACTATTAATTGACTAGGTCTCAACACAGTTTTAAACTTTATGACTGAGTCATTTCTATGGTAGAAAAGTATTAGAATAGAAAATTGAGGGGTGTGAAAAATAGTAATAACACTAGCGAACTTTGTTATTCAATTTTGTGTAATGAAATTGATTAGCAATCAAATTGCATGTTCATAAAACATAATCTTGAGAGTGTGATCTAGGTAAATCATTTCTCAAGAAGCTATGCATAAACCCATATAATCATGAATTTTATTAAGGGATGAAAATGTTCATTTAGCATGTCATGAATAAAGGGAATGATATAATAGGCAATTTTGGGTTGGATGCATAAACTAATACAAATGACTTAATCACAAAACTTAAAAATTAAGTAATACTTCAACAACTAGTTAAAACTCAGCATATATTTTTCATGTATAAAGAAAACTAAATTTATAGAATAATATCTAAAAAATAATTGATACTTACAATATAATTGTAGCATCATTGCATTCTTCCTTCATAATGTGAAACTCATCCATTTGTAACACTTCAATGATCCTTTCAAATTAAAAGTAATCAACAACAGAAAACAAACAAACGAAATAAAATAAGAAAGAATAGAAAAGGACAACAAAGGAATGAAATATAAAACCAAAAAGAAAATATAAAAATAAAATAAATAAAAGAATCTGAAAAGGATCTAATCATGAAATAATTTCAAATGATGGTTATTAACGGATAATGTATAACCAATTTTTTTCAAGATCTTTTAAATGAAAAGCATTATTCCCAAGTACTGTAGTATTTGTATAAGGAGTAAGACATAATGAATCAAATTTACGATGTTTACCAAAATCTTCATAAGCTTTGACCCAATATAAAACTAGATCACCAACTTTAAACTTTTTATTATAAACCTTCTTATCGAAGAACTTTTTCAAATTTTGTTTGTCCCTTTCTAATTTTTGCAAAGTTGTTGCTTTAGATTCATCAAGAGCTATTACATCATGCAATCTTTGTTTAATCAAATTTGTATATTCAACAACATATTGTAAAGCAGTTCTAGTTGAAGAAATATGAAGTTCTCTTAGTAAGGTGGTCTCAAATCCTTATGCTAATATGGAAAGTGAATAACTGGTTGTTACCTTAACAATAGTTCTATTAGCCCATAAAGCTTCAAAAAAATTAATATGCCAATTTCTTTTATTTTCACAAACTAATTTTTTCATGATTGTAATCAAAATTTTATTCATTGATTTAGCTGGACCATTACCTTGAGAGTAATATTTAGATGAATAACTAGATATAATTGAATACTTACCCAAAAAATTTATAAATTCATTTGAAACAAACTAAGGTCCATTATTGAAAATGATTTTAAAAATAACTCCAAACTTAGAGAAAATCTAATTTTCTAAAAATGAGATCACTTCACCTATTATATAACTTTTGAGTGCTTTGGCCTCAAAACACTTAGTGAAATAATTTATTTTTGTTAATATATACCTAGGACCAACAGATGATGGAGGGTGTATATCTAAAATAAATTCAATGCCTCATTTCATAAATGGTTTTTTAGGTATAACATGATTTAAATGCATTGCAAGTAACTTATCTCTACCAATAAACAACTGACATAGCATACAAGAACAAACTAACTTATAAGCATTTTGGAATAGAGTAGGTTAATAATAACCTGCTCTTAAGATCTTATAAGTGGTTATTATTTTAGCATAATGTCCACCATAATTTCCTTTATGACAACTTCTAAGAATTTTTTGGGTTTGATCATGTGTAAGGCATCTTAATAAAACTCCATCTCTATTTTGATAAAACTAAAAAAAATTAACAAATAAACATTTAAAGATTTTAACCTCAAGAAACATCTTTGCTTTTAATCAAGATTATTAGGACATGCTTGATTTTGAAAATTAAAGACTAAATCATGATACCAATCATCTTTATCCAACATACAATCCCATCATTCATCTCAAGACTGAATTTGAACTTTTTTGAAAAATCAAAAAAAATTATGGTCTTTAAATGAGGCTTTGCATTTAGATTATTATCAACTGACAAGACCAAAACATTAATATGCCACAAAGTGTTTTCAGCTAAATGTTTTTCTAAGTCATTACCTTTAATCATTTTTTAAGTTTCAAATTCAAGATTAAACTCTTAAATACGTAAACTTCACTTTGCAAGCCTTCCTCGAATGGCTGGTTATTTTAAAATATGAGATAGTATAGGCAAATTAGATCACACAAAAACTTTGTTTTCCATCAACAAATAATGAAATTTAATCAAAAAGAAAACTAATTAGAAAATAAATTTCTCGATAAGACAGTACCTAGTTTTGACTTATTTTAAAACTTGACTCATATAACCGATTAGTTTTTCATCATTATTTTTAAATTCTTGAGTGATAATAACTCCAATTGCTTTTTTAGTAGCATTAACATAAAGAATGAATGCTTTATTTAAATATGGTTTAGTAATAAATCAAGTATTTCCAATGGCATCTTTCACATTATTAAATGTTAAATCAACACCTTCATTCCAAGTGTAAATTTTATCTTTCTTAAGAAATAATTGTAAAGGGTTAGAATTATCAACAAAATCTGATATGAATTTCTTAACAAAGTTTATTTTACCAAAGAAAGATCTTAAACTAGATTTATCTTTAGGAGGAGATAAATATTTAATGGCTTTAATGCATTTAGGATCTATAGAAATTTCATCTTTAGAAATAATGTCTTAATAACTTACCTTTGATAGCATCAAAAACTGATTTATTTGGATTCAAATAAATACCATACTTTCTACATCTTGTGAAAACATCATAAATTTGATCTAAATACTTTCTTTTCTTTTCAAATGAGTGGTCAGATCATCTAAATAAACCTGAATAACAATGTCAATCAAGTCATCAAAAGCAACATGTATAGTTCTTTGAAAAGTAGCTCTTACATTCATTAATCCAAAAGACATTCTGTTATAAGCAAAAATCCCTCTGTGACTCTTAAAAGTAGTCTTATGTCTATCTTTAAGATTTACAAAAATCTGATTATAATAAAAAAATCCATTTACTAAAGCCATCATTTATGATCCTACAACTTGTAAAATCTGATCTATACTTGGTAGAGAAAATTATCTTTAACACTAACTTTATTTAAATCTATAAAATCAACACACAATCTACTATCACCATTTTTCTTCCTAACCATCACTAAATTAGCTACCATTCAGAATATTTTACAAAGAAAATGACACCAACATCAATCATTTTATCTAGCTCTTTATTAATGGTATCCTCTAACAAAAGGCAAATTCTTCATATTTTCTACCTTACAAGTTTAATACCAAGGTTTATAGGTATATCATGTTTAATAATATCAATATCATAACCTTTAAGATCTTTATAAGACTAGGTAAAAACATCAATGAATTATTTCAATAATTTAATGAATTTAACTTTCTCGTTTGGAGTAACCTGAATTTTTAAATAGACATATTTAGGATCCTCTTCCATAACTAAATTAATAGGAATAGTTTCACTTATTATTCTCTTAAAAGGTTCTGTATACACATAATAGTTTTAAATTTCTATTGATTATTGACACTTTGTATCTTGTAGGAACCCATCGAGTCTTAATCTCTCTAGGTGCATGCCTTAAGGTGTGCAACAAGAAAGGGGTAGACAGATCATTGGTGCTTTGTAATATTGTTGTCCCTTTTTCCACTTACCATCTACACACTCATCTCCTAAAAACATTAACCCTAAGCTAAATTTTCTCAGCTTTATCCATTCCAATCATTTTCTTCTTTCCATCCTCCTTTTCTTGTCTTAATTCCCTTTTGGACAGTTGATTGTACTGGGTCGATTGGGATGACCTTGTACAATTTAGGGGTACTTTTCAATTTTTGGGTTTGTTATCCTTTCGACCAACCTAGCTTAGATCTAGTGAATTATCCTAACAAACATACAAGGTTGACTGGGTCAAACCTGTATAACAGACATTTTTAGAAGGATTTAGGATAATATCTACCTATATATATAAGTTCATTTTCAACCATTTATAAAAAGAGAAGTGAAGAAGAATAAGTGCAAATGAACATCTAACTATTGACTATTCTACTTGAGGAATAAAGCTTAGGGTTCCATACTTTTCTTTGGAGATATGGATCTTATCTTGTGGAGAATTATTTTGGATGCATAGATAGGTTGTGTAGCCTAGAGTTGATTTGTCCTTGTTATCCTTACATACCACAACAATATCTTGTGAAGCACCTTGGCCAAGGGAGATATTGAGGCTCAATGGGTTCATCTTCAAAGGTAAGTACTCCTAACTTTGTTTCTCCTTTATAAGAGTAGATAGATAATGTAGTTGTGCTTCTTTCTTCCATGCATTATAATTCCGTATACATTGACATGAGTATATGTCTTCTATGCATGTTTAGTTTAGTTACTTTTCTTTCTAACCCCCACTTTGTGCCACAAGCTTTGGTATGTACTAGATTAGATTTACTTTCTTGTTATTAGAATAGATTGAACATTAAGTCTAAGAATCGTTTAGGGTGGTTGCATGATTGTGTTAAACTATAGGATTTATAACCCTTGCTATCATAGTGTATTGTGACAAGAGATGCCCTAATCAGGTCTATCAGATCCCCATATTGGTCATTCCCCCACTTAAAAAATGTATTCCTAGTTATAAGTGTAGGTACGCTTTATCTTCTCCTTGCTAGGATTAATTTATAGACATGATGCATTTATGATTGCAGGCTTTGTTCATCTTATTTCATTTCTTTCATTCTTTCATCATTATTTTTATCATATACTTCTTTCATAGTACAAGTTCGACCTTGTTCTATATTTTGTGCATACATTATTGACCATATATTGTACCTTGTTTCAAAGTTGGAATTAACCTTATATGCTAGTAATTAATTCACACTTTATTTTCTTGTTGCTTGCATGCTTAGAATAGATCACATAGTTTAATTAGGTGGTTTTTAATTAATCATTTAGTTTATTATTTTCTATTTTATGCACACATGATTAAATCATAAAATCTAAAAAGTTATTTTAACATTTGTCTATCCAAGGTCGATCTACTTAGATTTCATCACCAAGGGGGAAGTCAACTTAATACTTTGGTCAAGTATAAATCATAGTTAATGGTATATTTTGGCTAAGCACCCAACACTCTTATCGATACAGTGTGTGAAATGAGGGGTTAGACCCCAATATCAAGCTTGTATTATTACCACTACAATCCCTTTCATCCCAAACTACCTAAAACCATCCTTAGATTATCATTCTAGTTCCTTAATTATAGCCAAATTCCCATCACATTTAAAATCATATCTTACTAATTTAATTAACATATAGGTTGGCCAATTAGTTAGCTATTTACTTTTCAAGTTGAATACTTGCTCTTTTCTCAATTATATTTTATATTGTAAAAACCTGCATTAGCCAGCATTAGTGCAAGGTTTTATGGTGTGTGCCTCAATTGGATTGGTCAACATTGATCCAATTGATTGTTTGTTTCTTTTCAGTTATTTCTTTTCAAATTTACTTGAAAATTTTATCTTGTTTAAATTTATAAATTTGTTATAGGTTTCTAAATTTCCCTCTCTATTGTACTCGACTGACCCAATTGACCCTATACCTTTTCCAACCTTTGTTCACTATATTGGATCGACCTAGTCAACCTTGTATAGTTTTTAGACCCTATTTTTTCTTTTTCCAAATCTTTTTCACTATACTAGATCAACCCAATCAAAACTATACAGTTTATAGACCCTAGTTTTATGTTAGGTTGACCCAATCGACCCTATACAATTTTTTTCATTCCCTATTTTCTTGATTTCTCATCTCTCTTTCTTTCCCTTCATCATGGACTTTATATTTGATGACAATATTAAGTTGTAGTCAGCAAACATGATGAATCTTACTAGCCCTCATAGGGTCTCCCATAGATAGAGTAGGCCTCCTCTCTTGGATACTAATAATGTTCACATTTCCACCTACACAATGAACTATGGGGCCCCTCCTAATACCTCTTCATAATGTAATCCTCTCTTCTCATTAGAATACCAACCCAAATTAGAGTATACCTACCAAATTCTCTTCTTTATCTTTGAATTTCCTCAACATCAAGGAAAGGATCCTTCTACCATTTACAATCTTATGATTAGTGGTTAAGTTGAAGATCCTCATTCACCTACTCCTACATTATCAATTAGATTTAGGGGTACCACTTTCTTTGATTCTCAACCCCTTCCTTTGATTATGACCCCTTCTCATAACATGACCTCTTCTTCTTTTCCTTTTTCCACCTCCATGCCTAGTATATCCACTAACATGACAGGTTCTACATCTATTGGGCCTCTCATAAGATCCACTATCCTTAATCCTTCCACTAGTGCTTCATTTGCTACCCAAGGTAATCATGTTACTAGTGCTTCTTCTTCTCACCCATTTACTAGTCCATATTTTGCTACACAAGTATATTTTGCCACTAGTGCCTCACAATCTCATAATTACTCTCAAGCTCATATCAACACCAATAGTGGTAACCAAGCCACTAATACCAACCCTAATGCTTCTAAAAATGTCAATCAAACACATCAACTATTGATGCAAACACTTAATCAAATGAATACCTTTCAAGATTATAACACAAATCAAATGATGAGAATACAAAACCACCTTCTTCATCTTCAATCTCATTCTCAACCAATGGCTTAGGGCATACATAACTAGAATGTTCCCCCTCCTCCTTTTCAATATTCTCTAGGCAATCTCATTCCTCAACCTCATTTGCTCAACAAAATCATTACACATCTCCAAAATGAACCTCTCGCTACTCAAATTGCTAACATTGATATTGGGGGTATCACACCTACAATTTCTTATAATGGATCAATCAATCCCATCCTTCATCTTAAAACATTTGGAAATATTTATAAGGATTAGGTCAAATTGAACACCCTTACCACTACCAAACTCTTAGCCAAAACCCTCACAGGTGATTCCTTGGATTAGTACAACCAACTTATAACTCATTCCAGTACTAGTTTGGAGGATCTAGTGAATGCTTTAATTCAAGAGTTCCAAACTAGTGATCTTCCTGAAAACACTTTGGCTCAATTCATAAATTTCAAACAACTTAAAAATGAAACTACTCAAGCCTTCATTAAAAGGTGGAAAACCTTGTCAAATAAATGTGAACATAACATGCGGATGATAATATTTTTCATCTCTTTACCAATGCCCTTTTTTCTAAACTTCAATATCGGGTCCACATTCTCTTTTCACATACCTTAGAGGAGGCTATTGACCAAGATAAATGATAAGATTTCTTTATGCATTAATTAGAGCCACCCCAAACTTCTATGGGTCCTTGTCTCCTACTTAAGAACAAAAATCACAATATTACCAATGATGGTATTATCGATTCTTATGACACCATTCACAATGTTCAAGCTATTGTAACTACCCCTTCTTCAAAACCAGATCCCCCTTCTCAATAATATACCAATCCTCATTTATCTTCACCAAACACCATTAATGTTCATAAATAGCTATTCTTAGTTGAATTGCTTAAGTATTTACCTAGGCCTCTTTCATGAGATCTTGACCCTACCTGACCTATGAAATCTTGGTATGATCCTAACAAGTTTTTTTGGTTTCACACTAGTTAGGATCATTCTCATGAGACCTGTAGACAACTTCATAATTTAGCTATGGACTTTCTTCTTGGTCCTAATTTTGATCATGATTATATCATTATAAAGTGTCAAAAATCGTATGAAATTGCTTTAAATGATTTTAAATCACATGATAAAACTCAAGCCTTAAATCAAGTAAATACTCATTTAGCTATCTACAAAGACCCTCTCCCTAATCATAAACCTATTCAAGACAATAAAGACAAATCCACCCATTCCACCAATAATGTATAAAGTCTTGTCTAACCCACTTCTGAAGAGAATGTGGTTAACATGAATAACATGTGAAGGGTGTTTGATTTTATCGATTATCAACCTATCTACACTTTTCCTTCATCTATAACATATCATGTTATATAGGATTCTTCTCCAACTCATTTACAAAAGTTGGGGCAATATGACCTTATTACTTTTGAAGATTCAATTTTTGACTATCCATTGGATAACACTTCTTTTTCTATTTGTACCACTCTTCTATCATCTTCTAACACTAATGACAATCAAATTTATACTAACACTTATACCAATTCTCAAAATCAACTTGAACTAGATACTTCATCATCTCAACATGATTCATAACCTTATTCTAAATCTTCTTCTACCTATCAATAAAAATTCCAATGTACTTTAGCTCCTCCTTCTGAGGACATCCTTAATGATTATGCACCTATATCTAACAACCTTATTATGGGCCATGATGAGTGGGATCCCATCGTGGATCTCACTAATCTCCCATCACAAATTATATTCCTTGAGCTTATGAGGACTTCTCCCCATTATATAAACCATCTTAAGTAACTATTATTTGAGATGAATGTCCCTCATCCTCCCCTAGTAGGACAAGAGGCAGCCTTAGCTAGATCTGAGGATAGTATATTACAAAAATGTGAAGAGATACCCATCAATGTTGATGAAACTATGGACACTTCTCTTTCCTTAAAGTTTTCTTTAGATTTTATGATTCTTGATGAGATTTTGCTTCATGTGGATGATCCTCCCTTATTAATTAGTGTTTAAATAGGTGATATCCAAGTTAAGTGTGCATTGATTGACGAGGGTTCTGGAACTTGCATTGCTTCTCTTGACTTCATTAAGACCCTTGGATATTTAGAATGCAATCTCAAGTCTACACGTATCACCTACGAAGGATATGATAATATGAAAATGCCTCCTCTAGGTTGTGTATGGATTCCCATTACTATCCCACCTATCACTATTCATGTGAACATGATGATCTTTACATTTCCCCTTTCTTATAATATCTTTCTCGATAGGCCATGGACTCACTATATGAGAGTTGTTTCTTTTTCTATCTACCAATGCATTAAATTCCCTTATAATAGAGCCATTTATAGGATTTAAGGTGATACTAACCCTTGAACTTTTGAACAATTCCAAGATTGGGGTGTTTTCAACATTCCTGCTCTTGAACCTTTGCCCAACATTCCATTCTATGAGTCTCAGTAACTTAAGTTTCTTGTTAATTTAACTTGAGGTTACAATAGGAATCCTAAAATGATTAGGAACATTACTCCTAACCTCTTCGATTTTGATGATGATGAGCCCAATGAAATTAACCTAAATATTAAAAAAAATTATCTCTCATTTCATCTCATCTCATAGCTTTTTTTTCCTTACAACCTCATTCTTGCAAGCCTCCTTGTGATGATATTATTGTAGTCTTGACCAAGACTCAACATTCTATTCACCACACTTCCTTAAATGACAAGGTCATCCCTACTTGTTTCATTGATCTTCACACCCTAGATTATGATGATAGTTATTCTTTAGATGATCCATTCTTAGGCAATCTTGTCTAGGCCCATGATGTCAAGATTATCCAGTATCATTCTTCTTTACATGAGTCTTTTCATGTATCTTCCCATTTTCCTTAATTTATCATTCTTAATGTTAGTATTTTTCCTCTTTATCATAGCATAGAGATGGTTCCAACACCTCAAGTTTCTAAGGATCTTCATAGGAGTATGCTCATGGAGCATGCTATGATCAGACCTTACCGTTTGACTAGATTCCCTGATCATCATAGCTAGTTTACTCTTAAGATTAGTGTGACCCTCCTTAGACCTTTCGTAGATCTCATTCCTCCCTTAGTAGATCCATTATAGGATCCCAATCCTACTTATGCTATAGTTGTGCCCCTTCTTACTCCTAATATAGTTGAGCCTATTCCCACTATTGTTATTGCTAAGCCTGCCCCTGCTTCTCATTCCATTCCTCCTTCTATTGAGCCTAGTTCCATTCCTCCTCCATCACCACCTTCCCTTGGTGATGGTTTGTTTCTCTTGCCTAAGATGGCTCCTCTACCCACCAAATGGGCTGATGAGTGTTCTTTGGCTTCTTCCACTCCTATTATACCTCCTTCTATGAGTGCTTCTCCCAAGACCACTCACAAGCGTATCTATTGCTTCTCATGGGATAGATAATCATTCTTATACCCATTGTTATAAGATTTGATAGTATATTGATAATTTGTGTCCTTCCTCTTTTCCCTTAGACAAAGTCATACCTCCCTCGAAGGTACTTTTTGATTACATGCCTAAGTATGGTGAGGTGTATTCTTTATGGCACTAATGTGGCACCCATCACACTGATCATTATGCATCCTTCAATAACATCTCAAGGATTACCTTGTAGCTATTCTTAAACCTTCTTCTTTCCCTCCCATAGGTATTTCCTATAATAAATCTCCTCCTTTTCCCATGGATCCACTTCTAGTGGTTCCATCTCCTCCTATGGTCCCTTCATCACCTTTTATGCTTCCACCCATGATTCCCTCACCTATGGACCCTTCTCCACCCATGAGTCCCTCACCTATGGACCCTTCTCCACCTATGATTCCCTCACCCATGGATAATTCTCCACCAGTGATTTTTTCATCTCCCATAGAGCCCACTTCCATGCATTCTCTCAAGCATCTCTTGCCTGAATTCCTTCCTTAGTATGATCCTTTGAGCATTCACACTTTTTCAGTTGAGGAGATTAGATGAGAAGTCTTTTCCCAGTTTTCAGAAAAGATTGATAATACATTAGAAGTAGTTTGTATCCATCTTCATAGAGACTTATCCAATGTCTTAGATAATGTGTGCGGGCAGATTTATCATTATCTATGAGCACATGCATGGTGCCTTTATATTAATATTTTGATTAGACGTGTGCTCTAATTTATTTCTTATCTATTTGTTATATCATTTGACACTGTGTGAAATTCATATTTTTCTTATATGGTGATTCTTTACATTTTGATATTATATCATGCTTATCCTATCATTTGTATTCTCATATAATTATCTTTATTTATCATTGCTTTTTCTTTATTTCGTAAGTTTTTCTCAAAACTCTCTTCTTGTGTTTTCATGATTATTTGCTTTCTTAACTCTATTTTTCATAGATAATTATCATTGTGACTTGGTTATATAAACCATGTCCCATTTTTTCCTTATATCTTTTTACCATGTGATTAGTTAGTAAACAATGCATCTCATTATACTTTCCTTTCACTAATCCACCTTTGGATCTCCTTTTTCCCTTCTTCCTTTTTCAAAAACTAAGCATATACATGGTTGATACTTGATATCACATACTAGTTCATTGTTAAGCCTAAGTGTCTTAGTCAATATTTGTCTTTGGTTACTTAGCTTACTTTATCCTTAGCCTAAAGCTCATTCATGTGTATCACTAAAACTCTCATGATTGGTCATTCCAAATCTGTATGGATGAGGAATCTTCAAAATTCATAAAAATTTGAAAGCTAAATCTTTTTAGAAAAGGTAATGATATAAAAGGTAAAAATATTTTTAATAGTCAAATCACACTAAAAGACATGATTCAAATTACATCTCCTTCTAGTCAAATCTCAAACCCCATAGTTTGCCTCATGGTAGATCTGAGCTCCTTTGGGGTGTGGTAATCTAGTAGATTAAAAGAGAAGAATAAAAATAAAACTTTTAGTGCTACCTAATTTCTCACGCAAGTACCCAATCTTCACGATAGACCGATGGCTCTATAAGGGGTCCTAAGAAATGAGAAACATGTTGTAGGAAGATAGGTCCATTTTAATTTTCCTTGTACTAATCTACCTTCATGAATTGATCTTATTAGCACGCTTATCTAACTATAAATCTTCGTGTTTATAGAGAATAGGTTTCCTTTGTACATCGATGGTCACTAGTCACTTAGTGTCTTCTCATGTCCTTAGTATCCCTCTTGCCTTCTAAGGTCTTCTCATAAGATGCCTAAGTCTTGATTTTTACACTCCATTTTTCATTCCCTATATCCCTCATATTTCCTCCTAAGAAATATTGTTTTGTCTACTGATCACTCTCATTGGGATTTCATTTATGAGTTGCATTATAAAACCGCAGATAGTACCCAGCCATCCTCCTAAATTACCACCTTTCTCCTTCCTATTAACCACATTTTTTGTTACCTAATTGTCTTGATTTGTCCACCCCAGTGGTGTTATCTTTGTGATTTGTATTGTAAGACCGTAGATAGGACCTGACATTCTTCATAAAATTTTCCAATAATACAAGTCACAAACAAAAGTATATGTGTCAAATATGAGATAAGGTTTGATTGATTATGAATTTGCATGTCATTGACATGCTTCCTTGATTGATTTAGTATGTCTTATGCTTACTTCATTTCTCTTTTCACTTTTATCTTCTTATTTTCTAGTGCATGTAAGAATACAACTATTTTTTAAAAAAAATTATACTTCTGAGCTTAAATTAGTGTGATAAATTTAAGACCAATCTTTCGCTAGTTTTATTTTTCTTTTATACTTCCCAATGTGATTTAGTATAATTGATTGACTTAATTTAATTTGTTTCTATACCATTTTTTCCCTTTTACATACCTTATATTTTATTACATTGTTTTCATACTTCCCAACGTGATTTAGTATTATTTTACTTGTTTTAATTTGTGCAAAAATCTATCACATTGGTTTAAAAACAAATTCCTTTCTACCATCCCTTGGTTCTTTATACTTAGTCATTTTCTTGTTATTGCACATTTCTAAACTTGAAATAGTGTGTAGTACATTTTTTTGATTGATTATATTTTACCAAAGTCCTTTTTGTTTATTTCTTTTTAACCATGCATTTGTTCTACATAATGCTAGAAAAGAAACCACATCTCATATATTTCTTATAGCATATATAACAATAACTAAATACATATGGTAGAAAGAAATATATCGAAAGCATTAAAAACTATAATCATAATAATGTCAGCATACACAACTAACATCAATATGCCAACATGATACATCATATATACATCTCATGAGTTTTAATACTACAAATACAACCATATATAATGCTCTAGCCCTATGGTTGGGCCCCATCCTATCTATCTTGTGGCTTATCCACATTACCTCTCAAGTCCTTGGTATGATTTATCTAAATAATATATTGTAAGGAGGCCATCTGAGATCTTAATCCCTCTACCTATCCCTATAGATGCACTATCTGCACATATGTTTACACCAACTCAACCTAGGTCACTGTATGAACCTGCATCAAATGGTTCAGCATCACCATATGTGCCTATGTCATCTACATCACTATAGCTAGATGCACAACTCTCTCCTCTATTAGGGCCTACCATGCCCATATCTCACCTACACCCATCTCTATTGGTGGTTGTATCCTATCTTTCTATGCTTGTATCTGCCTTGATGCCTCCCCTACTAATCTAAACTAGCTTATCTGAGCTAGGGTAGATGGTACACTGGGGTCCTCTAATATATTAGGGTCATATAGCTATAGAGTTTCATTCAGGATGTCATGAAGTGATGCCCTCATAAGGGACCCCCATCTCCCTTCCTCATCTCAACAACACCTACAAAATCACACCCAGATAGATATTAGATCACTATTATATCTTACAATATCTATCTACCTCTAGTCTATATTTTAAAATAAAAACTTAAGCAATAACTTAATCATCTTTTAACTATTTGTGTCTTGGCCACTATAGTCTCACCATCTGCACAATTTCTTAGCATAGTCTCTCCATCTATGCGACCTCCTAGCACATCCTCTGTAGGTCACCTCCTCAACTCAAAACTAGCTATCATGGCTTGTGTCTACCTCAACCTATGCTTGAGTGGCCTCTCTATCATTCATCTCTCTTGTGGATCACTTTCTAGGTTCTTAGGGATGGTGATAGTCTCCATTCTCTCTTAATACTTTTACCTTCATCAATGATGTGTCCTCAGTGATTGCATCTCATCTCACTATAGATCTGGTGGTGGTATCTTTGGTTCCATTTCCTCTACCTCCCTCTCTTACCTCTCTACACCTTATTGTGCTCACCTAGTCCATGGTTTCTCATGACATGGTTTGAGTGTCAAGCTCATCACTAGTGGCCCTAGTCCCCTCCTCTATTATGGCTCTCTCATATGTCAAGTCCACTACTTAGGAATTAATATCAGTGCCACTAGATGAGGTAAGTCCATTTATCCTAGCACTTGTGCCATCAGATGTGGCTCTCTCTACCAATTATAGTCTTTAATAACCTTTATCCTAATTGTAGCTAGTGCAACTATGTATCAGCTTGGCCATATAGTCATTATGTCTCTATATGGCTATCATACTATGTTTGCACATCTCATAGTCTATATTTCTAACATGTGGGGCATGGCCCATGCTATATGGTCCTCTCTCCATCTCTACACTTGAGGTAACCTATCATCAACTGTATGGAGCAACCCAGTTGGTTGATACATGGGAAACCTCTCATAGATCCAAGATGTCAACAATATGATCAGTCTTATAGATTTTTACCCTCTAACTAGCACCTCATATAAATCATGTACAAGCTAGACCCAAATGACAGAACTAAGATCATATAGTAACTCATTGTGTCACAAGTCCTATCATAGCCTTCTAGATATTTAGAATTTATGGTGCATACACATCAAACATGCTAACTCACCTACCTCTTAATATCATATCCAAGCTTTTAACCCTAATGGCTAAGGCTCTCCTCTCCTCCAGGGTATCTGGTATGCCTATAGTCACTAGTGCTCCTATCATTAGTACCCCTAAGATGGCATGCACATCCTCTAGCATGATAACCACCTCTACCATGTCCCCATCCACCTCCCATCTAAAGGTATTTGTCAATCATTCCCAACATCTAAGGAACATGACTAATAGATTTGAGCTCAAGGGAATCTTACACATGTCAGCTATCCCTCTTAAGCCTACAACTACTAGCCTAGCTCGGTCTCCTATGGTCAGATGCTTAATAGATCTGGTAGCTAATACATGTCTACCAATCTCTAGAACTGGGGTCATCCCTACAACCAAGAAATAACAAAAGATGTATAAGATCCTCCATGTCATGTCTAGTCAAAATACATTCTTTTAATAATTTTAATCAAAAATAAGCTTAAACTATTTTAATTCATTTATTATTACCTATTTTTGGCCTACTTGATCCTTTTTGCCCTTACTTGATCATTTTGGGCCATTCTAGCCTTCTTTCAGCCTTTTACATGCATTTTTGTATAATTTTAGTTCTGTGGTCAACCTAGTTTGACCAAAATTTCCCTATTTTTAACCTAGTTGATTTAAAAATCTAATTCAACCCTCTTATTTTTCCCTCCCTAGTACTGCATTATCATTCAAGATTTTTTGGATCAGTTGGTAAACTATACTAGGTTGACAGTCTGTAAAACCTACTAAGTCAGCACACACCTACTAGGTTGACAATGTAAATTTTGACTATTTTTAACAGACTGGGTCAACTAGGTTGACCCAATTGTTTTTAGCTATTGACCCCTTACATTTTCCTAAAACATTGCCTTTTTGTCATTTTCTTCCTAAATCCTCTAAACCCATTCCCTGTTTTCCTATTTGCTACCTATAGAATCTAATTTTGCTTTATTTCGACATCTAAAAATGCTAAACACTACATTTTTCTAAAAATACACTAAATTCAACAAAATACTTAAAAACTAGCCTAAGATTCATAGTTGCATACCTGTAATGCATTTGTTGTCACTCTTGGAGCCCCTCTATATCTAGCATGTCATCTCCTTATCATCCTAGCTCATTTGGTCTCTAGAGCTCTTTTTTCTCTCTTTCACAAGTCAAAATAATAAAATGACTTCTCTTTCCACTATTTGAAAACACTTGTCAAAATTCAAATTCTTCAACTACTTTTCTACAGATTCTTTATTTTATCTATATCTTTTTTTTTACTCATCCATTTTCAAAACCATCAAACACGTTGGATTCATGATGATGTAGAGAATTTTTTCCACTATCATATGCCTACTTTTTAAAAAAATTGTTTTTTGGCTATTTTTGCACTAACTTCTACAAGTTCACCTAGTGTTTTTCACATTGAATGCCTTCACTTTCTCTTGCAATCTACTTCTTTATCTACAACACTAAGGTAGGTAAAGGTATGCATTTTTTAATTTTATCTTTTTCTTTATCTTATTTATTTCTTATTGCACTTTACTTAACATTAGCATTGTGTGTTATCATGTTTTATTTCCTGAAGCACCATCCCGTATTACACTTACATGACATGTGATGAGCTTAGAGTGGGGCATATGTATACACAAAAATTTTAAACTTTTATTGATTACTGACACTTTGTATCTTTTAAAAATCTATCGAGTCTTAATCTCTATGAGTACATACCTTAAGGGGTACATCAGGAAAGGGGTGGGCAAACCATTGGTGATTCCTAAGATTTTTGTCCCTTTTGCCACTTTTCATCTACACACTCATCTCCTAAAAACCATTAACCCTAAGCTTATTCTTCTTAGCCTTACCCATTCCAATTATTTTCCTCTTTCCATCCTCCTTTTCTTGCCTCAATTTCCTTTTGGACAGTCGATTGTACTAGGTCAACTAGGTCAACCATATACAGTTTAGGGGTATTTTTCACTTTTTGAGTTTGTTAGCCTTTCGATTGACCTAGCTCAGACCTAGTGAATTATTTCTAAAAACATACAAGGTCGACTAGGTGGACCATGTACAACGAACATTTTTGGAAGGATTTAGGGTAAGATCTACCTATATATACAAGTTCATTTCCAACCATTTTTAAGAAGAAAAGTGAAGAAGAATAATTGTGAATGAACATTTGTTTATTGACCATTTTACTTAAAGAATAAATCTTAGGGTTCCATACTTTTCTTTGGAGATACAGATCTTGTCTTATGGAGAAGTCTTTTGGATGCATAGATAGGTTGTGTAGCCTAGATCTGATTAGTCTTTGTTATCCTTACATACCATAATAATCTCTTGCAAAGCACCTTAGCCAAAAGAGAGATTGAGGCTCAGCAGGTTCGTATTCAAAGGTAAGTATTACTAACTTTATTTTTCCTTTATAAGAGAGGATAGATAATGTAGTTGTTCTTCTTTCCTTCATGCATTAGGATTTTGTATATATTAACATGAGTATATGTCCTTTATGCATATTTTGTTTAGTTTAGTTTGTTTTTAACACCCACTTTGTGCCACAAGCTTTGGTGTGAACTAGAATAGATTTACTTTATTATTATTATTAGAATAGATTAAACATTAAACCTAAGACTCTTTTAGGGTTATTTCATGATTGTGTTAGACTGTAAGATTTGGAACCCTTCTTAGCATGGTGTATTGTGATAATTGATCCCCTAATCGAGTCAACAAATCCTCATATTATTCATGCTTCTGCTTAACAAATGTATCCCCAATCGAAAGTATAAGTATGCTCTATCTTCTCTGATCTAGGATTGATTTATAGACATGACGCATTTTTTATTGCATATAGGTTCTTCCATTCTAAATTTTTTTGGTTAATTGTTAGGTGTAAACATGGATTCTAAACTTACTAAACCAATAGATAATTTATTAGTAATTAATTATAAATAATCTCCATAATTTAGTACATAACCATCATAATCAAAATAATTATCTTTAATGAAAGAATATATGTGTTCATCACAACTAAAAATAGGTCAACTATCATTCAAATAGGAATTTTAGGTTAAAAATTTTCATCATAAGAGAAGTTTGTGGTTGGTTCACTCTCACTTAGAGTTGGGTTAGATACAAAAATAGCATGCCTATCAGCTCTAATATTATATTATCTAAGAATATGAGTGATGTTGAAGGCCTCAAAATATTCAAGTAAAGACCAAACCTTTTGCATATAACGATGTAGATGAGTTTGATTAGTTTTATAATTTTATTGAACTTGTCTAACAACTAATTCAAAATCTCTAAAGACTTTTAAATGTTTAATTTTTAATTCAATAGATTTTTTCAAACCTAAACATAATGCTTCAAATTCTATAATATTATTAGTGTTCTCAAATGATAACTTGTAAGAATAATAAAATATTTTACCAACAAGAGAGACTAAACAAACTCCAACACCACAACCTTGTTGAGAACAAGCTCCATCAAAGTATAATGTCTATAAAATATCATTCTCAAATAATTCTTTATGTTGATTTTTTAGTTTATCTAAATTTAGCAACTCATAAGACCATTTTCTATCTCAACATAAGCAATAGTGGAAGAAGTAGATGACTCTATAGGCATACTAAACCTATCTTCTATTTTAATGAAAACAATCTTATTACTAACGGGAACCTATGTGATAACTTTTCCCATAAAATCACTAGTTATTTTTGACCAATCTCTTCCTAACAACATAGCGTAATTACTAGAAATATCTAAAACCTAGACATTAATCATGCATCTAATTATTTCATCTCGAACAATCTTAATGATTATGTCTCAAAACTTACCACAACTTTTAGTTTGTCTAGAATCAAATACAGTAAGTTTCTTATTATCAATTTCATAAGATATACCTAATTGAACTATAATGAATTTAGGTATTATATTTTTTGAAGCACCCGTGTCTAAGATACAATTATGGATTACCTTGTTAGTAATTTTGACTGTAACATAAAAAGAAGGTATATAGTTTTCATGAGGATCATAAATTTGAGCAAAAATAGTTGATTTTTCATTATTGCCTTCTTGTAATCCTACATCAATTTTAGGATTCTTAATAACTTTATTAATTTTATCAAGTTGCCTCGAAAGACTAGCTACTTGAAACAATGAGAATTCAACTTTAATTATTGACAAATCATCAATTATATTATAAGTTATAGCATCAAATTATAAAAAATTCTTAAACTTATAATGTTGATATTGATTATTATTATAACCAGTGGATAAAAGAATATTTTGAGAAGAATTATAAATTTTACTACTTAAAGTATTATTCTAAATTATTTTACCCCTATCATTATAAGAAGAATCATTATGTGTTGTTTTATTATTTTGAGAAGAGTTATTGTTAGGGTATGGAGCTAAAAGCTTCACCAAGGAGCACACTTTAACAGGTTCGGGTCTACACAGTCACCGGCGTCGGTCAGGAGTGACCGACGTCGGTCAGGTGCAGTTGCAGAGACACCGACGTCGGCAATGGGTCGGCCGACGGCAGTCACAGACAAGCAGTAGGAATCGGCGTCGGTTACCTATGCGTCCAGAATGCTATTTTCGAAGACAAAAGCGAGTGTTTGCATGATGAGTTTAAGTTGTAGTCTTAAGTTCACGTCTCTATTATTAGTAAGATTATTTTTAGAGCCCTTGTTCAAGAGGCTTAACTGTTTGTTGTAAGTGCATGCTCAAGTCTCCTAATTCTATATGTAGAATTAGATCTTCTTAGCTTATCATGGTAGTAGTAGTATTGGTATGTTGAAGAACAATACAGAATTGAATCAATCTAGGCTTGTTGGAGTTGATTATTCTTGAGAGAGAGAGCTCTTGAGGGATAGAGATCTAGTGAGAGATCTATACAGCTAGGAGAGGTGTGGAAGAAAGAAGTTTCTTCAATTGTATTCTTTTTGTAAAGAGTTTAATACAAGTTTTCAGGGTGGTTTCTTGTATCTCTTGTTCTTGCCATTTATCATTCTAGTTACTTGTCTATCTGATTTAATTCCATGTTTATTGCTTTCATAAGTGTAATCTATTGTTGGTTGATCCCCAACAAGTGGTATCAGAGCTCAGGTTCACTAACAGGTGGTTCAGATCTGTGTAGTGTGTATTGATTACAGGTTGCTCACAGGAGTTTCTGCAGGGATTTCTGTTTGAGTGGGAGAAGCAATGGCAGATGAAAGTAAACTAAGAATGGAAAAGTTCAATGGCAAAAATTACCAACATTGAAGAATGCAGATAGAGGATTATCTGTATCAAAAAGATCTATACTTACCATTAGGTGGGGTTGCAAAGAAGCCCAAAGACATGGAGGATGAAGAATGGAAAGTTCTTGACAGAAAGGCTCTGGGGTCTATAAGACTGAGTCTAGCATCCACTGTGATATCTAATTTATCACAGGCAAATTCTACAGTAGAGTTGATGACTACATTAGCAAATTTGTATGAAAAACCCTCTGCTTCTAATAAGGTATATCTTATGAAGCAGTTATTTAATTTGCATATGAATGAAGGTGGATCTAATTCTACTCATCTGAATGATTTCAATGGAATTGTGAATCAATTAAGTTCAGTCAATATAGTGTTTGATGATGAAATTAAAGCTCTTTTAATATTATGTTTTTTTCCTGAAAGTTGGCATGGCTTAGTAATGGTAGTTAGTAATACTGCATCTGCATCAAATATTTTGAAAGTAGAAGATGTTGTTAGTGTTATCTTGAATGAAGAAATACGCAGGAAAAGCACAAAAGAGACATTTGGGAATGCTTTAAGTTTTGAGAGCAGGGGGAGGCAGAAAGATAAGAGCAAGAGGAGATCAAGATCTAAGTCTAAGGTGAGAGGAAGATCCAAATCTAGGAATGGCAGGAAGCCATAATGCTAGAATTGTGGAAAGATTGGGCACATAAGCAGAGATTGCTGGTCAAAGCCTAAGGAGGACAATCAGCACGAAGGAAAAGAAGAAGCCAAGGTTGCAGGTATTGCATAAAATGCTTTAATTTTCTCTCTGCATAATAATATAGAATCTTGGGTGTTAGATTCTGGTGCATCCTTTCATGCTACCCCTAACAGGGAATATTTTAGTGACTATATCCATGGAGATTTTGGAATAGTGTATCTAGGGGATGATGAGCCTTGTAAAATAATTGGCAAAGGTAAAGTGCAGCTGAAGATGCAGAATAGCAACACATGGGTGTTGAGAGATGTGATGCATGTTCCTAGCTTGAAGAGAAATTTGATTTCTGCAAGAAAGTTAGGGGATGAGGGTTGTACAGTAACTCTCACAGCAGAATCTTGGAAGGTGACCAAGGGTGCACTTGTTATGGCCAGAGGTAAGAGAGAAGGTACTCTCTATTTATGTAATTGTGTTACTAAAAAATCTTCTTTTGTATTATCTACTTCAGATGTGGATGCTAAATTGTGGCACTCAAGGCTTGGCCACATGAGTGAGAAGGGGATGTCAATTCTTAAGTCCAAAGGTATGCTTTTAGATTTAAAAGGCATAGATCTAGAGTTTTGTGAGCACTGTGTATTTGGAAAATAGAAAAGAGTTAGTTTTCTCAAGACTGGGTCTACTAAGAAGAGGCATAAGCTGCAGCTTGTTCACACAGACGTGTGGGGACCGGCTCAGGTTGCTTCCATTGGAGGATCACAGTACTATGTATCTTTCATAGATGATGCTACAAGGAAGGTATGGATCTATTGTATTAGAAGAAAATCTGATGTATTTGAGACTTTTAAGATTTGGAAAGCTATGGTTGAGAATGAAACAGGTAAAAGATTGAAGTGCCTGAGATCTGACAATGGCGTTGAGTTTTGCAGTTATAAGTTTAGAGATTATTGTTATATGCATGGAATCTGCAAGCAAAGGACGGTTCCAAGGACACCTCAGCAGAATGGTATTGCTGAAAGGATGAACAGGGCAATAATGGAGTGTGCAAGATGTATGAGATTGCATGTCGGTTTGCCTTTACAATTTTGGGCACAAGCTGTTGACACTACAGTATACCTGATTAACAAAGGACCCTCTATAGCTCTGGATGGTGGAATTCCAGAAGAGAAATGGACAGGTAAAAAGGTAGATCTCTCATATCTCAAAGTTTTTGGTTGTGAAGCCTTTGTGCACATAGATAAAGAAAATAGAAAGAAGCTTGATGCTAAGTCTATGAGGTGCACGTTTATCGGCTATGGCTCAGATGATTTTGGTTACAGATTATGGAATCTAGAAACTAACAAGGTAATTAAGAGTCGTGATGTTGTTTTCAATGAAAGAGTGATGTATTGTGATCAGCTAAGGAAGCTGAATCAATCTGAGCAGAGCAATGGTGAATTGGACGAGGTGAAGGTCCAATATGAGCTCGCACGAAAAAAAAATAATCACTTACAAGAAAACACAGAGACCAACGTTGACAGGATAGGAACCGGCGTCGGTAGGATAGAGACCGGCATCGGCCATACAGAGACCGATGTCGGTAGGATAGGAACAAAAATCGGTCAGGCAGAATCAACGTCGGCCAGTAATAGGTCTGGAGGTGACCGAGGTCGGTCACTGTCAGAGAATTTGGGTGTACAGCGTGTTGTGAACGAGTCTCAAACACCCATCAGGAGGTCAGAAAGGGTAAGCAAGCCTCCAATTAGATATTCTCCTTCTTTATTTTACTTATTGCTAACTGATGGTGGAGAACCAGAGAGTTTTGAAGAAGCAATACAGGTGGAGTCCAAGAGTCAGTGGGAGCGTGGCATGGTTGAGGAGATGGAGTCCTTAAGAGAGAACCAAACATGGGATTTGGTTGAATTACCAGCAGGTAAGAGGACACTGAAGAACAGATGGACCTACAGGTTGAAAGAAGGTGAGAATGGACAGATGAGATATAAGGCCAGATTGGTGGTAAAAGGATTTGCACAAAAGCCAGGTATTGACTTTGGTGAGATTTTTTCTCCTGTTGTTAAAATGACTTCTATAAGGGTTGTATTGTCTTTGGTTGCTTTTGAGGATTTGCATCTTGAGCAGGTAGATGTTAAGACAATGTTTCTTCATGGAGATTTGGATGAGGAAATTTATATGGAACAACCGGAAGGATTTGAGGTCAAGGGTAAGGAGAAGTTAGTGTGCAGATTGAAGAAAAGCTTGTATGGCCTCAAGCAAGCTCCTAGGCAATGGTATTTAAAATTTGACAGGTTTATGACTGAGCATGGCTACAGTAGGTGTCAATCTGACCATTGCGTGTATTTCAAGAGATTTGATAATGGTAGATATATTATTCTATTGTTGTATGTAGATGATATGCTGGTTGCAGGATCACACATGCAGAATATCTTTGAGCTTAAAGTGAAATTAGCTCAAATGTTTGCTATGAAGGATTTGGGAGCAGCTAAGAAAATCCTTGGCATGAGCATTAAAAGAGACAGGAAAAATCACAGGTTGATATTATCTCAAGAAGATTATGTGGACAAGGTGTTGAAACAGTTCCATATGCAGGATGTTAAACCGGTAAGCACACCTTTGGCTGGACATTTTAAGTTGAGTAAAGAACAATGTCCTAATTCATATGATGAGGTAGAGTACATGAGTAAGGTTCCATATTCTTCTACAGTAGGGAGTTTGATGTATGCAATGGTGTGTACTAGACCAGATATTGCCCAAGCATTGGGAGTGGTAAGTAAGTATATGGCCAATCCAAGTAAGGAACATTGGAAAGCAGTTCAATGGATCCTTAGATATCTGAGAGGAACCAGCAGTAGGCACTTGTGCTATGGATATTTAGATACTTCTCTACATGGTTATGTAGATTCAGATATGGCAGGTGATTTAGATGGCAGGAGGAGCACTACAGGTTATGTTTTCACTGTAGGTGGAACAGCGGTTAGCTGGATATCTAAGTTGCAGAAGGTTGTTGCCTTGTCAACTACAGAAGCAGAGTATATTGCAGCCACAGAGGCTAGCAAAGAGATGATATGGATGACACAGTTCATGGATGAGCTTGGTAGGGAGCATGAGAGTTTTAGATTGTATAGTGACTGTCAGAGTGCAATCCATTTGGCTAAGAATTCAGCCTTTCATTCAAGAACAAAGCACATACAGCTAAGGTACCATTTCATACGACAGGTATTGGAAGATGGTGAGTTGAAGCTGGAGAAGATCCATACAGATAGGAATCCTGCTAATATGTTAACCAAGTTGGTTACAAAGGAGAAGTTGAATCTTCATTCAACTTCTGTTGGTCTTCATGATTGAGTTGAAGATGGAGGAGCTAGAAGATATTGATGTACAGGTACTGGTGCAGCTGTTTATCTCCAAGTGGGAGATTGTTAGGGTGTGGAGCTAAAAGCTTCACCAAGGAGCACACTTTAACAAGTTCGGATCTACACAGTCACCGGCATCGGTCAAGAGTGACTGACGTCGGTCAAGTGCAGTTGCAGAGATGCCAGCATCGGCAGTGGGTCGGCTGACAGCGGTCACAGGCAAGCAGCAGGAATCGGCGTCGGTTACCTGTGCGTCTAGAATGCTATTTTCAAGGATAGAAGCGAGTGTTTTCATGATGAGTTTAAGTTGTAGTCTTAAGTTTGCGTCTCTATTATTAGTAAGATTATTTTTAGAGCACTTGTTCAAGAGGCTTAACTGTTTGTTGTAAGTGCATGCTCAAGTCTCCTAATTCTATATGTAGAATTAAATCTTCTTAGCTTATCGTGGTAGTAGTAGTATTGGTATGTTGAAGAACAGTACAGAATTGAATCAATCCAGGCTTGTTGGAGTTGATTGTTCTTGAGAGAGAGAGCTTTTGAGGGATAGAGATCTAGTGAGAGATCTATACATCTAGGAGAGGTGTGGAAGAAAGAAGTTTCTTCAATTGTATTCCTTTTGTAAAGAGTTTAATACAAGTTTTCAGGGTGGTTTCTTGTATCTCTTATTCTTGCCATTTATCATTCTAGTTACTTGTCTATCTGATTTAATTCTACGTTTATTACTTTCATAAGTGTAATCTATTGTTGGTTGATCCCCAACAGTTATAATATTTATTTATAGTATTAACAATATAAGTACTTGTATTTTTTGATTGATCATCAAGAGCACACATGTTTTTTTGTCTGCTAGATCTTCAGATATAATATCTTTCCCTTAAAAAAAAATTTTAAACTTGTGAACAACACATGAATCTGAATCATGATCCAATTCACAAACATTATAGTAATAAATAATTTCTAATATTTTACTTTTAGTATTATTTCTATTACATGATGAAGGTTTATCATTCAATTATCTTTTAATAATGACTAGCCCATTTCTTAGACCCTGAATAGCTTTTAAAATTTTTGTACTATCTGAATTTAGACCTGTAGAATATCTATCAAATCCAATATGTTTAAGTTTATTCTCATATTAAATACATAATATTAAAGTTTCATCATATTCTATAACATCCATATCCTCTAAGGCCATTTTATATTTTAGAGGTAAAAATTTACAAAAATAAAGTCTAGATAACTTCTTAGAAGGTCTAAGATCATAAGAGATCTTTTAATGCAACTTAGTAAATCTGATAATAAAATGATAAATGGTTTCACTTGGATCAAGAAAAAAATTTACAAGGTCATTAACTAGATCGAAGTCTTTTTTAGCTTTCTCAAAAGATAACTCTATCCATTCTTTGATATTTTTTATGTGCTAATCACTTTGGCATGTAAATTAATAAATGCTTGGTAAACTTTCCCTTCAAGTGTTTGAGAAAAAAATCTTAAACAAATATTTTCACTTGTTCTACCAAGAGTAGTGCAAACTAATCTAAATGCTTCTAAATGATCTTCACAAGACTCTCCAGGAGCTCTAAAAAAATTTGGTATATTTAATCCTTTAAGAGAATGTAACTTACCAAGATGATTTTCAACATTAATTAGATTTACAAAAATTAATATTATTATAGCTATTTGTTATTCTTCTTCAACTTTAACTTCATCTTCACCTACAGTGAGATCATTCTAATCTCTATTATCTTGTAGTTCATGGATCAAGTCTTCTACCCTCACTTTTGCTTAATATTTCATTGAAATCTTCAACAATTTCCTCTACTTGAACTAGCTAATTTTATTGAACTTGATTTAACTGATTTAATTTCATATTTATATCAATAAGTTTAGAGGGCAAAACTAGATCATCAAAAAGAAAATAATCAGAAAGAAAATGAGTTCTAAGCTTAGGATTAACAACTAAAACTCTAGCTCTATCTTCTTTAATTTGTCTATTTATATTTAAAATATCCTATTGAGTTTAATGAGTAAGATTAGAATATCAATCTATCTCAAATTTTACAATTTATTTTTCTTCATTTATGACTTGAATAACATGCTGAAGATTATGAGGATGATTATACCATACATAACACATTAGATTGAAAGCAACATCAATTTGATCATCAACAATATAAATTTTAGGTTGAATGATAGGAGGTTGTCCTCGAAGTACCATAAATAAGGAAAAATGAAACTCTAAATAAATAAGATTTCTGAATGATATTCCTAGCAAAGTTGCTAAATTTGTTGACGATAAAAATTATACTATCAACTAATCAACCCTTTCACCTATCATGAAGGTTAAGCTAGAATAATATTAATCTAATAGTAAGGTTCTAAATTTTCAATTATTATCCTAAAGATGTGAGGGGTTTTTTAAATGTTCTAGAAAATAATAAATAAACTATCAAATATAACATATTCCATTATAATTTTAGAAAGTCACTTTATCAAGTAATGAATCAGTCCAGATATGAATATGTAATCTATCTTATCCGATAGAGAAGCCCTATGAACAAGATAATCTCTTAAAAAAACAAATCTGATTCAATAATGTAATATATTTCAAAGTAATATTTTGTTATTTTTGCTATATCAACTTATGAATAACATCAAGATAATAAATCAGAAGTATAAGTAAAATAGAAGTAAGATAAATCAAGATAAATAGATTTTTAAAAAAGCATCAAATAGATCTCAACACAAAGACACAATAAAAAACAAATAGCAAATTGAAATATAAATAACAAGGCAATCACTAATTTAAGAAATAAATAACAAACTAAGTTAAAAAATGAGTAATAAATATAAACAAGCAATAATAAAACAAATAACATTAACTGAGTCTAATAAATTAAAATAATCTAAAACTAAATAAGAACAAAAACAAATAAACTAAAGTTAATTAAATCTAACAAACTATCTAGTCTAGAAAAGTCTAATAGAATAATCTATACTAAGACTAAACTTATAAAAGAAAGAAATTAATCAAAGAAATTAACCAATCTAACTCTAAGAGAATAAACAAGGAAATTAATTTAAGAGAATAACCTAAAAATAGAAATAAATAGTAAACTAAAAAGAAAAAGATATTAAAACTAAAGGAAATAGAAAGAGAAATTGGCTAATTAAAGATCAATATAAAATAGATTAAACTATATTAAAGTCAAAGTAAATATAAAATACAATATAGATAAAATATGCGAGTCTCGAAAGTGAAAGTCATCTTAGCAAAATAGATCAATTTTATTTGAGAAACCAACATCTTTCTTTACAAAATATCTTGAGAGATAATTTTTACAATCAAATACATTAATGAAGTGTCGCAAATAGTGAAATTTTCATCATTATTTAGGCTAAATACTTAGATTCTACACATAGGATTACAAAGAGTAATCATCAAAGATGTTAAACTTGACAAACTTTAGATAATCTATTATAGATGATAATATAAAAATGGATAAACTTGTGTTGTTTAAGCAATTATTCAATCGTCAGAAAAAGTACCATTAGGTCTATTTGTAAAAGTCATGCTATCTCAGATAAGTTGCATAGAAGAGAGAGATAAATGATTGACTTTACAATGTACACGTCTTCAATACATCTTTTGTTCCTCCTCTTCAAATAAATCATTGATCTCCTTTTATGCTTAAAATTTAGTTGAAAAAGAAGTTATAACTAACCTTAGTTAGTTAATAGTTTAACTTAATTAATTGACTTTATAAAAGTCAATTAATATAAATAGTTATTAATTAAGGTTTAATTAAGACTTAAAAGTCTTAATAGATCACGCATTTGAATATAGACCTGGTACTTTCTAATTGGTGGGGACCTTAATCAATTAATAATAAAATAGAATAACATATAGCAATAAATAAATAGATAAATCAAAGTTTAATAAAATACCTATTTATATTAATACCATAATACATTATCCAAAATTAACTTAGGCATATATATATCATAAAATTAAAGTATGTTATACTTTGCAAAACATTATCATCAAAATATCAAAATCTAAAAGTCAATGCATCAAATTTGAAAGTATAGAATTCTGCCACCAAAAAGTTCAACTTGAAAATAAAGTTTATCTTATTGACATCCAATAATCATCAAAATCAAAAAGAACTTCAATCATTGATTTTCCTTGCTCATTGACACACTCATTGTACTCCATCTCAATTTTTGGGAGGTGAAGCATATTTTTTCCTAAATCAATTGAAGGATCATCCACCTCTAACTTAATCTATTTGAGAACTCTAACCTCAACTAGAGTATCTATATCATTCTAGCTATCTGATCATTTATTTGAATTAGTTGAATGGATTTCTAGATTGCATTTCCTACAAGCTGAAATAGGCTCCTTCAAACTTAATTTTTTGCATCCTAAAATAAGATCTCTTTGAAATGATGAGGGCTCATTAGAAACTAAAGGCAAGATAATATTAACAAATTTATTCTCATGGGCTACTTCAATGTCAATATGAGTGGCTTCATTAATTTTTTATGATTCACTAGCATGTTGGTTTCTTTCTGAGGTAGGTGACTGGATTGGTAAGTGATGCAGATTATTTTGTAATTGGTGAGAGGAACTACTATAGGAATGAGTCCTAACACCAAATCTATAGCCATGAAATCCTTAGGTACCCCTATGATTAATAGTATTGAAAGGCAAATTGTTCAAAACATTCCAAAACTTGGGGTCTATTGCATCCAAGGTAATTGACATTATGGGACCCCTAATTTCATATCTAGGACCAAATCTCCTAGCCTTGAAACCATCCCTTAGAAAATTTCTATTTAGGTTCTATTGATTTATATTGTTTGAATTATGTCCCCAACCTCTGTTATCATTACTCCTATTGGATGCAAGTTGATCTCATCTTGACATCTTATGTATTGAAATATATTCAAACAAAACTGATCATCATGACTAAAACAAATTAACATTTATTCATTCAATTTGAAACCAAATCATATATCAAACACACAGTCATATATCAAAAAAACTCTAAATTGACTTTGACTGCACAAACTGAATTATTCCAATTGTATCAAATATCATTATAATATTCCATTGATTTCATCAAATATATTTTAAAATCAATTAAAAATTTTTAAAATAAAATTATATATTCATAATTTTCTATGAAAATCATATGAGCATATAAACTGAGCTAATTATTTATAATTGAAAGTAACATTTTCACAAATTCTTATAAGTGAAACCAGATATCTTTCACAATCATATTTCAAAATCAAATTTATGAACTTCTAAAATATAAACAACACATTATCAAAAAAATTCAATATTAAACCCTAATAATATCTCACAAACATACTTTGTCAAAACTCTTTAATCACTATTTTTACTATCTAAACATATCTTATACATATATACTATGTATAATTCCTACATGCTTCCTTCTCAAGAAATTTTAAAAGGAACTATTTGCATAGATAGCTTCGCTAAATTCTTTCCAACTTATTCTGTCTAAACTTAGAGAACTTATTATAGTTTCTCAAATTATAGTTTCTCAAATCCCAATCATTTTGACATCTTTAAATCTATCATCAAAACAAAACCATAACTTCAAAATGCTTAACTACCAAACAAATCTTCCATGACAGACAAAACCAACAATTCTATCCATACAATATCTTTATGCATATATAAACTTATCTCACATCAAACTCTAACATAGCTTAATAAGGCTCCGAACATAAACTGATATGTTTCAAACTATATCACCATATTCAACTTAATAGAAACTCGAAACAAAATATTGTTTGTCTAAAACATATCTTTTAAATCATATTTCTAAAATCAAGAAACAACTATTTTTTACTATTTGTTCATTTCTAATATTTGAATAAAAACCCATAACACTTTTGCATATACCAGACTTTCAAACCCTGATATGCACAAACTATGAAATCAATAGGATGAAACATCAAATATTTCCATATGATAATACACTCAAAAACTGAAATGCAAACCAGCAAAAACCTCCATTATTTTTGAACTCAACACACTATACTTCCAAAACTTATCCATGTAGGATTTTTCTTTGAAATAGTAAATAAATGAGACTGTATAAATCTATGAATGATAATATATTTGCATGCTCAAACATAATCCTTTGTGACAAAACATAAAATAACCTTTCGACATATTCACGAGACAAAAACACACAGATCTCTTCTTTACAACTTAAAACTTCAACGAAGCCTCTAAAATTGTAAATGACATACTAGAAGCACCATAGTAATTTATATTATTAATAAAAAACTAAAATTGGATGCATTTTCGATAAGACAAAGCCTCATATATTCTCAAATATCATGTTCAATCATAATTGGTAAAGCCACATATTTATATTGCACCATTTATTGAGAATATATCTAAAACTTAAACTATTTGATTTAATATCTCATGCTTAGAGATTAATATAACAACCATTAAACTATAAACATCATTCAACCTTTCCAACACATGCATGCACAAATTTAACCAACAGCTTCCTCGACACTTATCAACATGCAAACTGAAAATGTTATTTTTCCATAGAACTAGAAACTTAATCAAAACAACCAAAAACATTCCTCAAAACCCGTTCATTTTGTTCAATTCATACCTATATGTGATTCCTGCAAGATTTTCGTTCACAAATCCTATATGCAACTCCCAAAATCCAAATTAATAGAGTAACACTTCCGCACAAAAGCTTCCAAAAATGACCAAAACAAATTAAATAAAGTTATTTTTAAGCCAAGTCCCATGACATAACTACCTCGTTTATGTGCCCAATTTCTATTGTTTTCATCCAATCAAGGATAGTACTTTGGAAATCCACCAACTAGCTAATGAAGCAACCAAATTTAATAATAACCAAAATACTTGTTAAACCCCTTATTAATCTCTAAAAATTGAGGCATGTACACCTCACATTAAGTCCCTCAAATATCCAAAATCTTACAAGATCTTGAAGCCTCTTTGAATATGTCGTTTACATTAACTCACCTTGCCAACTAGTGCCATGATGTTTGCAAACTAGACTACCAACTCATCTTACCATACAATGTTCATCCAACATGTCTTTTAAATAAACTTGAGCCAACATTTATGTCATAAATCCTTTGTATTTAAACAAACCTTATGCCTTTCAAAATTTATGCCTCAATACATAGACTTAGGTTACTAATCTTGAAATAATAATCTCGAGTGGTCACTAGGGCCTTCAAACTAGATTATATTAGAACTTAGGACATTAAAATAGGACCTCAACATTATGAAGTATTAAAACTTAGAACCTCATTAAGATGCTTAATTCCCTTAGGAAATAATCTATCAAAATCTCAAACCAACCTCAATCACATCAACATTTTCAAAATGTTAACTATATTATAAGTGAATTTTACATGAATGTGAACCATTTAATTAAATTAATGAATCCATAGAATAATCATAATCGACTATCAAAATGAAGTTTGTAATAAATCAATTTATGTTTTTGATTATTAAACCCAAAGATATATTGATTTCTTTGACTAATCTATCTGTATACTCACAATTTAAAAATGAACTGACAGGGTTATCATTATAACCAATTTATATACCATTATTATCTAGCTCAAACCAAGCTTCACATTACCACTGAAAATATCAAATTAGTCACCACAAACCATTCACACTATGAAATGAAAACTGATCTTAAATTTATATCATACTTATTTTAAAATCAATGTACATACCTGATTCATCATGACAATCATATAATGCTTTCAGCCATCAAAAGTGTCCCTATTTCAAACTAAAAATGTTGAATTGTAATCTGATCATGAATCAACTAAAAAATAAAATCACTGATCACAAACATTCACAGTGATAAATATATGTGTGTGTGTGTGTGTGTGTGTGTGTGTGTGTGTGTGTGTGTGTGTGTGTGTGTGTGTGTGTGTGTGTGTGTGTGTGTGTGCATATTTTATTCATTCATCTATTTATGCTTTTCTAACCACTCATAATATAAATACAAATTCATAAACCAATCATTATCAACTTATGAAATTGAAATATGCATCGAAATATACTATTAATTGACTAGGTCCTGACACAGATTTAAACTTTATGACTGAGCCATATTTATTATAGAAAAGTATTCATTTATAAAATTGAGGGGTGTGAAAAATAGGCCTAACACACCTTCCAATTCAAAGTTTATTTTTCTTATACCACCTCAAAACAACTTGATTCAATACTCAAGCTGGCAGCCCTCCAATCTTAATGATGTTCAGAACCAAGCCTTGGTGTCACAAAGCATGACTATTCCTCAAATGACACAAGAAGAGATTTATCTTCAAGGATATCAATACCAAAAAATAGGTTTGGTACCATGAATATAGGTTCAATAATTTCAATGGCATCCTAATGTAATTAATGTAAATTGGAAAATAGATGATCATGTGGCTCTCAATTAGGTTGGTGAGACTAGCACTTCAAATGACCAAGTTGCAGCTATTACTAGAGATTAAAAAAAGAGTCATTTATGAGACTCAAGAGGTGATTCATGCTTAAATTACTCCTAATTATTATTTAAAAGGTACCAAATATCATCTTTCTACTCTAATAACTCATAAAAATTAGAATATATAAGCTAGAAAAGTTCATCAAGCACCATTTGTTCATGAGCATCTAGTGGTTCAAAAGGTGCAGTCAAAGGTTAGTGGGACTTTACTCAATATTTTGAATCAAATTAATAATTCTAAAATCATCATAATCATTTGGGATTCTTTATCTATTTTAGGACAACAAGACATACTCATTCAAGAGCTTTCAACTCTCAAGTTGTCTTTAAAACCGGTTGAGAAAGAGAGTGTTGTTTTAACTAATTTAGAGTAACCAATGAAATAACAAGTGCAAAAAGTACATGAGATGGTAAAGGTGAAAAAAACTGAGGTAAAATAAAAGAAAACTCCTCCTTCATATCTCTCTTTGATATTTGGTGACACATTGGTTCATAAATGTATGGTTGATAGTGGATTCAGTAACACTGTCATGCCCAAGCAAATTATGGATAAGCTTAGTTTAGTTTATGAACCAAATGAAAAAGGGGTATTTCATCTAGATGGGTCACCAGAAAAGATAGTATGTATGATTAATAATTTAAATTTTTCACTACATGGTTGTCCAAATGTTACCATTCAACAGGATGTAGTGGTGGTGGACTTGTCTCCTTACTTTTCCATTTGTTTATTAAGAGACTTCACCTTGAAGATTGGGGGATACCTATCAGCTGATTGGATATACTTAATGTTGAGAACCATGTATGGTAAAAAGTTAAAAATCCATTCTAAATTCACTACACATTTCCACTTAGAGTCATATATGTCAAGCGTTGTAAACACTAACTATGTCATCTTGGATGAGGTGCTAGAAGCTAGTAGAGTGGAAACTAACTCATCTTTAGATGGATTTGTAGATTTATTCCTTGATGAATGGGCCTCAAATTTACATTAACATTATCCTTACAACCTAATTTAGGATGAGGGACTTGGTTTTTATTGCCTCCATGAGAATGATGCACTAATTCCAGCCATGGTGAAGGATGATGAATCTAGTGAAGGTTTATGGTAGTTGTAATTTGATGGATCAAGGAAAAAATATGGTAGTGGGTATGGAATGATGTTTATTTATCCAAAAAATTAAAGTTATTTTTCCTCAATTAATTTTTAGTTTGGTTTTTCAAATAATGTTACAAAGTATGAGGCACTAGTTCACAGTTTGCAGTGGGCTAGGAAGATAAGAATCAACACCTTACAAGTTTTTGGTGATAGTGAACTTATATTTCATGAAGTAAGAGGTCTTAACATATGTAAAAACACATTGATTAGATATTATAATCATATGATGTGGGACTTACTTGAGTATTTTCAAGATTTTAACATTTAGGCAATACCAAGAGATAATAATAAACATACAGATAGGTTGGCTACCATAGGGGATCAATTTAGAATTCTAAATAATATTAAAAATAAGAAAATTTAGTCACACATTAAGGTGGTTATGATGCCTTCCATTCTATATAACCATGAGAATTGGCAAGTATTTTAAGATGAAAATTAGTTTATAAGGTTGTTGTAAGAGGAGGTTGAGTTATCCTCCAAAAATTAGTCAAAGTTGTTGCAGCAATATGGGGATCAAATTATGTAATTGAAAACTAATAAGCTTCCCAAAGTATTGATTACACTTGAGAACATATTCAATGGTGATAATGAGATGATAAAATATAATTCATCTTTGTCAACCAAATAATAACATTATTCTAATGTGTAGATTACAGCTGGAAAGAACTTGAAATTGGGTAAAGTATGCACTCCTTCACAAAAAAATATTTCATTGAATTATGTATGATTTTTGATAATGTGTTTTCATGTAAATATAGTGATCAAAAATAATTTGACCCAAGTCTATATCAACACACCATTTAGTTAGAGGATGAAACTAAACCAATGAGACAAAGGCAAAGGCCCATAAATCCAAAACTTACACCTTTGATGAGAGTTGAGCTTCATAAGCTAATAGAGTCATCCATCAGATTATTAATAGGTTCAGAGAGGTTCTATTTTCTAGATGGATATAGTAGCTATAATAAAATATTGGTTAAGGAAGAAGACCAATTCAAGGTAACCTTCACTACAAGGTGGGGGACCTTTGCATATAGAAAAATGACTTTCAGTTTATCCAATGCTAGAGTAACCTATTAGAGGGCCATGTATATGGCATTCCAAGGTATTATTAATAGGTTTTTACTTATCTATTTTTATGACATAATTATGTTTTCAAAGAGTACAAGTGAGCACATCGTCTATTTCTAAGAAGTGTTAGAAAGGTGTAGGCAATTTTGGGTGTCTCTTAATCCCAAAAAGTATGTCTTCTCAATTCATGAAGGTAAGCTTCTTGGACATGTAGTTTCAAAACATGATTTAAGTATATATCCTAAAAGAATAAATTAAATTATTTCTCTTTCCTTTCCTAAACACAAAATGTCTTGCAAATCTTCTTAGGAAAAATCAATTTTATAAGAAGATATATTTCAAATTTTGCCACTTTAGCTAAACCACTTACAATCATGCTAAAAAAAATCAAAGTTTTAGCTGGTCCAAAGAAGGAATGAAGAGTTTTAAAGAGATAACAAAATCCATAGATAGTGCTCCTACACTTATAAATCCATATTTCTCAAAATACTTCATATTGTACACCTATGCTAACATGGACATCATTTCGAGTATTCTTAAGCAAACATAATCATGAGGCCTTAGAGTAGACAATAGCCTTCTTAAGTCAAGACTTGAAGGAGTATGAGATAAAATATTCTTTATTTTAAAATCATGTCCTTTCAATAATTAGGTTTTTCAATAAGTTTATATGCTAATTATATAACAATCGGATACACCTAATGGTTGCCCATCCAAGTATCAAGGAGTTCCTCTTGAACAAGGATATAAATGACAAGAGAGATGGTTGTATAATGAGAGTAATAGAGTATGATGTATAAATAAAATTCATAAAGTTGATTATAGGTAAAGGACTTTGTGAGCATCTAGCCCAATACTTACAAGAGGTTAAAGAGGTGGTTTTAGTGTTGAATGATGAATAAGTTGTAGTTGATCGTACTTCATCTCCCATCTAGTTTCATGACTTGGTAAGATATCTTCAAGATGGTTATTATCCTTCTAAATTAAGTTATTAAAAAAAAAAAAGATTGCAATCTATTCCATTTCTTATTGTTGATGGTGTTATTTTTTAGAAAGACATTAATGGTATGTTGCTACGGTGTATAGAGCCAAGCCAAACACAAAGGTTTCTTGAAGAGTTTCATGATGGAAATGGTGGAGGATATTTATCAACAAGGACTATAACCCTTAATATCATGAGAGGTGGGAAATATTATCCAAGTATATTTGGTTATTGTTATGCATGGGTTAGGAAATGCAAGTAGTGTGCTATGTTTGTAGGAAAAGTGAAACTTTCAGCCTTACCTCTCCAACTAATTATGGTGGACCAGCCTTTTTTCCAATGGGGATTATACTTTATTGGCCTTGTTAACCCTCCTTCAAGCTCATCTCATAATTGGATCCTTATTTCTATGGATTACTTCACAAGATGGATAGAGGTAGTAGCATTGAAAGAAGCAAATGAATCCAATGTACTAGATTTTTTTGAAGGGTTGCTTACAAGATTTGAGGTTCCTTCAACCATCATTCTACACAATAGAATAGATTTTATGGGAGCTAAGATCAACCAATGGGTTGTTCAACATGGTTTTTACCTCAATACTTCATCAAACTACTATCCACAGGGCAATGGCCTTGTTGAGTCCACCAATAAGAACCTACTAAGGATCATACGGACTATTGAAGATAATCAGAGGTCATGGTTTATACACATAATATTTTTTATTGATTATTAATACTTTTTATCTTACAATAACCTATTTAGTCTCAATATCTCTGAGTACTTTCCTTAAGGGGTGCACCAGAAAAGGGGTGGGCAGACCATCAGTGCTTTGTAAGATTGTTGTCCCTTTTTCTACTTACCATCTACACACTTGTCTCTTAAAACCATTAATCCTAAGATTATTATTCTTAGTCCTACCTCCTCCAATATTTTTCCTCTTTTCATCCCTCCTTTTCTTGCCTTAAAATCCTTTTGGATAGTCAGTTGTACTAAGTCAACTAGGTCGACCTAGTACAATTTAGGGGTATTTTTCACTTTCTTAGCTTGTTAGCCTTTCAACTGACCTAGCTCATACCTAATGAATTATCCTCAAAAACACATTGGATCAACTGGGTCAACCCTGTACAGATGATGTTCATGGGAGGATTTAGGGCAAGATCTACCTATATATACAAGTTCATTTCCCACCATTTCAAAAGAGAAGAATTTATAGTGAATAGGTGTGAGCAAACATATGCTTATTGACCATTCTAGTTGAGGAATAAATATTAAGGTTCCATAATTTATTTGGAGATATGAATCTTGTCTTTTGGATAAGTATTTTGGATGCTTAGATAGGTTGTGTGTCCTAAAGCTGATTTATCTTGGTTATTCTTATATACCACAACAATTTCTTACGAAGTACCTTGGCCAAGGGAGAGATTGAGACTCGATAGGTTCATCTTCAAAGGAGAATATTCCTAACTTTATTTATCTTTTGTAAGAGTAGATAGATAAAGCACTTGTATTCTTCTCTTCATGTATTATGATTCTGTATACATTGACATGAGTTTATGTCTTATAGTACATGTTTAGTTTAGTTGTTTATTTTATTATTTCTAACCCCTACTTTGTGCCACAAGCTTTGGTGTGCACTAGATTAGATTTACTTTCTTGCTATTAGAATAAAGTGAATGTTTTAAACATTAGGACTCCATTAGGGTTGTTTTGTGATTGTTTTAGATTGTATGACTTGGAACCCTTCCTATCATGATGTGTTGTGACAAGTGATACAAGTGATCCCCAAATTACGTCTAGCAGATCCCTGTATTGGTCATGTTCTCGCTTAACAAGTGTATTTCCAATTGGAAGTGTAGGTATGATCTATCTTATTCGATCTAGGATTAATTCATAGACATGATAAATTTTTAATTGTATACATTTTGGTGAACCCAACATGAACTAAGCCTTGAATGATTTATTTACTTTTACCTTCATTTATTTCATTTATTTTGATCATCATTTTTATCATATATTTTGACATGCTTGATCGATTTTGTCAACCCAACTATTTTTCTCTATGTGTAGGTTGTAGGAACATATAGCTAGATTGACCCAATCAACCCAATATAATTTTATAACCTTTCAAACACCTATTTTATCTTATTAGGTTGACTCAGTTGACCACTTATAGTTTTAACACTTTTTCAGTAGGTTCCTGTATAACTTGATCGATTATGTCGACCTAATTTTTAGGTTTTTCAAGTATACCTCAAGGTTATTCATCCACAATCTTCCTTCATTACATATCTAATCCACCAAGGTTCCTTTCTACTTCTCTCTTTCATTTTTTATCTTTCCTTTCATAGTTTGCAGTCTTTAAAACTGCCCTTACATAGTCAACTAAATCGACACTACCAACCCAATTTTGTGTTCTATGTGTTGTCTGAAATAACTGGATTGACACTATCAACCCAATTCATTTTTAGACCTTGCTTTTATAGTAGAGGGTTGAACCTATTGACCATGGTCTATATTTTTTGCATATAGTGTTAGCATTATACCTTATTTCAAAGTTAGAATTAACATCATATATCTTAGTAATTAGCTCACACATTTCTTTTTTTGTTGCATACATGCTTAAAATAGTTCACATAGTCTAATTAGGGGATTTTTAATCAATCACTTAGTTTCACTATTTATATTTTATACACACATGACCAAATCACATAAGCTACATAAACACTTTAACATATGTCTACCCTAGGCCAACCTACTTGGATTTCATCACCAAGGGAGAAGCTGACTTGATGCTCTGGTCAAGTATAAAGTATGGTTAATGATATATTTTGGCTAAGCAACTGACACCTTTATCGATGCAGTGTGTGAATTGAGGGGGTAAGCCCCAATACCAATCTTGTATCATTTCCATTATAGTCACTTTCAACCTAAACTACCTGAAACCATCATCAGATTGTTATCTAGTACCTTGATTATATCCAATTTCTAATCACATTAAAAATCATATCTTAATAATCTAATAAACATCTTAGGTTGAAAAATTAGTTATATATTTAATTTTCAAGTTTATTGCTTTATATTTGTTTAATTATATGTACAAAAACTTTCATTTTCCCATGTTAGTGTAAGGTTTTGTATTGTGTGCTTTAATTAGATTAGTCAGCATTGATACAATTGATTATTTGTTTCATTTCAACATTTAATTCTTTACATTACTTGAAAAATTTTATTATTCACAATTTGATATAAACTTTCTCATCTTTCTTGTTTACATTCTTTACATCATCATGAATCTAACACATTTTATGGTTTGCAAAACTGATGAGTAGAAACAAAGATATAGGCAAAATAAGGAATATGTCTAATTCTAGCCTCTGTTCACTGTACAAGATCAACCCAGTCGACCTTGTACTATTTGTAGACCTTTTTCAACCTCTGTCCACTATACAAGATCAACCTAGTCAACCCTATGCTATTTATAGACATTTTTAGTCTTTGTTTAATGTACATGATCGACCCAATCAACCTTGTACAAATTACAGACCTTTTTTAGCCCCTATTTAATACATAGAATTGATCTAGTTGACCTTGTACTATTTTATATCACTTTTTATTCCCCTTGTGTGGTTATCTATTTTTTATTCATCATGATGACATATTTTCAACCTTCCCTTAGTCTAGAATGTTGCATAATTAAGGACTTGGATAATAACCTCACTTATTTCATTACTTTAGATGAAACTATCAAATTTCTTCCTTCCCCTTCTCCTAAACCAAAACCACTCACTACATAATGTAATTTATCTAAGGTAATTCATCCTAATCCTCCTCCCAATACCAATTTTGGGAATCCTCCACCTACAAATAATCCTCCTCCTACCAACACGAACAATCCTTTTCCTACCAACACTAATACCCCTCCTACAAACACCAATCCACCTATTGATACAACTCAACTTCTTGCACAAGTAATAAATCAAATTAACATCATGCAAACAAAAAATCAATCTTAGATAATGAACATGCAACAATATTTACTGCTCATGACTAGTCAACCACCTCAAGTCATCATGTCTCAACTACATCCAAATTTTATCCCTCCTCTTATTAGAGATGTCAATGGGAATATCATCCCTCAACCTCCAATGAATAACAAAATTCTTCAACATCTTCAAAATGAACCTCTACCCCCATTCATTACATCTATATATATTGGAAACATTTCTCCAACTACCACATATAACGGGACTAAGGACCCTACTATCTTTCTTAAGTCTTTTGTTAATATCTATAGGGAATGGGTCCAAACTAATACCTTTGCTACCACCAGAATCTTAGCCAAAACCTTTGTTGGTGATGAACTTGAATGGTATAACCAACTTCCCATACATTCCATCTCACAACTAGAGGATTTAGACAGTGCTCTAGTGAAGGAATTCCAACATGATGACCTTCCCAAAAATTACCTTAACTATTTCATCAATGCTAAGCAACTTCCTAATGAATTTTCTCATACTTTAATCAAATGATGGAAGTCTCTCACTCATAAAGTGGACCATAACATGAATGATGATACTCTTTTAAAACTATTTATCACTGCTCTTAAACCTTCCCTTCAATACAAAGTTTGAATCTTTTCTCCTTAAACTTTAGATGAGCCTTAGACTAAGCAAAAAGGCAAGACTTTATTATGACTCAATTTGAACCATCTTAAACAACTACTAAATCACCTTTTCAATAATTTTTTCATAACATTGATTCATATAAGCCTCCCTAACCTCAAAATGGAGCATCTAATTCAACCAATTTTAACCCAACCAACCCACCCCTGACTCTACAATAACTTAAGAATAAATTGCCACCCTCTAAACCCATGAGCTTTGATCCTTCCAAACCTCCTCCCAAATGGTACAATAGAGATAAATTTTATTGCTGGCATGCTACTATAGGTCATTCTCATTAGTCTTATCATGATCTTCACTGATTTCTTTTTTCTTCCTTGCTTAGTCCACATTTCAATCTTGATACTCTCATAAAACAATGTTATCAAGACTATCTTCAAGCTTCTCAAAGTCAATCTCAAGAACTATAATCACATCATCATCTATTAATTTTTTTCAAACCATAGTTGATCTTTCTTCCTACACCAATAAGGGATAGCTAACATGAACAACTTTAAACATATTGTTGCATCCACTGAACCTCAATCTAAGTCACATGAATGAAAAGAATATCTAGTTCAAATGCCTATTCCAAAGCATATCATCCATGGTCCTCCTTTACCTCCTCATACCTCTCCTACACATAATATGTCACATTCAACATCCCTAAAATCTAACAAACCAATACATTTGCCTATCTTCAAAAACACTTGCCAAACCAATGTAAACCATTTTAATGGTTCAATGTTACCTCACTCCAACTCACATGTTGGGGCATCATGCAATGCCCATCTACATGTCCCTTCAGAATTTAGGGCATCTTGTGATGCCCATCCCTACATCTATTTACCCATTGGGGCATCTTGTGATGCCTACTCTTATTATACAATGCATAATATCAAACAAATCTAGCTTCAAGACACCTTCTGTGACTTATAGACTTGTATTTCACATGCTCATCTTTGATATAGACATTAGCATAGGTATTACTTGTTCTCTTGTCTCATTTTTCTTTGTTTTTGTGCATATTTATTTCCTTCCTTTACTTTCATTTACTAGCATCATTGTTTTCCTTTACATTCTTTGGTTTTCTTCCACATTATATTTGGCATTTGTTTTCATTTTTGTCTCTATATACCTCTTTCATTTGTCTTTTATGTCACTCTTTACCTTGGTATCTTTATGATAATTTTTGTCCCTTTCTTTAGAATTTACCTCTTGATGTACCATAGTCTTATTTATCTTTTAACATTTCTCTTTTGGCACCCTTGTGGGTTTCTCTTTTATGAAGTTACAGTGTAATACAGTGGATAAGACCTGACCCTCATAAATTACCATTTTGTCATTGTTTTTACAATCAAAATATCACTCATTCTTGTTCTCAACTTTAGCTTTTGTTTCTTTTGATATATGGAATTTTCACAATAATCTATGTTAATTTTTTGTCCTCCATTTCCCTCATTTTTATAATAAGGAATCACACTTTACTATCATTGTATCCCTCTTTGCCTTTTATCACATTTTTTTTAGATTTGAAGCAATTTAAATTGTTCCATATGTCATTCCTCTTTATTTCCCCTTACTTTCATCTTCACATTACAAGATCAAAGTCAAGATAACATTTATTTCAACTAGATTTACGAGACTCTTAGACCCCATGCTCTTTGAAGTTCTCTCTCTTAGCAACCTTGTCTCAAGTATTCAAATGAAAGTCATATTTAGCATCCATGTTTGGTTTTCCAAATCCATATGGAGGAGGAATAGAAAAATCCATCAAGAAAGTTAAAATCTAAATAATTTGAAATAAAAGGCAACATACAAATCTCAAAATTCAAACATCACACTAAAAGACATGATTTCAAGCACATCTCCTATCTCCAATCAAAGCTCAAACTCCACAGTTGTTCTCACATAGAGCCGAGGTCCTTTTGGGTGCAGTAGACCAGTATATTAGAATAGGGGAATTCAAAAAACTCTATGGTGATACCTACTTTCTCACGTAAATACCCAATATTCACAGTATACCGATAGCTTTGTAAGGGGTCTTGAAGAATAGGGAACACATTGTGGGGAGGTAGGTCCATTTTAATTTTCATGTATTTATCTTTCATGGGATGATATATATAGTACATTTTTTGACCTAAGACTTGTGTAGCTAAGAGAAGTTCTTTAAAGTCCTTAAGGTCAAAAGTCCTCTTGTTTTGACAAACCTAATTTGAGTGTCTTGACTTCGATAAAGAGTTCCTATACCTTGATTTTTCCTTCATTCTCCCCTCCACCCATTTCATTTCTACCCTTGATATGAAAATTGTGATTCCAAATATATTTTCCCTTATTTTATTCCTTCTTATTCACCTCTTAAAAACATGCTAGCATTACATAGTTTCAGTTTTATCTATCCTTAGAGCAAAACAAGTTTGAGTAACTATGGATCACTCTTTTCTTTCATTTATCATTATTGTATTACCCTTCTGTTTTGGGCAGCTGAGTCTGCACCCTTTTGCCATTATTACATATATGTCTTCTTCATGTTTATCTTCCATTTTCAATTACATTTTATTTTCTTTCTTTCATGTTTTATTTTTTGCCTATCTTACATGAGCTTACTTTTCACATTCTTACATATCTTTGTTAGAGTTTTCTTCCATTAACATTCCTTTTTGCCATTTATGCTTTACATGCTTTCCAATATCATTTATCATTTATTCAATATCATTTGTCATTTATTTCTTATCTTTATCATTCATTTGCCATCATTTATGATTCATTTGTCATTCATTTACCATTATTTTGTCATTTATTTTCCCTCAATATTCTAAAATCCTTGATTTACCAATCCTAAATTGCCAATTATCTTCTTTGTCATTCCTAAACTACCATATGATTATCTTCCAAAAAAATTAATTATTGGTTATTTTTTGCACTAATTTCTACAGGTTCTCCTAGAGTTCTTCAAATTGGATACCTTATCTTTCTCTTGCAGTCTGCTTCTTTATCTACAGAACTAAGGTAAGTTAAAGGTATGTGTTTTTGAATTTTGTCATTTCATTTATCTTATTTGCTACTTATTGTACTTTACTTAGAATCAACATTATGTGTTATCATGTTTTATCTTGAAGCACCATCCCATGTTACACTTAAGTGACACATGATGAGCTTCGATTGGGGGCATATGTATACACATAATATTTTAAAACTTTTATTGATTATTGAAACTTTATATCTTACAAGAACCTATTGAGTCTCAATCTCTCTAAGTGCATGCCTTAAGGGGTGCATTGAGAAAGGGGTGGGTAGACCACTAGTGATTTGTAATATTGTTGTCCCTTTTGCTAATTACCATCTATACACTTGTCTCCTAAAAATATTAACCCTAAGCTTATTCTTCTTAGTCCTACCTCTTCCAATCTGTTTCCTCTTTCTATCCCTCTTTTTCTTGCCTTAACACCCTTTTGGACAGTCAGTTGTACTAGGTCGATTGGATCAACCTAGTACAGTTTAGGGGTTTTTTCACTTTCTTAGCTTATTATCCATTCGACTGACCTAGCTCAAACCTAGTGAATTATCCCTAAAAATACACTAGGTTGACTAGATCAACCGTGTACAACCAATGTTCTTAAGAGGATTTAGATCAAGATCCACCTATATAGACAATTTAATTTCCACCATTTCAAAAGAGAAGAATTCATAGCAAATAAGTATGAGTGAACATCTACTTATTGACCATTATACTTGAGGATTAAAGCTTAGGGTTCCATACTTTCTTTGAAAATACAAATATTGTCTTGTGGATAAGTCTTTTGGATGCTTAGTTATCCTTACATACCACAACAATTTATTGCAAAGCACCTTGTCAAGGGAGAGATTGAGGCTCGACGGGTTCATATTCAAAGGTAAGTATTCCTAATTTTATTTCTCCTTTATAAGAGTAGATAGATAATGCATTTTTATTCTTCAATATGTGTATTAGGATTCTGTATAAATTTACATGAGTATATGTCTTCTAATACATGTTTAGTTTAGTTGTTTGTTTTATTTCTTCTAATCCCCACTTTGTGCCACAAGCTTTATTGTGCACTATATTAGATTTAATTTCTTGTTAGTAGAATAAAGTGAACATTTTAAACCTTAAGAATCCATTGGGGTTATTGTGTGATTGTGTTAGACTATAGGCTTTGGAACCCTTCTTAGCATGATGTGTGGTGATAAGTGATATAAGTTATCCCCTAATCAGGTGTAACGAATCCCCATATTGGTCATGCTCCCTCTTAACAAGTGTATTCCCAATAAAAATTATAGGTATAATCTATCTTATCTGATCTAAGATTAATTCATATACATGATGCATTTTTTATTGCATACACATGGCATTTAAAGTTGAAGTCAGCTCTATGGGATGATAGAATCACATATAAAATATCAATAGTTAACTCTCCACACAAGCTAGTATATGGTAAGGAAGCAAGGTTACCCATTTCTCATGATTTTCCTACTTTAGAACTAATGCACCAGCTCAAGATGTTAGAGAATGAACCAATGGATATTAGGTATGTTGAGCTTATGAAGTTGGAAGATATTAGAAATTAGTCCATGCTAGCCATAGAAATTCACCAAGCACAAGTGAAGAGAGCCTTTGATAAAGGAGCTTCTTCACAGAGTTTTAAAGAAAATTTAGTTCTCAAGTGGGATCAGGATAGAGCTAAACTAGGAAGACATATTAAAATTGACTCCCTTTAGAGTGGCCCATGCACAATCGCTAGCTGCAAATCCCATAATGCCTTCCAACTTGTAAAGAAGGATGGTGAGGAGATTCTAATCTCAGTTAATGGGCTACATCTTAAACACTACTATTAAGAGTTAAGTTCCTTATACATAGTTTTTTTTTTTCCTCCGAGTGTTGTCCTTGCACATTAGTTTTTTTATGTTTTGTCTCAAATAAGTTCTTTATTTTCACATTTGATTTGTTAATTTAGTTTCCCATGTTTTGTGTGTTTTCTTCATTATTTTGAAGGAGTAAGTGGTCTTATTTCAAGTATAAAAAGTATTGTAGTCATGAATAATATTTATCACTATTATTCCCAAATTTAATTTTGGTTTTATGAGTCCAAAATAAATTTAAATGGTTTGGTTCTCAAGCATAGCAAGCATGCTTCCTAGCTGAGTCACCACAATGTTGACAATTTTAACCTCATAGGTCAAAATGTTACCCCTATCATTCAAAAATTTACCTGTCATGCTATTTTTTATTTTTTCTCAATAGGTTAGTCTTGAAATTTTTTTAAAGTGATCATTTGAATCCTTGATTAATAGGTCTTAAGGTTGATTAGGTGAGTTGAGGTTTTGTCCTTCATTTGTCTTGTGCTTGTCTAGTCATTTTTTGGCCTTTCCAAGACATTTTCAGTGGTGAGAATATTCTAAAGTTTATTTATGAGTTTAATATAATTTATCAATATCATTTTATGTCTAACCTATGAACAATCAAGTTTATCACATTCTGGACTAACTTTATGACTCATTTCCATACAATTTTAACCTTTTTGTAACCTCTAGAGAAGGTTTTGTAAGGTTTTGATAGTATATAATCAAGGGAAATAATAATTTCTTATTTATGCACCTTATCAAACATTTTAAATACTCAAAAACACATTTTATATCATTTCAATCAGAGCTCTTTAGTAAATTTGGATTTTTTAGTGAAAAATAGGTCATTTTATTGGATCCATACAAGTTTCAAAGGGTTTTTGTGTGAAAAGAATTTCAAAGACATCATTTATTCCCCAAAATGTCATATTAGTGTTTTTTAGGAGGTTATAGGTGAAAAAATGATAAAAACCTACTTTATTCCTATATCGACCTCCTTGACAGCTTTAGAAAGGTAGTTTTCAAATGCTCGGTATAAAAAGAGGAGAGAGAGTTAGGATTAATTTTTTTTTCATTATTATTGGTCCTCTCAAGATTAAAAATGGTGGCATTATTTTTCATAATGATGGCACATTATTTATGAACCATCACTAAGAGTGACATCAGGTCACTATTGCCTATGCATCTGAGAGGGGTCTATTCCTGTACCTATTTATCAAACTTAGAAAATGATGAAGAAGAATGATTTTGAGTATTTTTTATAAAATTATTTTATCTCCCTTTCATGGTGGTTTTATTGGCTAATTCATCTTCATGAGGAAGATTCACTCGAAAGAAGAAGGTCTTATTGTACAGGTTGATTTGATAAATTTTGTTGCATATATTGTTTTCTCTTCATGATGGTCACTATAATAAGTTTAAAATGATCCATAAATCATATATAATCCTAAAAATTCATTGAATTCATAGGTTTTATTGAAAGATCCATCCTTCTTCATATGGTTTGCTTCTCATGGAGACTTACATAGAATGTTTGTCGTCTCCAGAGTTTGAGTTTTAGGTTTGTATTGAATAATCAATAGATATTATATTTAAATGATATAAGAACCACCATTAAACTATTTAGAGTCAATATGTAATGAAAAACATGATCCAAAATGGCATTTTGAGAAAGTTAATGGAGTGATAAAAGAAGTTTCAAGTTTTCAAATTTGTCTAACATGGCTTAGGAGATCCAAATCCATTTTGAGCATGTATTGACATCACTGAGAGTGTAAATGAATTCATACAAGCCCATTATCTCATAAAAATCATGGGATATCATCAATAACTTAACTCTCAACACATGATCACCTACAGTCTATACACATTTTGTACATTAGAGGATAGGTGTGAAGAAAGTCAACTCGATTTGATGATAGGTCTAATGTTTATAAAGGTTCATTAGATTTCAAGGCCACATATTGTAAGTTTATTGAGAATGAGAGATATGGGAAAGGTAAGAGATAATAATTTGTTCTCAAATGTTGTCAATGAGCCAAATAAGCATTTATAACAATCAAGGTTCCAGTACAAGATGCAAATGATCTTGATTGATCATTGAGATCCACCTCATTCAAGTTCAATGATCCTAATTGAAGGACTATTCTGTTGGGGATCAACCAACAATGTTGATTACAATATGAAAGCAATAAATGCAAAATTAAAATAGAATGATAAGTAACTAGAATGAAAAATAGCAAAGAACAAGAGATACAAGAAACCACCCTAAAAACTTGTATTAAACTCTTTACAGAAGGAATACAATTGAAAAAACTTCTTTTCTTCCACACCTCTCTCAGATGTGCAGATCTCTCTCTAGATCTCTTTCCCTCAAGAGCTCTCTCTCTCTCAATTACAATCAACTCCAATAACCTGGATTGATTCACATATACAATTTTGTATTGTTCAACATTACTACCAATAAGCTATGAAGATCTATCCTATTATATAATAATTAGGAAACATGAGCATACAACTACAGCCATTAGATGCACCTCCTAATCAAGGGCTCTAACCAGTCTTACTAATAATAGAGATGCGGACTTAAGACTATCACTTAATCCTAACATGCAAACATTTTGTTCTGTCCACAGAAATAGCTTTCTGGATACACAGGTAACCGATGTCGGTTCCTGCCTATTTGCCTATGACCGACGTCGACCGATCATGACCGACGCCGACATCTCATGGTCTGCTCCTGACCGACGTCGGTCACTCCTGACCGACGCCGGTGACTGTGTAAACCTACAACTTTGCAAAACACTCCTTTGGTGAAGCTTTTAGCTCCACACCTTAACAATATCCCACTTGGAGATAAACAGCTGCACCAGTACCTGTACAACAACATCTTTTAGCTCCTCCATCTTCAACTCAATCATGAAGACCAACAGAAGTTGAATGAAGATTCAACTTCTCTTTTGTAATCAGCTTGGTTAACATATCAGCAGGGTTCTTATCTATATGGATCTTCTCCAGCTTCAACTCACCATCCTCTAATACCTGTCTTATGAAGTGGTACCTAAGTTGTATATGCTTTGTTCTTGAGTGAAAGACTGAATTCTTAGCCAAATGAATTACACTCTGACTGTCACTATACAATCTGCAACTCTCTTGCCCCTTTCCAAGCTCTTCCATGAACCGTGTCATCCATATCATCTCTTTGCTAGCCTCTATGACTGCAATATACTCTGCTTCTGTAGTTGACAAGGCAACAACCTTCTAAAACTTTGATATCCAGCTAACCGTCGTTCCACCAATAGTGAAAACATATCTTGTGGTGCTCCTTTTGCCATCCAAATCACCTATCATATCTAAATCTACATAACCATGTAGAAAAGTATTTGAACCTCCATAGCACAAATGCCTACTGCTGGTTCCTCTCAGATATCTAAGGATCCACTGAACTGCTTTCCAGTGTTCCTTCCCTAGATTGGCCATATACTGATAACTCCCACTACTTGGGCAATATCCAGTCTAGTACAAACCATTGCATACATTAAACTCCCTACTGCAGAAGAATATGGAACTCTACTCATGTACTCTACTTCATCATGTGAATTAGGACACTATTCTTTACTAAACTTAAAATGTCCAGCCAAAGGTGTGCTTACCGGTTTTGCATCCTGCATATTGAACCGTTTCAACACCTTGTTCACATAATCCTCTTGAGACAAAATCAACCTGTGATTTTTTCTATCTCTCTTAATGCTCATGCCAAGGATTTTCTTTGCTGCTCCCAAATCCTTCATGGCAAACGTGTGAGCTAATTTCACCTTAAGCTCAGAGATATCCTGCATGTGTGATCCTGCAACCAGCATATCATCTACATACAACAACAGAATAATATATCTACCATTATCCAATCTCTTAAAATACACACAATGGTCAGATTGACACCTACTGTAGCCATGCTCAGTCATAAACCTGTCAAATCTCAAATATCACTGTCTAGGAGCTTGCTTGAGGCCATACAAGCTTTTCTTCAATCTGCACACTAACTTCTCCTTACCTTTGACCTCAAATCCTTCCGACTGATCCATATATATTTCTTCATCCAAATCTCCATGAAGAAATGCTATCTTAACATCAAGCTGCTCAAGATGCAAATCCTCAATAGCAACTAAAGACAATACAGTCCGTATAGAAGTCATTTTAACAACAGGAGAAAAAATCTCACCAAAATCAATACCTGGTCTTTGTGCAAATCCTTTCACCACCAGCCTGGCCTTATATCTCATTTGTCCATTCTCACCTTCCTTCAATCTGTAGGTCCATTTGTTCTTCAGTGTCTTCTTACCAGATAGCAACTCAACCAAATCCCACGTTTGGTTTTCTTTCAAGGACTCCATTTCTTCAACCATGCCACGCTCCCACTGATTCTTGGATTTTACCTATATTACTTCTTCAAAACTCTCTGGTTCTCCACCATCAGTAAGCAATAAATAGAATAATGAAGGGGAATATCGAATTAGAGGTTTACTTACCCTTTTTGACCTCCTGATGGGCGTCTGAGACTCATTCACAACACGCTATCCGCCTAAATTCTCTGACAGTGACCGACCTCGGTCACTTCCAGGCCTGTAACTAGCCGACGTCGGTTCTCCCTGACCAACGTTGGTTCCTTCCTATCCGACGTCGATCACTGTATGACCAACATCAATTTTTGTCCTGTCGATGTCAGTTTCTGTTTGGCCGACGTCAGTCTCTGTGTTTTCTTGTTTGTGATTATTTCTTCTCGTGAGCTCATTTTGGACCACCACCTCATCCAATTCTCCATTGCTCTGCCCAAATTGATTCAGCTTCTTCAGTTGATCACTATACATCACTTTTTCATTGAAAACAACATCACAGCTCCTAATTATCTTGTTAGTTCCTAGATTCCAAAATCCCCTGAGCCATAGCCAATAAATGTGCACCTCATAGACTTAGCATCTAGCTTCTTTCAATTTTTCTTATCAACATGCACAAAGGCTTCACAACCAAAAACTTTGAGAAATGAGAGATCTACCTTTTTACCTATCCATGCCTCTTCTGAAATTCCACCATCTAGAGCTGTAGAGGGTCCTCTGTTAATCAAGTACACTGCAGTATCAATAGCTTCTGCCCAAAACTCTAAGGGCAAACCAGCATGCAATCTCATACACCTTGCACGCTCCATTATTGTTCTGTTCATCCTTTCAGCAACTCCATTTTGTTGAGGTGTCCTTAGAACCATCATTTGCCTGTAGATTCCATGCATATAACAATACCAGTTGAACTTATAGCTGCAGAACTTACCACCATTCTCAGATCTCAGGCACTTCAATCTTTTGCCTGTTTCATTCTCAACCATAACTTTCCAAATCCTAAAAGTCTCAAATACATCATATTTTTTCTTAATACAATAGACCCATACCTTTCTTGTAGCATCATCTATGAATGAAACATAGTATTTTGATCCTCCAATAGAAGCAACCTGAGCTGGTCCCCACACGTCTGTGTGAACAAGCTGCAACTTATGCTTCTTCTTTGTTGACCAAGTCTTGAGAAAACTCACTCTCTTCTGTTTCTCAAAAACACAGTGCTCACAAAAATCCAGATCTATGCTTTTCAAATTTGAAAGCTTACCTCTTGACTTAAGAATGGACATTCCCTTATCACTCATGTGGCTGAGCCTAGAGTGCCACAATTTTGCATCCACATCTGAAGTAGATAATACAGAAGGAGAATTGTTAGTAACACAAATACATAAATAGAGAGTACCTACTCTCTTACCTCTAGCCATTACAAGTGCACCCTTGGTCACCTTCCAAGATTTAGCTGTGAGAGTTATTGTACAACCCTCATCCCCTAACTTTCCTACAGAAATCAAATTCCTCTTCAAGCTAGGAACATGCATGACGTCTCTCAACACCCATGTGTTGCCATTCTGCATTTTCAGCTGCACTTTTCCTTTGCCAACAATTTTACAAGGCTTATCATCCCCTAAGTACACTATTCCAAAATCTCCATGGATATAGTCACTAAAATATTCTCTATTAGGGCTAGCATGAAAAGATGCACCAGAATCTAAAACCCAAGATTCTATATTATTATGCAAAGAGAATATTAAAGCATCTTGTGCAATACCTGCAACCTTTGCTTCTTCTTTTCTTTCGTGATGATTGTCCTCCTTAGGCTTTGACCAGCAATCTCTGCTTATGTGCCCTATCTTTCCACAATTCTAGCATTGTGGCTTCCTACCATTTTTGGATTTAGATCTACCTCTCACCTTTGACTTAGACCTTGATCTCCCTTTCTTGATCTTCTCTTTTTGCCTTCCCCTGCTCTCAAAACTTAAAGCATTCCCTGATGTTTCCTCTGTGCTTTTCCTGTGAATTTCTTCATTCAAGATTACACTAACAACATCCTCTACTTTTAAAATATTTGAAGCAGATGCAGTATTACTAACTACCATTACTAAGCTATGCCAGCTTTCAGGCAAAGAACATAATATTAAAAGAGCTTTAATTTCATCATCAAACACTATTTTGACTGAACTTAATTGATTTACAATTCCATGGAAATCATTTAGATTATTAGATACAGATCCACCTTCCTGCATTCGCAAATTAAATAACTGCTTCATAAGATATACCTTATTAGAAGCTGAGGGTTTTTCATACAAATTTGCTAAAGTAGTCATTAACTCTACCGTAGACTTTGCCTGTGATAAATTAGATATCACAGTAGATGCCAGACTCAGTCTCATAAACCCCAGAGCCTTTCTATCAAGAACTTCTCATTCTTCATCATCCATGTCTGTGGGCTTCTTTGCAATCCCACCTAACGGTAAGTATAGATCTTTTTGATACAGATAATCCTCTATCTGCATTCTTCAATGTTGATAATTCTTGTCATTAAACTTCTCCATTCTCAGTTTACTTTCTTCTGCCATTGCTTCTCCCACTCAAACAGAAACTCTTGTGAGTACCCTGTAATCAATACACACTAACCAGATCTGAAACACCTGTTAGTCAACTTAGCTCTGATACCACTTGTTGGGGATCAACCAACAATGTTGATTACAATATGAAAGCAATAAATGAGGAATTAAATCAGAATGATAAGTAACTAGAATGAAAAATAGCAAAGAACAAGAGATACAAGAAACCACCCTAAAAACTTGTATTAAACTCTTTACAGAAGGAATACAATTGAAGAAACTTCTTTTCTTCCATACCTCTCTCAGATGTACAAATCTCTCTCTAGATCTCTTTCCCTCAAGAGCTCTCTCTCTCAATTACAATCAACTCCAACAACCTAGATTGATTCACATATACAATTCTGTATTGTTCAACATTACTACCAATAAGCTATGAAGATCTATCCTATTATATAATAATTAGGAAACATGAGCATACAACTACAGCCATTAGATGCACCTCCTAATCAAAGGCTCTAAACAGTCTTACTAATAATAGAGATGCAGACTTAAGACTATCACTTAATTCTAACATGCAAACATTCTGTTCTATCCACGAAAATAGCTTTCTGGACACATAGGTAACTGATGTCAGTTCCTACCTGTTTGCCTGTGACCGATGTCGGCCGATCATGACCGATGCCGGCATCTCTTGGTCTGCTCTTGACAGACGTCAGTCACTCCTGACCGACGTCGGTGACTGTGTAAACCTGAAACTTTGTAAAATGCTCCTTTGGTGAAGCTTTTAGCTCACACCTTAACATATTCAACAAGTCAAGAAGGACTAATACCATCTTTGTGAAAACTCAGTCTTGGGAGTCACGTTGAGAGATATAAAATATTTTTTTTCCTCTTGTTAACATTTTTTAAGGTAGTTATATGGAAATTAAGGTAATTTTCATCTTTTTGTATCTCCTTCACTCAATCAATCTCAAAGCCAAAACCATGAGTTTCTAATCGAAGTGGAGTATAGAATGGGTAGGTAGAGCATTAAGACATTATATACCTTGGAAACCAGCTTCTCAACTCCTCAATCCATACAAGTGTGTAAAAACTTCACCTACAACTGAGTGTAAGAAGGTGCTCTCAAGGATGGTAAAATGGTATTTGACATCAAGGTCATGGTGGATGAGGGAATTTTTCAAGTTGAATGAAACAATAATATAACTCCAATGCACTTTATATACCTTATTTTAAAGCATCAACACTTATCACATCATGTTGTACTTTGCTACAATCTGTACAATGTGAAATCTCAAGCTTCTTGAAGATTAAGTTATTCAATGAGACCAATACTTTCATTATGAGTGAATATTAAATAATGAAGAGATTTCAAGTGTGAAATCAAGGTTACATATGATGATCAACTTTTCATGCACCATCATATGTCCACTCAGTCCATACAACAGTAAAATCATGCTCACCTATAACCATCTGTTGAAGGAGTGCACTAAAGTGTCAATACATAGAAGAAGTTGGAGGTCTTAATGGATATTTTAAAGTGGGTCATGGAGAGCCCTCAATATAGGTTCAAGACCCTATTCAAGTATCCATGAGAACTTAGACCTCTTGAGAGGCAGAGTATGGAATATCTCAATCTTAAACTTTGTGGGGAATAAATAATTCTTGGGGTTGGAGATGGTTAAAACCCTAGTACGCATAGGGTATGAGAGAGATAAATAGAATTTAGTAATATTTTCATTAGGTATATATTTAATTATATCCTACACAAAAAAAATTAAGTGGTTGGAAGGTACACAGGAATGTGTACATAATGGAGACAACAGACTTGAGAGTGTGCACTAAAGTGCTAATGTACAAAAAGAGGAAGTGTGGTATGATTCCAAATTAATTGGGAGAGTTAAATATATGAAATTATATCCTAAATAATAATGTCAACATCCAAAATATCCTTTTATTTTTTACATGTCACTTACAACCAGTGTTGGCAAAGTGCAAGTTAGCAAGCAAGAAGGAGAAATGGTGTGATGATAAGGCATACAAGACTGACAAGTGTCTCAGAAAGAGTAAGGATCATGTGAGAAGGATTATAGAACATAAACAAGGAATTTTCATCACTCTCATGAAATTTTAACAAGAGGAAATAAGACAAACTCAGTCATGAATCCAGGAAGCATAAAAAAACCCAGGCAGCCAACTAGCTAGTTTTAAGAAAAATGAGTTTTGGGGCATCTAGAGGTACCATCAAGTTCTAAAATTTGGTACAGTTGGTGGTCATGAGTGGATTCATATGTATAGGTTATTTTTTAGGTCATATAATTAGTAGACACATACTTCATTTTGTCTTATACCTAGGCCACTCAAGTTGCAGTGTTCATTTAAGAGACCTAGAGGGTCACTTGAGGTCAAAAGCACAAAACAAACTTTCTATACCTCATGAATGGATTACAAGGTAGAGTAAAAGAATGTAAATGAGCTTCTTCCATGGTTATAATTAGTCTATAAATACCCAAACTTTCTCTATTTTCATTTGGTGCACTAGTTAGGATACTTGAGGTGATAAAACATTTCTTTTCTCAATCTAAGTGCCCTTAAGGGCTTGCAAAGGAGAAGTAATCTTAAACCTCAAGTACCCTGACTAGTGCAACAAATGAAAATAGAGAAAGTTTGGGTACTTATAGAGCAATTAAAACCATGGAGGATATTTATTTGAAGGTGTATGAGCTTCTCCCTTATTATTAATGATCTTTCAGACACAAGACCCATTTTTGACACCTCTCACGCTTAAGGAAAGCTAAGACAGTCACCTAAGGAGAAACTTTAGATGCTCATACCATATATCATACTTTTCATGGGACCCAATGGTATTTATAGGTGTTATATGGGTCCCATAAAAATAATCTTGTGGTATTATGAGGTTAGTTGGATGTATGTTCTTTATTAACAATCATTAAGACCTTATTCAGGTCTTAAACCCTCCTAAAACCCTAGTTGTGAACAGTTTGCAGAGATGGACTTGGAAACCATCTCAAATGCCAAAATTTTATCCTAAAACCTACTAGAGCTTGTATTAGTATCTCATAAAATGCTCCACATGTATTTGTATATACCTTTAATTGTATAGAATAGTATAAAAACTATACTTTTTCATGTTTTTGAGCTAAAACAGAGGTTCTAGAGAGTGTGGAATGATGCCAATCAATGGGAAAGGTATTTAAAGACTTTTTTTACCTATCCATGTTAAAAAATTTAGAGGAAATCACTTATAAGTGCCCAAACCATTTATATCTTTTGGGGCAATTAGAATTTTTTTCAAAAAGGTAAGCTTACCAATGGCCATTTCAAGGTTCCTGTACTTCCATAGTGTTCCAGGCCACCAAATTTGACATGGAGCATGGTGACAGCATGGGTAAAGTGAATCAAATATTTTTGGGAGTTTCACATGTGTGGGGGTATCAGGATCAATATTTTCACTTTCTAGACCTATGAGGGTTAGTTAGGCCTAATTTGACTTTTAAAATGTGCTAGAAAAGACACTTACACTCACTTTTAGGCCACCAAATTTTGTGTGGGGATGTAAGGGGATAGAGGGTGTCTATAATAATTCTCATTTTATCATTATCATCTCCATAATCTCCTAGAAAAGGATTTTTGATTAAAAAAGGCTACAATAATTTGAAAAAAAATGTATGATTTTGGTGTAAAACCAAGTCTTTTTAAGTGTTTGATATTGGATAGTTGTCAATGATGTCATGATTATGTCATGGAGGTGTCCAGGTGAGTGGATGAAGTGCCTTGATAGCCTAAGTGATAATGACAAAGTGTGCAATGTGTTTGTTCTAGTATGCTTGAAGTATGATTGGTTGTTCTTTAGTTTTGGCATGGTTAGAGATGTTCAAGGATGAGTATGGTGATTTGAGGATGTGAAAGAGGTCCCTAATATGTTTTAAGTGAAATATTTTTGGTTATCCATAGTTTTCATCTAGACACTTTGGGTCATGTGGTAGAAAATCTAAGTAGGTAGTTTAATGACATCACCATTGCCACATGTGGATGAATCAGTGGGATTCAATCATATGGTTGTGATCATATTAGTCCCTAGCAGCAGTTTGATAATGTTTTCCCATACTTAGGCAAATTTGCATGAGGCAAGAAAGAGTTGAGTAAGCAGTTTGGTGATGGCATATATTGCATGTGTGGACATTTCAAGAGACGTTGATCATATGGGTTTGTTCAATTTTGTGCCTAGTTTATTTGTGTTAAATCTCAGATCATGCACCAAAGCATGTCAAAATATATGAATGTACAAAGTTGTCCTTTCAGGCAATTCTTAACATTGTTGACTCTATGATAGATAAATTGGCTCTATGTGATAACCTAACAGACAAAAACATAGTAATAAAAAACATACCTATAAAAATGTAGTATGAAAAAAATATCGTGAGGATAAAACATAGCGAGGAAAAATGTAGCAGTATTGGTAATGTCGTGAAGAGCATAATTGGGACATTTTAGTGATTATCACATTTTCTATTTGTTGTCTAGTTCATTTTGGTGATAGTAGTTAACATTTCATGGTGGAAAAGTAATGCATCAAATTTTTAAGCAAAATAATAGAGGAAAATGTGATTTCGTGAGTTTGGACCTTTAGTTGAAAGTTGTGTCATCTTCAAAACATTACCAATACCATTACATTTTTTCCTCACTACATTTTATCCTCATGATGTTTTGTCATACTACATTTTTACCACTACGTTATTTATCACTACATTTTTGTGCACTACTTTTTCATAGGATGTTGATAAATCTAAGGATGCATTTTAATGTCATTATATCTCACACATGTGAGGGTTATAGGATTATATTGACACATGGTTGGACTCTCATATATGAGGAGATCATATGGTCCAAATTTGAGAACTTGCAAGTGAGCAAAGCAAAAGATATGATTGTGCAAAGCTGGCCTTCCAAGTAAATAAGCAAGGTTCCCATCATCAAATTTGCACAAGTTAAAGTTTGAGCAACATCGACGAAGCACGTTGATCCAAAAATTCAAGAAGCAACAAGATGGTGCCAAGTGTCATGATCATAGGGATTCTAAGCAAAATCAAATGGTGAGAACTATAAGATAAAGACCTGACTGATCTGCATAGATCGATGGTGCGTGATGAGTCAACATTGCAAGATTACATGAGATGAGGTCAACATGTTCAAGGTTTAACATTTGGGAATTGGTGTTCTATGTATTAAATTTAATATAAGATCAACAGTGTGTGTTTAATTTGAGCAATGAAGACATGAGATATGAGCATAGTGTTTGAGGTTTAATTGTGACCATTTGCTTTTGAATATTTGAATATGTAAAGGAAAAACCAGTGCTTATATTTTATCTATACCTTTCGATCTATGCAAAATTTTATTATGGTGTAAAAAAAGAATTTATATAGGAATACAAGGTGCATTTGACAATATATATTTGAATATTTGAAAGTGTGTACAGTCATATTTATGAAGCTTCAAATTTGACTGTGTGTTCATGCTTATTATCTAAGTGACCCAAGAAGGATTATTGAGCTTGTGTAGATGTTGTTTCGATGTTTCATGATGAATTGGCTATTGGAGAGTGTTATAGTCTCCTTCAATACTATCTATGTGCATTATGAAGGTTTGAAAAATCATATGCAATATGAACAAAGGTTTATAAGTCAACTATGTATTTGTTCATGGTGACTACATAAGAGTGAAATGATGACTATAAGCATTTTAGGATGACCAAGGGTTTATGTAGTATGGACCTATGATTTTTGAAGTGGTCCTATGTTCTTTTTTTTCTTATTGATGTGCTAAATGGGTGAATAGGTCTCCATGAGACCTATAAGAGCTACAAGGGCCTTATTAAAAGGTGTAGTTGCTTAAGGGTGACCCATAGATGTTATGGCTGACTTATGAATATTTTTTTAATCTATGACTTCATATGATGTATTCCTTAAGGTTTAAGGCATGCCTAATGTCTGACCAAGATGTTGGTAATCATGATAGCTCTATAAATGGTAAAACCAAATGTGTTGGTTTCTAGACTTGGAGATAGATTGGTGAAAGATTTTAGAGAGACTTGGGTGTGTGAATTATGGAGTAAAGAAGAGGTTGAGTTTCAATTGGATGATTCTAAGAGTAGAATATATTGAGGACTATTTGTATGACCTATAGGTTATAATTCTATTCGTATAATAGTGTTCTTACAAATTGAGTGTGAGTGAAGGTGAAGAGTGATAAGCAGAGGTCCATCATCAAGTGTTTTAGATATCAGTCCAAAGGTGGATGTGTTCATAGGTGTTGTTGCGAAAAATCAACATCTAGGGGGGTTTCATCCTCCTTGAAGGTGAAACTTGCAAAAGGTCTAGTTGTTACAGCTCAACTAGATAGGTGTGGTAGCACCTTGTGGGATTGTAATCTCACTAAATAAGAGATGGTAGTTCCTTGATCAGTTATAAATGGTCTAAATTGGTTCTGATTATTATAGGATAGTAGTATAATTATAGGTTCCAATGATTTTTCTCTCCCAAGAGGGTTTCCCACATATGTCATGTGTTATGTGATTGACCTTGCATTTTCTCTCTTGCTCATTGCTATGAATGACGTGTATGCTTCATAAATATTTATGGTAATTGATTAAGAACTTGAAAGTGATTGAAATTGAAGTTGGATTACTTAGGATCATTAATGCACCCCTCCCCCTCTCAATGATTATACCTCTAACAATTGGTATCAGAGTAGGTCCTTTGGTAAAGGCTTGACAGCTTGAAGGTGATTCAAGGTACAATATGGGTAGTCATCAAGGAGGTTTATCAACTAAGAAAGAACCTATGTCTAATAGATCAAATTATATTTTTTGGAGTGCAAGGATGAGGACCTACATCATGTCCATAAGGTTTGATGTATGGCAATATGTTGTGGATGGTTATGTTGCTCCTACTACTCCTTCATCTAGTGTTGTAGACAAGAAGTTGTTTGAAAATAATTCCAAGACAATGAATGATATCACTTATGGTCTTTCAATGATTGAATACACCAAGGTAATCCATTCTAAATCTACTAAAGATATATGGGACAAAATGTAGATCATTTATGAATGAGATTCAAAGGTTAAGCTTGCTAAGTTACAGACTCATAGAAGGCAATTTGAAAGTCTCAAGATGAAGGAAGAAGATTCTATGGCATCTTTTCTACAGAGAGTTGATGAGATTATGAACATCATCAAAGGTCTTGGAGAGAACCTTGAAGAGGCTACTATAGCTCAAAAGGTATTAAGGTCTCTATCTCTCAAGTTTGATCTAAAGATATCTGATATAGAAGAAAGTCGTGATCTTACTCAGTTGAAGATAGATCAATTGTATAGCACCCTTACTGCCTATGAGATGAGAGTAAATCATGATATACTACTAAAGAAGGAAGAAGCATTCAAGATAGAAATGAAGCCAAAGAAGAAGTTCTAAGGTAAGAAACCCAAAGAGAATGACATATCTAACATTGATGAGGATGAGTTAATTGCTTTGATTACTAGGAAATTAAACATGGGTTTGGGGAAGTATAAGGGTAAACTACCCTTCAAATGTTTTAACTGTGGAGAGATAGGACATTTTGCTCATAAGTTCCCTCATAATCATGAGAAGAATGGTGATTAAGAGCATGGTGAAGGCTAAGATGAAGACAAGAAGACATACAAGACGAAAGGATTCAGAAAGTATAACAACAAAAAGAAGTCTTTCAAGAACAAGAAGAGTCTCTACTCCAAAGAAGATTGTAGCTCATCAGATGAGAGTGAAGACAGTGACTCAGAATATGATCATGAAGATAATGGTCCTACAGATGATGAAGCTATGTTCATGGATGAGGAAGGAAGTTGTTCACATCAAAAGGAGTCTACTTGGAGTGATTCAAATGATGATGAAGATGAGGTAGACTATGAGACTGCTTTGACAAATGCTTTTGAAAAACTGAAGATTGAACATAAGATCAATAAGAAAATGAAATCTAAACTTAAGGAACATAAAGAGAAATTTAGTGTGTATGAAGTAAGAATTAATGAAGACACCAAGGAGCATGAAGATATGGTCAAACATCTTAGTTGTTAATTGGAAATCATATCTACAAGCTTGAAAGCTAAAGAAGATTGATGTTCAAGGTATGTAATTGAAAATGAGTCATTGAAATCTGAGTTAGAGAAGACATCTAGTAAGGTGAAGTCATTTGTGATATTTTAAAAAAAGCTCATGTGATCTAGACAACATTTTGAGTGGTCAAAAACATGTTATTGATAAAACTGGTCTTGGATATGAAGAATAAAATAATGTTAATCAATACAAGATGAAGACTAATGTGAACCAGGATAATTATACTTTGAATGCAAATCATCAGACAAGAAATGAAGGTGTTGGAAAAATGAAGACAAATCAGATCAGATAGCCAAATGCCATGAGGTATGCACATTTCAATGGTTACTATTACATATGTACTCAATTTGGGCATAGAGCTAGAGAATGCAAGAGACCTGTTAGGAATGAGTTTGCATGGGACTATGATGTGGGTCATCCGTTCAAAGGAGTGAGCAAGATTAAGTGCTTAAACTATTTTGATCTGGGACACTTTGAAAACCATTATCCACATAAGATTAGACAAGGTGAGTTCTCTTCAAAAAGGGGAGGTTATTTTATTTGTCATGACATAAGACACATTGCAAATTTTTGTCTAAATAAGGTAAGGCAAGATATATTTATTATAAAAGGTATAGTGTGCTTCAAGTGTCAACATAGAGGTCACATTGCTAGATTCTACAAACAAAGTCCATCAAGTCAAAATGAGTTCAATCAGGATCCTAAAGTCCAAAGAATAAGGCAAGTTAACACATGGAAGCCAAAGGTGACAAGTGTGAGTCATGATGAGTCTATAGGTCCAAATAATCTATTTGCTATGGTGGAGAAAGCTACAAAATTTGAAGAGTACCAAGAGGTCTCATTTTTTGCTCATGTTGAGAATGAAGAGACCAAGCTCAAGGAGAAGACCAAGATACTAGTTGAGGCTAGTTATGAGATGCATATGGATCCAAGTGAACATCCTGCTATTGTTGAGTATGCATTATGCAAAGAACATCAATTATTTGTGCTTAATGATGAGGTTCCAAACTGTAAGGTGGATTCTTTAGATGAAAAGGTATGTCATGAATCTTTGTTATCTCCATGTATTTTCAATCCAATCCTAGAAGAAAAGGATAATGTTGTAGTTGTTGAGCATGTTGCTTCTCTTAATCCTAAGAAGAAGAAGAAGAAATATGAGTATCATATGACCAAAAAGGAGAAGGAATATGAGGATTCGTGGGCAACTCCTGGTTTCACATTATTCTAGGGCATTATGAAGTAGGATGTCTCTGCCTATGCTTCTTAGGAGACATTTTTCTTGTGAAGAAGCAAGTTTGAGTGATCAAAATTATATTTCTAATCTGAATAGAGACTTGTGTTTAACTTAGAAGGTCTTTGGTTAAGGGGGAGCAACAAGTTCATGATCTTGCTCTAAAAGTTTGTGAAAGATCTATTGTACAAGGTCATAATGGGTGTTTCCAAATTGTTAGGTTGTGGAGCTAAAAGCTTCAACTATGCAGACGAAGAAAAGGAGGTTGCTGAAGATCCAGAAGAACCGGCGTCGGCAGTATGACTGACGTCGGTCAAGATGTATGCAAAAGGCAACTGGCGTCGACAGGGAGTCGATCGACGTCGGCAGCACCAAGCAAGCAGGGACCGACGTCGGTCGTCTGTGTGTTCCATAACTGTTCGTTGCACGAACAATTAGTTTAGTGAACGGAGTGTTTGCATGTAAAGGCTATTTCAAGTCTTGAGCTACATGGATAATTATAGTAAACTAAGAGTCTAAGTTATTGTTCAAGTCTGGGATCTATTTATAGACCCATTTGCATGTATTGTAATGTGTGCTAGTGAAGAGAACAAAGTGTGTGTTTCTCCTAGTTCCACTAATGAGCTAGAAAGGAAGGCAAGGAAGATCCTTCCATTGTAAGTATGGTCTGTTGAATTGCAGGTTGCAGGTTCATGGGAGATCAACTTGAAGTACTATAGAGTGCTTGGTGTACTGGCAGGGTTATTACTGACTGGTTGGAGAGGTGAACACCAACTCTGTGTGTGAGTTGGGTGTTGGGACCGTTTTTGGTAGGAGAGTGTTTTGAAGAAGAATTACTATACACTTGAGGTGTGGGAAGCCTCTGTAAGGTGGAAGAGTGTGGCGGCTCTTTATTGTATTCTTTTCTGTACAAATGTTAATACAAGATAGTGTATTGTCTCTCATATTCTGTGCTATTGGTGAATTCTAGTTACTTGTATTTCTGGTATATTTTTGCATGTTTAATTGCTTAAGTTTGGTAATCATATTGTGCTCTTTGAGGAGCAAGATCTTAACAAGTGGGATTAGAACAAGTGTGTTTGTTCTTGGATTCCCCGACACAAATAGCATAATGAGTTTGATGCAATGTCAAGTAGATTTTGGTGCTCAGAAAGGTCCATGCACTTCTTTGTGATGTGGTCCAGGTGTTTTTGTGATCTAAAGATATGTTGAAGGCAAATTAAATATTTTTGAGTGCTCTCAGTTTTCTCATTTTTTAGCTTAAGGGAAAACATGCCTAAAATGGGTTATAGGAAGTTAAGACTCCCAAAGGTGTGAAGGATCAATTTTTGGTCCAGAAGTGTGTGATGGGTATCTCCAATGTGCAAGAAGTTTTAGAGGTGTGTGTTGACTAGGAGGTTTGTTGACCTTGTTTGTTTTGAGATTCTAGGGTTTTGGGATATGTTATAAAAATGGTCTGCCTTATGAGTTGAGATCAGAAGCTTCTTAATTTATTGAATGGACCAAATGGTTTGTCAAAACAAGCTTCATAGAGATCTGAAGGTTTATGGTTTTCAATATATTCACGTTTTTATCAAGATGGAGGTTTAATTGGCTAGTAGGTTTGTGAAGCAAGTATGTTGTAGAGGATGAGCTTGGTGATGAAAATTGGTGTGATTTAAGGGGCATATGAGAGTTCTTTAGATATTAAGTTTTAGGTCCTAAAGATGTGTCTACTAAAAATTGTAGGCTCTACAAGATCCAAGTAAGGCTATAAAGAGGTTAGATAGGCCTAGTGTGAAGAAGAGTGCTTTTTGATCAAATTCTCCAAAATAACAAGGCATGAGTATTTCAAGGTGAGTTATCAAGTTAGTTTAGTGCATGTTTCCTATTTAGTGAGTGGCATGAAATCCGGTTGGTGGTCCTTGTGGTAGCTTGAGAGATAAGGCTAGTAAGCATGTGCGGTGGTTCTTCATTATGTGTGGAGATTTGAAGATGATCAAGATGTACAATGGCTCAAATAATCTTAGGGGGGGAGTCTCTCTCAGATGATTCTTGGTGAGTTCCATTATTTTTCAGTATTTTGTGTGTTTTTTCTTTATTGACTACAGTGCTTGGTTGAAGTGAGTGTTTACATGGAGCAAGAGGAAGTTTATCAAGGCAAGAAGAGGTAGGCTCAAGGTATGGGGGAGTTTGTATCATATTTCCAAAGATGGTCCTCTCCTATCGGTATTATTTTTAGGTCCTCAGGATCAGTTGGTGCCCACTTTGTCATTTTGTCAAAGGGGGGAAAGTTCATATTGTAAAAGTGCTTAAAGAGAGAGAAGGAAGGTGAGTTGTATATTGTTATATATGATGGTTGTTGACTTTAATGACAAAGAGGGAGATTATTTGGAGACTTTTTGATGATGTCATGGAGGTGTCCAGGTGAGTGGATCAAGTGCCTTGATAGTCTAAGTGATAATGACAAAGTGTGCAATGTGCTTGTTCTAATATGTTTGAAGTATGATTGGTTGATATTCAATTTTGGCATGGTTAGAGATGTTTAGGGATGATTATGGTGGTTTGAGAATGTGCAATAGGTCCATAAGATGTTTTATATGCTTTGAGTGCTTATGTGCATAAGTTTAATTCATCTGGTTGTCCATAGTTTTCATCTAGACACTTTGGGTCCTATGGCAAAAAATCTGAGTAGGCAGTTTGATGACGTCACCATTGCTGTGTGGATGAGTCAGAGGGAGTTAGTCATATGGTTGTGATAAAATTAATCCCTAGTTAATTTTTGATAAATTTTAAATCATGCATCAAACCGCATCAAAAGATATGCAAGTGTGATATTGGGTTCCTAAGTAGTTTGATAGTGTTTTCCCATACTTAGCCAAATTTGCATGAGAAAAAAAAGAGTCGAGTAAGTAGTTTAGTGATGTCATATCTTGCACATCTGGATGTTTCAAGATAAGTTGATCATATGGATTTGTTCATTTGTATGCCTATTTGATTTATGCTAAAACTAAGATCATGCACTGAAGCGCATCAAAAGATATGCACGTGCAAAGTTGGCCTTCTAGGCAATTCTTGACATTGTTGGCTCTGTGACAAATAGATCTGAGGAGGCATTTTAATGTCATTATATCTCACACATGTGAGGGTTCCAAGAGAATATTGACACATTGTTAGATTATATTATGTGAGGATATCATATGGTCCAAATTTGAGAACTTGCGAGTGAGTGAAGCAAAATATATGATTGTGCAAAGTTGGCCTTCTAGGTAGATAAGCAAGGTCCCCATACTCAGTCAAATTTGCACAAGTTAAAGTTCGAGCAACATTGATGGATCGTGTTGCTCCAATAAGTTAGGAAGTAGCTGGATGGTGTAAAGTGTCATGATCATGGGAGTTCTGATCAAGATCGAATAATGAACTCTATAAGATAAAGACTTGACTGATCTACAAAGATCGACGGTGTGCGATGCGTCAACATTGCAAGATTGTACGAGATGAGGTCAACATGTTCAAGGTTTAACGTTTGAGAATTGGCACTCTATGCATTAAAGTTCAGATAATATTGATGGTGTGTTTTTAATCTAAGAAACGAGGACACGAGATGCAAGCATAGTGTTCGGGGTTTAACTGTGACTGTTTGCTTTTGAATATTTGAATTTACAAAGGAAAAACTAGTGCTCTGTATTTTGGCTATATATTTCAATCCATGCAAAATTTGCTCATGGTGTAAAAATAGAACTTGTAGAAGACTCCAAGGTGCGTCTGAAAATATATATTTAAAGATATGAAAGTGTGTACAATCATAGTTATAAAGGTTCAAATTTGACTGTGTATTCATGTTTGTTCTGCAAGTGACCCGAGAAGGGTAATTGAGCTTGTGTAAATGTGGTTTCGATGTTTCATGATGAATTGGATATTGGGGAGTGTTTTAGAGTCCATAAAAACCATATGTGTGCATTATTAAGGTTTTACCAATCGTATACAATATGAACAAAGGTTTAAAAGTCAATTGTGTATTTGTTCATGGTGACTGTGTGCACATAATGTTGATTGAGCTCGCACAGAAGAGTGAAATGGTGATTGTAAGAATTTAAAGATGACCAAGGGGTCATTAAGTGTGGATCTATGCTTTTTTAATTGGTCTTATGTTATTGTTTTGCTCATTGATGTGATAAATGGGTGAATAGGTCTCCATGAGACCTATAAGAGCTACAAGGGCTTTATTAAAAGGTGTAGTTGCTTAAGTGTGACCCATAGGTGCTATGACTGACCTATGAATATTGCTTTGAGTTGTGTCTTTGCATGATATATGCCTTAAGGGTTAAGGTATGCCTAATGGCTGAACAAGATATTGATAATCATGATAGCTCTATAAATGGTGAAACCAATTGTGTTGGTTTCTAGACTTAGAGATAGACTGGTGAGATATTTGAGACAGGGTTGAGTGCGTGAATTGTGGAGAGAATAAGAGGTTGAGTGCCTAGTGGATGAGTTGAAGAGAAGAATAGTTTGAAAACTATTTGTATGCCCTATAGATCATAATTCTGTTGGCAGGATAGTGCTCTTATAGATTGAGTGTGAGTGAAGGTGAAGAGTGATAAGCAGAGGTCCATCATCAAGTGTTGTAGACATCAATCTAAAGGTGGATGTGTTCATAGGGGTTGTTGTGTCAGCTCAGCATCTAGTGGGGTCTCAGCCTCCTTGCAAGGTGAAACTTGTTAAAGGTCTAGTTATTTTTATAACTCAACTAGACAAGTGTAATAGCACCTTGTGAGATTGTAGTCTCACTGAATATGGGATGGTAGTTCCTTGATCAGTTTCAGATGGTCTAAATTGGTTCTTGTTATTATAAAACAGTATTCCAATTACAAGTTCCAATGGATTTTCTCCCCCAAGAGGGTTTCCCACATATGTTGTGTTATGTGATTAATCTTGCATTGTCTCTCTTGTTCATTGATATGAATGATGTGTATGCTTCATGAATGCTTATGGTAATTGATTAAGAACTTGATAGTGATTGAAATTGAAGTTGGATTATTTGAGCTCACTAATTCGCCCACCCCCCGCTTCCCCCGCCAGCCGCCCTCGCCCCCCACCCGTCCCCTCTCAGTGATTGTACCTCTAACATTTGATGAATCAAATGTCTTTGTTCCAGGTCTGGTATGCTCTTGAAAAGCCATCCATGGAGGAAAGATGCAATTTTAGAGTAAAAACCAACTTTTGCCTTCTACGCCTTAAAATGAGTATTTCAAGGAGTAAAGAGACTAAATCAATAAGGTTCTTAATGTGCATAATGAATAGGATTATTCTAAAGTCCACTGTGTAAAATTGTTATTCTCCAACATTTGGGATCTCACTATTGCATCAATCTTCAGGGAAGAGAAGATTGAAGCCAATTATTAAATCTTCAATCTTCTCTTACCTAACATGGATCCAATGATGAGGTCGAAAACGCCGAAAGAAAAAAAAAGGTAGCTGATTCCAAAAGAACCCTACTCATTACATAGGATTATTCTGCACTAATATATATATCAAGGAAGATAAGCAATAAATTATTTTGACATTGGGTGACTCATCCATGTTCTTTCGACTTCCTTTTTTTAAGTTCCTCATCAACCACCCGAGGATGATAATGCTAAGAATTTTTAAAATTTCATTTCAATTCACCTTCCGACAATTGTCAAATAGAATAGAAATGTCAAGCTGCAATTAAATCTGATTGTAATTTCAAGACTCTGAGATTTATTATCAAATTGTGCTCAATGGCCCTCGAGTGTAAAGTTGAAAGAGTTTTAAAATGTTTCTTATAGAGGAAACAAGAATAAAAGTCCAAACCCCTTATCCTATGATGTTAGCAAAAACATGTATGCTGCCATTAGAAGGAGAAGCATTATGCCAATTTATGACTTCCAGAATAAAGCATATGAACATGCACATGTTATCATACCAAGTGATGCTTGCAACTCAAGAGAAGGGTTGGTATCGTGATATGATAAAGTGGTTAAACAAATGGAAGATTGAAGAGGTTGATCTCCTTGAAGAACCAATCGCCATATGAGACTTCGTATAAAAGAAGGTAACGATGAAGATTTGGAAGGATCTAGGTGACAAAATGGGATTGTACCAATGTGAGATCAATCTAATGATCACCTATACCGAATAAAACTACCTCCAAGAGAAAATTTCCATGCAAAAAAGTTATTATTTGTTAGCTTAGACTAAGATCTCATCACCTATTAGTTGAAACAGGGAGATGGAAAAATACAAACCCAAAAAAACATTTATGCTTGCTCTACATGTAAGGAGAAGTGGAAGTTGAGAAGCATGTGATATTGCAACACCATATGTATGAACAATTAAGACAGAAACCATCTTTGCAACATGAAGAATTAAATAGTCTTCATAGTCTACTTAGTCTCCCAGATAAGCAAGTAGGCAGTTCTATAAAAGATGTCTTCGAACACCACAGAAAAGCTTTTGATAGGATATACTTGATATGTAGTAACAACCTTGAAGTGAAAAATGGCAGCTATGCTGTAAAATTTGGGTAATGTGGTTGTCTTGTATTTTGTTCTGTAAATCACGCCCGATCTCCAGTGGGCATAAATAGTTTTTTTCTATTTTATTCTAATCTATACTCTTTCAATTATCAGTAAAAGTTTTTACAAGAAGGCCTTCAATTTCATGAAAATTGGGCTCCAGCTAACAAGTCCTAAGTGTAGATGGAAGACTTCCAAATAAACCTTCCTGCTCTCAAAATGACGAAAAAACATACTTCCTTCAATTATCAGTAAAAAATTTAAAATATTGATGCCAATTTGGTGAAAATCATGGCTCAAAGTGCATATCTGCACTTTGATGCAGGATATATACATTCTGGCCCACTGTTAGATCTAGTCATCCAGGAGACCTGCACAATTATCCAAAATATCTCCATATATGCTTTTGGTGGATGGGCCTCCACAGCCAATGATACTATTAATTAAATCTCCACATGCCTTCAGAGAAGGCAGCCTCTCCCTGTAACTCTACCTCTACATGTAATCATTTTTAATTTACCAACATTTAATTCCATGGTAACAAGAACTCTGTTTTACCGATATGTTTATAATAAACGAGTTTTAGGGGTTTGTAACTCCCAAAATAACTACTGAGCTTAGATCTTCCATCTGAAAAACTGAATTTTGGGTGCAGAAAAACCCATCAAATAAATTTTAAATCGATTGGGGCACGACTCTCATACATCCAATAATTTTTGGAGACGATCATTTAAAGAATGAAAAAAATTGCCATACAGTTTCTTAACACTGGATAGAAAGTGTGTTGGCTACAAAACATTCAACAGCTTAAGCAACACCATAATACAATTACCACTTTCTAGGATCATGCTCCAGGAAACATGTCAAAGCGTAGGCGATAAGACTTCTAAAAACTTTCATGCTCTCAAAACATACACACCCAGAATAAGGATAAAATATGACAATTAATTGTAGAAAAATCTTAGACCCTTGAACTTAGCAATGGTTGTGCCTTGTAGTTTCTCCAACTAACTCTGGTATAATGGACATACAGCCACAACTGTACGATTCCCAAAATGCTCCCAATCCCATTTGGGACCTACAAGAAGAGGAGTTAAACCAAGTTCATAAAATAGATTATCATAGCAGGTCATTATAATGACCAACATACATTTTCATGAAGGAAATGTCATATAAACCAATAGAAGGTCGAAAATTCAAAATATACTCACTACAATGAAAGCATCGTGGCCAAGAATTCCATATGCAAAGAAGGATGTGCTCAGCAAAAATGTCGAAAGAGAGAGATAATATGGCATGTACTCCACACTCTGTGTCTGGATTACCAGCTTCTGTACATTGACGAGAAAGACTACATTATTACACTATGAAGAGAATTAAAACCATAAATTCTTTTCCAACCAGGACTTGGATCCTATCAATAAATTTTTCCAGCCCCACATTTCCAGAGGTTTGCCTCATCAGAGTATAAAACCATTTAACAGTGGTGATTGTTTCACTTGCTAAAAAAAATCCCTTAAACTTGTTTGCCTTGGTTGACAAGTGTTTCTTAATTTTACGTCAATATAACAGCACAAGTAAAGTGACCCCAAATAAAAGATCCTCTCATCTGATATTTCAAGATCACATTCTACAAACTGTCACATCAAGCAAATTTTCGTTTCAAAATAGAAACCTTTTACAAGAGTTGTTCAAGCTAATAGCCAGAAAAAAAAAGAGACAAGATATTCCAAACAGAAAAAAAGCTCAGGAAGGGGGAAAATGTCTGATACCCAGAGGTTCATACAATGATAGATAATGGTGATGCAAACATGGAAACGAGAGAAACTACGCTAAGGCATCCAACAAAAATCATTCGCAGTGGCTGCTTCATACACTCGTATGTCACTACAGCAATTGCTATAAATATACTCATAACCAATAACAGCAGTGCCAACATTTTAACCTGTCAATTGCAAAAGGCACAAAGATAGTCAGTTGTTCATCTTTTGAAATATATCTGTTAAAATCACTAAAATGAATTTAAAATTTTCAACCACGTGAGACCCTTTAAGATCTATGGAATGACAAAACTCTGAATACAATTTGCACCATAATCTTTACACTTTAACTGCTTTAAATTCAGAGTTACTAATATCATGTTCCAAAGTTTAGTATTATTTGTGTCAAAATTGTCATAAAATATTTTTAAAATCTATAGATATTAGCAGAATTCAACAAAAGTTGATATTTTACCTGAATTGTCTGCAGATACATAATCTATTGATATGAGTGTGGGTGTGCACATGCAATATATATCGTGTATAATATGCTTTGTGTAATGCTTCATATATTACTGCAGGGATGGTTCAGATCATGGATAATATGTCGTCTAATGCTTAATAACTCATATAAAACTCTGTAAGAATAACTTTCATACACTCATAAGACTACAACAATGTATGATCATATGCTCGATTAACCTATATGTTCCAACAAGTCCCCGTTTAGGGGAGAGGGGGAAACATGGGAACATGAAAATGAGAAATCTAGAAGTGCCCCCAAAATCATATAGTTGATTAGAAAAGTACCATGGGGGCCAAGGGTTGGGGATGCATCAAGTTACAACAATATCAAATAGCTTTAGATAAATGAAAAACAGATATGAAATTAAAAAACATAAATTGGTGGCTATACCCGTGCTTCCTTCTGAGAATATGCAATATAGATCGAGATGTAGAAGAGCTGAAAAATTGCTCCTGTTCCATTGACTGTGGTTACTAGAATATTGTTATGCGATACAAAAGGAAGACCATACCAGATGCAAATCAAACAGTTCAAGAGAGTAAAGATATATGGCAGGCCCGAAAATTGCTCAGTCGACTTATTTCTCCTTACTCTGGCAAATGTATGTCTACGAACCACAATAATTTCATCATTGTAAGTACTAATGCAAGAAATCAAGACTATTTTACCAAATCCTTAGAGCCATCAAAGATCATAAATAGCATGGACATGACTCTTGATATTGCACTTTATATTTGAGTGCCCCTAGAACATAACGGTTGCTCTTTCAAACAAGTGAAGCAGAGGACAAAGGGATGAACTTACATTGGGGATAAGAAGAGCCCCAGAGCAAACAAGTTGCCTGTAGCAAGGACAAAAGAAAATTATTCAGTATCAAATAAAACAGGAAGCAACTTTTCTCATTAAGCCAATAATTAAGAATCATTGCCTAAGGGAACAAAAAATATGCAACACAGATTCTGAAGGAGAATTTATCTCTAGATTTTTCTAAGGCCCTTTTACCAAGTTAAAGTAGCGTAAGTATTTTAACAATGGATGAAATACAGTTAGTAAAATTTACTTGACGTAGGCAGAAATCCTTAGCCGAGTTCAATGCAAAGATGTAAGTTCATGAATCAGTAAGCAATCAAAGTGAACCCAATTTATCTGCCACTGAAAAGTGACCAGATTCACAAAAGGCATGTTATTATACAGATACCTAAAGTAGAAACCTATGCTCAACATTAATAATTCTGATAACTAGTTAATTTAGCAAGATTGTCTTAATTTTAATTTTATGAGCAAGATTGAGCTATGCAATTTCATTAAAACCCCAGACAATATGAGGTTTGAAATTTTTAAGACACTAGAACCTAGCCTGCAGAAAGTAAAGGGTGTGCAAATAAAATGTAGTCTCTGATTGCTAAACCAATCTTCAGAATGTGCTCCATAGCCCTAAAGGATAAAATCAATGCAAAAAAATGTAATGCCCTGAATCTCAGTTAGGCAGTTACTCTTGCACCTGCATGAGGTGCTTACCAATTAATCTTGTACTCATATTATGAGGTGCTTATGATAAGTGTAATCAAACCCTTCGGAAAAGAAATCTAGGAAATCAGAAAAGATTAAGGTCCTTTAAATCCTGGAAGAAGTGTTTGTAATAGATTGAAAATTCGTTTTGATCGCCAAAGAGGGTTCCATCTTGGCATTGACTCCACATAATCATGAGAGGCATGAGTCCACCAAGATATGAACGTAGGCCATCTAAATGATACCTAGTGTTGTAACTATGTCCAATAATCACTGGGCATCAGCTTGACGGACTAAACCAGGAAAAAAAGCGGATTTTCTACTGCAACATTTCATTTAAAACTTCGAATCAGAACATAATTTCCCCTTATCTACAGTCTTACCTGGAGACGCATCCCCCCTCCTCCCCAATTTCGGCAAGTCCTGGATGTTCTAGACGCTTCCGGGACTTGGGGACTCCTAGGAAACATCACTCTAGGGTTTTCGAAAAATGAAAATCTTGGGGAACGTCCTAGAGACATTCTGGCCTTTTTTTAAAAGTTCTGGAACATTCAATTTTTGAGAGTTTGTAAAGGACGCCTAGGACATGCAGGATGTCCCCAAGACTGTCGAGAGACGTCCTAGACATCATCCAGACATCCTCTATGGCTGCATAAAGTTTGCAGATAAAAAAACAGTTTCTAATAAAATAAAAGTTGTTAATGACTTAAAAACCTAAAATTAGGGACAGCTACGGACACTTGCAATTTATCTCCTTTCATAGGTTTCTAGTTCCTTTGCTGCAGAAAGAAATTGGTTGACATATGGTTGGATCTCTTAAAAGGAACAAACTTACCTCTAAAAGAGTGGATAAGCTTGTTGTTGTACACAATGATTTGCGTCTGACGAATCACAACTCCTCAGTACATGCATACCACAATATGACAATGGGATGTAGGCCCTGAGGAACCGAGCCAAGTTGAAGAGAAGCATAATGCACAATAGTGATTGATTGGGATCTACATCGAGGATAAGGATGAGGATGAGGACGAGGATGACAATTCCAGCGAGGAGCAGTTCATGGATTTTGTTTCAGATGATGATTCTGATTTTTAAGTTGCATACTTACTTGGATGTTCATGGACTATGTTTTTTCATTTTGTTTTGGCCCCTGATAGCTTGTTGAATTGTTGATGTATTAATCAAAAACTTTAAAATTATAATGTCTGATTATTTAATGTATCACTGATGTATCTAGTTCTACTTTATTTTTTTAGTTTATTTGTATAATTAAAATTTTAAATATTTATATAGTATTTTGATTAGCCATCCCCCCACCGCCCCCCATCTGTCCTCAAAATTTTGAAATTTTTTTGTCGTCCCCCCATCCCGGAGCCTTGGGTAACTATGCTTATCTATGAATAAAATTGTCCCCAAAATTTTAAATTTTTTTTTGCTGTCCCGGAAAACCCGTCTCCCCATCCAGGAGTCTTGGGTAACTATGCTTATCTATGAATAGAATTATAATTGTTTCCAAAACAGCACCATATTCCCCAAAACTTAACAGATTTTTTTCCCTGATTGGGAAGTAAAAGCCATATAGTATTTATTAGAAAAGCTTTTTTCCAATAATTTCAGAAAACCAGGTGAGACAAATTAGATTCTGAGTTCTGATCATGCGCTTTACATGTCTTACTCCCACGTGTGTGCTTGACATGGACATTAATATATTTTCTTTCTTTCTCCGAAGGTCTGGGTTTGTTCTTTTGGTAATGACTCAAATTAGAGGTATTTGATTGAGTTTTAATCTCGCAGTCTTACATGTTTTACTCTTGCTGTTAAAAGTCCTTAATAAGTAAAAAACTAAAAATTCCTTAATAACTAAATTACTTACAGAAGGCCTTTAGTCTGTTGGTGTGGTATGGCACGTATGGGCCTTATATATCTTCCTCATAGATGGCCCTGTTAGGTCTTTTTGGGGTGGCATGGCACATATGTGCCTTACATCATACTCCCACTTGAGTTGGATTGTTACTAGGATCGAAGAGCTCAAGGAAAGCCCAGCTCACTGTACATGGGTTCTTGTGAATCACTGATCATTAAAAGAGGATATGAAAAGAATGACTTGAGTGTAAACTACTCTCAGCAATCAATTCCCATAAAATGATATCTAATAAAATCAAGATCAAGACAAGTTTTACTGATATCTATATTTCCAAAACTAGTATGTCAGCTATAACTAGAAAATTTGTGCGTGTGCAAAAAACACCTGATACTTACAAGGAAGCACTCTCAGAAAAGTTTTCTGAAACCTTGAAATCCAAGCAACAAGACTTTCAGAACTATTGTAACCAGCAATAAAGCCTGACCCATTTGGTTTCTCTTTAAAAGTTTCTCAAAACTTAAAAGGTAGGCAGCATAAGGCACGGATGAAAACCCTGAAACATCTATGATTCAAAACCTAACATATTTATGTCTATGATCACCGACATAGAATTGCATACATTTGATGCCATGAAAAATGATGATGACCAAAATAAACAAGCGGGTACCTGCAACTCCCGCTGCAAAGCGCCAAACCTCTTCGGAAGCCATTGAATGCTTTCTTCACTTTACAAAATGTTAGTTCGAGAAAGAACAGTGTTTTGGATTTGTTGTTCTACAGTTCACAGTTGACTGTGCTCTTGATCAATGGAGAAATTTCAGACGTAACTAATATTATATGGAGTACAATTCGCTAGATTTTTTGTTTATTTGCCTGGTGGAAATTCCCTGCAGGAGGCCGTGCACTACCGCCAAAGACTAGTGGGCATGGCATATTTTTCTTTTGATTTGACAGGGCACGTGATAAGTATCAGAGCACGGGGTTTTTTTTGTTAATTTCACCAACAGGATATAATATTGTTTACTGGTCAAATGGCCAAACCTCCTTTTTCGTTTTTTTATCGACTGGCTTAGCGGGAACGCTGCGTATATTAGGTTATAAACAATGATATTTGCAGTTGGAAATAGGGATGTGGTTATCTGATTATATCAATGTCCAAATCAACAGCGACGAGTTAGTAAAAAATGATGATGATACTTGCAAGTAGGAATATAATTTTCTGATTTTATCCAAGGTCCAAATCAACAGTAACGAACAGAAAATCATTCCTATTTGCAACTGCTACTATCATTTATTACAACGGTTAATAAAGAAGAAGACCCAATACTTTGAGCATTTTAACTGGTTGTTTGAAGAGGGTGCTATTTAATTTTAGATTTTTAGGTTGTGATTATAGTTGTTCTCGTGCCAGGTGTCATAAAGTTTCTTTTTAAAAGTGTGATCCACACACGTGTATTGGAAATTTTATATTTGTATAGTTGATGTGTCATTCGCTGTTGTGTGTAATTAATAGGTCAAAGTTGAACAATTACAAATAAATTGTACACTTCTTTTTAATTTTTTTTAATAAGTAGTGACTCTTTTAGCTATCACAATTTTTTATTTTGCTATCTCAATTATTGAACCTTCTCAACAATTGGGTCCTTTTCTTTATCACTATTACACTGTTTAGTTATTATTATTATTATTATTTACAAATTCCTTATTGTTAATTTGGAACTTCATATAATTAAAATATTACATCCTTGTTTGCAACTTATCATTAGTGCAACTCTTAATATCATTATCCTTATATTTACAAATTCAATATCATGCGTGTACATGTCTTTTTAAAGATTTGATCAATACATATGTATTGGATACCCCATATTTGTATTGTTGATGTATCATCATATCATTAATTGTTGTGCACAACTAATAGGTCAAAGTATAGATATATAGGGCTTGGGGGGAAGGGGGAAGAGGGAAGAGGGAAGGGGAGGCAAGTGGCTTCCATATATATAGAGAAGGGGGTCTCACTGAGATGGCATCAAAACAACAATGCCTTATGATAGTGAGATGGCACCCTTGCAGGGCTATCTCACAATAGTGAGATAGTTGTATTACTTATGTCTATTTATGCCCAATATAATATTGGTCTATCTTACGTCCTATATATGTGTGTGTGTGTATTTTGGCATCTACTCTATTCCTTGGATCTCACAATAGTAAGATAAATGCTAATTGGGCAGTATCCCTTGATCTCATTAAGATGGCATCTCCTTTCTATATGTAGGCCTCTATATCGGTTTGGAATTGGGGGCCTCTTCTCCCTTTCCCCCTCTATATAAACTAAACTGTATGGGATATATAGGTCTATTGGCTCTATCTATATATGTAAGCCTATATATCAGATTGGGTACAATTACAAGTAAATTGTACACTTTATTTTTTTTAATAAGTAGTGACTCTTTTAGGTATCACAATTATTAGTTTTGCTATTTCAACTATTGAACCCCACTCAACTATTGATCCTCTCATCACTATTACTCTATTTACTAATCATTGTTATTATTATTATTTGCAAATTCTTTCTTATTAATTTAGACTTTCATATAATTAAAATATCACATCCTTGTTTGCAATTACTAATATCATTAGTGCAACTATTAATATCATTATCATTAGATTTACAAATTCTTTATTGATTTGGACCTCGCTATAATCTTAAAATTATATACCTACTTACAAGTGCTAATATTATTATTGCAAGTCTGAATATCATTATTAATATTTATAAATTCTTTATTGTTAATTTGAATATTGATATAATCAAAAAATTACATTCCTATTTACAACTACTAATATTATTATTATTTACATATTCTTTATTATTGATTTGAACCTTGATATAATCATAAAATTACATTTCTAATTGTAAAAAATCAAATCCATCCACAATTGACAAATCAAATCCACTTCCACTATAATTACCTTGATATGGAAGGCTGTAATTACCTTGAAAATTATCCCTTTTGCAACTGCTAATATCATTATTACAACAGTTAATAACGCTGAAGACTGAATAATTGAGCACCCTAATTTTGGACTTATGTGGCACCCAAACTGCGTCACGTTAGTACTTTAAAATTATACTTATAAATAATTTGAAGTGCTTATTATTTAATTTTACATTTTTAGGTTGTGATGTGTCAGAAGTACAATGATTATTGTGTAAAGTGTTAGTAAAGTATCTTTTTAAAGATGTGATCGATACATATGTATTAGATAACTTATATCATTAGTACAACTCTTAATATCATTATCATTATATTTACAAATTCGATGTTGATTTGAACCTCAATATAATCAGAAAATTACAAATGTCATTTTTAATATTTATGAATTCTTTATTGTTGATTTGGACCTTGATATAATCAGAAATTTACATCTTTACTTACACGAACTCAAATCGATTTAGAATTGACAAAATATTATAATAATAATATAATACAATTACGTCCATAAGGAATTCCTACAATAACCTACAGACGTGAATGTGTTAACATTTAATTAAATTAAAATAGATATTAAAAAAATATATATATAACTATAAAAGCACAGTTAAGAGGACGAACATCCGCCGGAGCGGTGGCTGACAGTAGGTCGTTGTTCCGAAGAATGAAAGCACGCGACAGTTGGTGAAGAAGGTGCTTTCCGAATACAAATTCTGGCGAAAGAAGCCACCGGACCGGAAAAAGTGTGATTGTCAATGCAAATAACCTCCCACAGGTGGCTGCCAATGTGCCTCAAAATACTTTCTTCCAAGAACTCCAGCGGCAATCCATAAAACCTAAACCATTTAGAAGGAGGCGCATCGAAGTTGGGAGACCGTGGGTTGCAATTGGAGACCGAAGCCATTCGGCGAATGCAAGCAGTCGCCAAGAATCTATTGGCGCCGGAAAACAGTAATGAAAATCACCGTGAAAAAGCCTTTGGGGAGAAGGCGAAGCGAGAATTCTAACCCGTCAATGATCTGCGCGCCATAATTTAATTGTATCTCTCCAAGCCCAACTGTTCAAAAACTTCTTAATTAGGACAAGCCCCACGGGAATAAAATAAATGACATTGACAATGTCAATGTTTAATTAGTTATCTTTAAAAAAAAAATTATATATTATATTATATTATTTAATTATTATATATTTTTTTAAGATAGATGATTGAGGGTTGGCAGGTTTCTTATTAGTTTTAATGGAAAATAAAAAATTCGGGATTACAAAAAGACCACTAGTTCTTCAAACTCAAAGACCCTAAAAGAAACTAGGATCTCACTTCATCCCTCGAATATCTTTGCACGGCGTCCCACTTTCACCCAAAATTTCACCATTTCCCTTCAGGGTACAAGATCGTAGAATAGGGGGAGTTGGTTCCAGAGCTAACCACCCTTTCTTCTTTTTCCTAACCACCGTCCATTCCTCAACTAGTTGTAGAGAGTCATTTCTCAATAAATCCTCCTTATCTAGGACTAGGTTACTAACTTTTCTAACCTTGTCTCTATCGATCTGATTTTCAACAGAGTTTGATGGAGAATAAATAATTTTTGTTTCCTTTGTTTTGTTGTACCGATTATTGTCTACAAAAATTATAAGATGAGAAAGGAGGGTGTCCTTCCACTAGGAAACCATTGTCTTTTGTTTGGGGTTGGGACAATTCACCACTAAATGCCCAATGTTAAAGCATTTTTGACATCTAAAAGGGATTCCTTCGTAATCTAAGTACTCGATCCAACAATGTTCTTTGATTTTTAGGTTAATAGTTGTTGGGAGTGTCTGTGAAATATCCATCACCACCAAAATTTGAGCGAAGGTGGTATGAAGGAAGATAGTAGTCGAGGCATCTATTGTCAGCAATCACCCAGTGCATTCCAATGCTCGAGAGGCAGGAAATCGACCAAAATTATTGAGGGAGGTGCGACAAGCTAATCCACATAGGCCTAGTCATTAAGGTTTCCATCAGGGGATTGAAATCTGCAAACTAGGGTTTTAGGAAGAGTAGATGGTGATCCCAATGCCATGTCTTGTCTTATAGAACTTTGGCTTGATCATTCAAGCAGTCAAAGATAGTGATAAAGAAGTCTTTCACACATGGATAAATCTCCAAGTTGTCTTCCATGAGCAGTTACCAGTTTTCTTAAACCTAGTTGTATAAAGTTGATAGGCTAGGCCAATGCCTATCAAATCTACCAATGAGTCTCCTAGATCCAAACCATTCTTCATTTCCTTACACTAGATTCGACTAGATGGATTTTCATTACTCACTTCTTCCCCAAAGGATATTAAAGTGTTTCTATCCATCATTTAGATAGGAGGCTTTGCTCTATCTTTTAGGGTTATCAACATAGTGAGAACGTTCACGAAGGATTTCCCAGTCCCTCTACTTTCCTTGCTAACCTGTGCAACCCTTGGCCATCCATTTGTGCCTACTACAGACCTCTCTATGTCCATTCCAATTTGACCAATAATAGAGGGTTCTAATGACAAGAAGTCGGCTGATAATCCTATTGTAGAAGTTACAACTAGTCATGACTAAGAACTGTGGATTGTCAAGACCATTTTTTGTAGTTTTGTGGCTACTTCCCTCAAGAGCCCCTATTTGAGCTCCCCTATCGGCTTTGATTTTTTTTTTCAAATCCCATTGGGGGTGTGCATTATCCTGTCTACGAGTTCTAGAGTCGATAATTGCTAGCATCCCCATAATCCTTTCCTCCATTTCAGTCTTTGATGGATCGCAAACCCTAGATCTAATAGTGTCTCGAAGAAAAATTGAGCTCCAGCGTGACTCAATCCTTTCAAAAAATATTTAATTATTATATATTAATATGTACATTATATTATACTAATATTAATATAATTTTAATTATAATGTAATAATATTATAAACTAGTATATGTATCTGAGACAAATCTATGTAAAATATGATGATGGATATCATTCTCGAATGATACCAATTCAATATAACATAAGTATGCTAGTATATATTATTATAATATATTAATGTAAAATATAATATAGCATATATATTAATATTTTATATTTATAGTATTATTAGTATATATTCTATAAGTATAATATGCATTGGTACATATATTAATACATATAATATAATAATACATTATTATGTTATATTATATTATATTATATAATTATATTATAATATAATATGATAATATTATTATAATATGATAATATTATAATAATATAATTTATGATAACATTATATAATAATAATAATCATCATCATATATAAACTTTTATTATTATATTAGTATATAATATTAATTATATAAATAATATAATGTATGATATTAATAATAATATGTGTAGAGTGTCAATGTCAAAAATATCACTTGTCTCTTTCTCTCACCATCTTCGCCATCATTACTTTGTAAAACACACTATTTTTAATGCCACCTCTTCCATGGCTATTTGTTTCTTTGAATGCTCTAATACATGCGATTGTTATATTTATCGTTAAATTACATGTGCATGCACTCATTTCTTCCTTTGGTCCTATAATGTGCCCATAAATATTTCATCACACCATATATTAAAGTAAGAAAAGAAAGCAAAAAAAATCTACAGATCAACCAACTCTGAATTTAGGTATTTTGCATAATGGGATATCAACTCCACAAGCTCTATAGTGCCATGACGAAAGCACACAAAATAAATAGAGATAGTCTTTATACGATGGCACCAAGACTTGGACCCACCTTAACATTCAATTCTTTTCCAAGCTAGTATTCTTCCATTCTTAAAGACAATAATTTATAGGTTTGTGCTTAACCTTAAAATCTAGATCAGGGGAATCTAGGGTTAAATGGGTAGAGATAGCCTAAGGCACAAGGATGATAGACTATCTATAAATTAGGTAAATTCTTTACAAAACTCATAAAATATATACTAAATTTATTATGCTAAGCTGTTAAATATAGAAAGTACATCTATGCTACATATTGCAATGATAATGAACACAAAATACTTAACTAGTTCTGATGTTAATACAACTTTGGATCTAGAATAGGCAGAAAGTAAATTGGATCTAGATTTTGGATCAGTTGTCTGATTCTAAGAATTATATTTATGTAGTTACAAACGCTTGTGTCAACCAGGGATGATTGCATCGACCCTACTATTTGGATCAAACATCGGTGCCCAATACAAAATACCTACTAAAACTAGATGTGACCATTGGGATACTTTTGGGTTATGTGTTTCCTTTGCTCTAGTGCATTCAGAACTATGTCATGGACTATCAATTCGAGTAAAATAAAAAACCTTAGTTATTCATCTTCATAGTGGTTGTAGGAAAAATGGGTTAGTGGGCACATGGTGTCGAGCTGCCCTAAATACCCCTCTATCAATGAGCATTGCCTACATAGACAATACTTTGAAGAAGACATCAGATTTATGTAGGTCTCCCTTATGTTTTAACTTGTGTGTGAATCATGTAGTGTGTGATAAACAAGTACAATAATGACCTAGCTTGTAACTTAGAAAATATGGCTCTTGGGATACTCCTTCAGTACTTAGACATGTAGATATGCTATGCCTATAAGTGATATGGAAACAAGAGAAAATAGGGAAGCTTTGATCCCTTGAGTGTTTGATTGAATGTTTTTTGGTTTGTGCTGGGTGAGGAATGAATGAGGATTGATCATGTATTTATACCATTCTCTTTGGATAATATCTCACATTAAAGCACTTAGTCCAATCATAAGAATACATTTCATTTACAAATTGAATGACCTTAGAGCACTGAACACTTGCGTCAAAATAAGACACTTTGTCGACGTAGATGTCTAACTATGACACAAGTGTCCAAGCAGTTGGAAAATAGGTGCAAGCCCAGAGCTTGCAGAGATAAAAGATAAGTACGTTTATAACATTCTAGGTAAGATAGAAGGTCTAAGTCATCAGAATAACATTGGTTAGATTAAGAGATAAATAATTAGACACACAAAAATAATGTATGTCAGCGTTTTGATAGTAGGAAAGGTCTAGAAGTTGAAGGTACATCCATGATATATATTTTTTAAGTGTACAAGATTAAGGTGCTATATAATTTAGAAATAATGTCAATATTTACCCCTCATTTAATCTAGTAATGAAATTATTGGTTTAAAGGAAAATAAATGTGTACCTGGGTGTGTATAACACACCTTGCCTTTGTTTGAGTACAACTTGAGTGTTTTGTTGGTGATTGACCTACAACCAAAAACATGTTACAATATATAATCAGTACATATAATCTGAATTTGAAAGCACTAAAATGATTGAAATTTAAAGATAACAAGGTTTAAGAATACACTTATGTATCGATGCAACCATCTTGCCTTTTAGCAATTTGATTTGAAAGATATATCATTATAAATCACTAAAATTGAGATTATGACAAAATATAAAATTTGGAAAGTGCATATATCTAAAGAGATAGAGAGAGATTGGAGGACACGTGCCCCAAATATTGGATAAAAGATGAGTTGCCATCCGACAGTTGAGATTAACTCAATCGTGCAACCCAGTCATATTTATAACTTGGTGACTATGAGTGAGCCAAGTCAACTCACACTATAAAACTAGTGAGGTTAGATAATGCAATCAAGTCCAACCTATAAACTTGGAAAGATTAAGTGACTTAATCACCTCAAACATACCAAAAAGTGAACCAATTACTGCAGTAGATTGACTCAATACAATCCTTAAAATTCAAATCCGGTGCATGATTGTAGTCCCTAAAAGTGTTTCAAATCAAAAACTGATTTGATTTTGTAATATTAGATGCACATTGCATGGCATATGCACCTTAGATGTGTCTCACGCTGATATTGTGTATAATAATACCAAAATCATCATCTTCAAGGAAGCATGCATTTCAATGACTAATAGGCACTTTTAGAAAAATTAATAAATCTTCAATTTCTGTTAACCAAAAACTTCTTCACAGTCTTCATGGCTTCATTACAGTTCTTCCTTGATTTCCTTCCTCACATGTTTGGTTTCGTGGAAGCTCTGATACCAATGTTAGGTACTCAAATATAATAAATGACATTAAAATGTTACATATTTGATAAATAAATCTTTTCAAAAATATATTTCATACACACATAAAATAAATGTATTCTTTCATGTGATAAACTTAAATAAACTTTTGGGTTATGAGACCCAACAGAGCCAACTAACTACACCTATACAACTAACTGATAATACACATAAATTACTGTTAAACATTAATTTAATAACACCATTATAATATTTACTAATACAAGAGTGTCTCACTAGGAGATGCATTCCCCATATAATAAATAACATAATAATAAGAAATAATATAAACTTTAGATCACGCAACCTAAAAATTTATATCATTTAAATTATTTTTAATATCGTACTGTTTTTTGTTTATTATTATTATATGAACATATTAATCATATAAATTATGAAAACAATACATCCTCTACAACAACCAATATTTTTTTTAAAACATTATAAATATTTAATTTGTCAAAAAATTGAAATTAAAAAAAATGATATTATACGTAAAATAATTAAAATTGCGAATGAAATGTATGCTCGCTAATGCCAACCCTAATTCACACTTGATAATGTACATGGAAAATCATACCGAGTTTCAAATTTAAAAAACTCTTTTAAGTTACTATTGATTAACAAATTTCGATGCACTTCTTGATGCATTGAAAACTCCTACTAAATTCAAATTTTCAAAAACGTGCATTGAAAACTCCTACCAAATTCAAATTTGCAAAAATATGAAAATGTTCAAGTGCATAAATAATTGATTGCCTTTGTGTTGTGGTGCTTAGAATGTGGGAAATATAGGGAATGGCTTCACTGTGGCAATCTTTGTTTTAAGAAATATGGGCAATCATGTCTTAAAAAAAACATAGGATCTTTATTTCCTGAATGGAAAAAGGATATGGTTTTCAAAACTATTCTCCCAAAATAAAAAATCATTTAAATGTTACAAATCACATACACCTACAAACTAAAGATAACCCAAGAGACCATAGAGGTAATGATCTATGAATACTGAGGCATTGAATTATTTAATATGTGCATGGAGGAGTTACAGACACACCCTTCCATGGACTTAGAGTGGATAATTGACCATATAAAGCCCCTAAAGAATGATCAAATAAAGAAATAATCAACAGTGGTGAAGGTTTTGTTTTGTTAACTTTGTTTTCTATACATTTTTTATGGTTTTTTTTTTGGGTCCATACATGTAAAGATAATTATTGCATTTAATTCTAATTATATTCAAGGTATCATAATTCACAAATTTGTTTAAGCCTTTACGTTTATATATATATATATATATATATATTAGAAATGATTTATGTTTATTTCACTTTGGATTATAACTAGAAGTTTCCCCAATTATGCAAGGAACACTGGGAGGGATTTGTATTTATATTTTATTTTTCTATTTTATTAAATGATTATTAGTTTGAAGTAAGAGAGGAGTACTAAAAATAAAAATAAACGTTGTGAAAATGTCAATTTGTGTGTTTATTGAGAAAACCTACCTTTGTTGTAAATGATGTCGAAGAGGTATTGCATTGATTCTTGTTTCCTCTACTCTTTTTAGATTTACATATATATTATCCTTTATTATTGCGTAGTGGTCAAATGAAAATGAAGGGTTGATATATAGGGTAGAAAGTGAGCGCACTCTTGATACAATAGTGAAGGTCAACCTTTGATGATCAACTTTGATAATATTTATTGTTATTATATTAAGAGTCATGCCTTGTCTTTTATGTCTAGTTAAAGCCCATGTCATCTTGATATGCATTTGGGGGCGATTGCCCCATATAACATGATGAATTGGTAGATGTGTTAGATTGGAAATATCCCTTGGGGGACTATAATAGTTTTTGAAGGTAACAACCACATACATGGGTAAGGAAGGTGGATTTAAATTTGGGTGGTAGATAGTGTGAACTATTTATCTGATGGATCCATTAACCAACCCTACTTTCACCCATAGATTGGATATCAACATAATATTTTATCCTTTACTTAGAAGCGTAGCTTGCTCAAGTTGAGTGTCATGGTTTGGTGTAACATGTCGTTTGCTCCATTTTGATTCACATATTGGTATTAGTATGTTTAATGATTTTAGCATTTGTTTGTTATGTATTGTTTCCAATTTATTAATTGCATAAAAATGTTTTGACACTTTGAAATATTCCTATTCTTCTGGATGTATGAAAGATGATGTTATTAACATGAGCATATTATAGTATTCTTTTGTCGGGTTTGCATTTCTAATGCTTGCCAATAAATTTAAAAATAGTAACTATTTTTTTATGTATCCCTATTGACAAAAATTTGCATGTGATGTTACTATTGTGTCAAATTTTTTCCAATGTTTATGGCCTAATGAATTTCATGCATATATTGGTATGTCATTTATAAGGGGAAGCTATCCAAGGTCACCAACAAATATAACTAAGTAACCTCCAAAATTTGTGTTGTTATGTTGAGGAAATGCCTCATGCAATTATCTATCTATATTGATGAGCATATTTGGGCTTATGAAGCTCATTTCATCGATGAGTACATATTCAATGTGTTTAATTTATGCTTGGAAATTTGTTAGTGTTTTTCCTTCAAGTGTATTCATTTCATGGATAAGAATGTGGAGGCTTGATTCTATTTTGAATGCATTTATGTTAAATGTTGTTACATCGATTAGAGTGAGGAGAATTAGGGGAGAACTGGTTCTCCTTACAAGTCCATTTAGGTTACATTTGATGTAGCTAATCAAGTAGGATTTACCTATACTTCTTGTTCCTTATATAATCATCTTGAGTGGTGGATATTGTGTGTTTTTTGGCATTTTTTAGAACAACATTGAAGGCTACTTGTTGGTTACATGATAGCTCACTTGGTAGTGTAACACTTATGAACTCTACATATGTATTTTGGATGATTATGCATTGATAATATATAAATTATGGTGTTGTTTTATGTAGGTTGAAAAACACCTCAGAATAATTCTAGTTTTGGTTGGTGTCAAAGTCATGAAGCCAAGCATTTTAATGTCATCTATGTTATTGTCACCTGATGGGTGAATACGGGACAACATTTCCTACTCATGCATTTCCACTTCCATATTTATATCTTATTGAGTGTCACTAACATCATTTCTTGAATAAACATTATTTTGTTCTTCTATAGAGATCTACTCAATATGCCATGGAACATACAAATCCTTGATTTGTTGCCTATGTGCAACAATGTCTTGTGCAGTTAAACCAATGTCCACTACAATGTTACATAATGTTTTGTATAGTAGCGTTCTATTTTTCTACTGATTATATTTTCTTTGATTTTTTATTAACCATTTTTGGGCAACCTCAATGAGTGGAAATATGTTTAAAAAAGAAGATAAATTTATATATTCGTCAATGAAATATGGTAGTTTTCCTTCCTCAAATGTGCTTTTAAAAACATGTTTTAAGACTTATTTACCAACAAATAAGGTAAATAATATTCTACTATAAACTATTAGAGGTAGCTCTGTTGTGTCCTAACACACACACACACACCCCATTTTAAAATTTAAAAACAGGGAGCCATTATTGTAAAACCTTTATTTAGGTAGATATGAGCCTAAAGATCCATGACTAGGCTATCATACATTTGTCATCTAGGGTTATTTCTACAAAATCCAGCATTACAAGATTTCAAATTGTGAAATTCCAAGCTTAAACTAGTATCTTAAGTCATTTATAACCTTGAGTTTTCATGAATTTTAATTTAATATGATGTTCTAGTTTGTGAGCTAACTGAACTATTCTTTCTATGTCCTAGTTTATAAATTTTGGATCGCAAAATGAAAAGCTAAGGATCATTAATCTCCTCCAATTAGGCCCACATTGTTATATTCCAAGTGGTTGTGACATGCTTCGCTCTTGCATCATTTGGGGCTTTGGATGATGAAAAAAATTCTAAGCCTATAGAGATATGGACATTTATAAGATTTTCACAATGTTAAAAGTTTAAGTCTTCCAATCTCTCCATCTGCATGAACTTGTCATATGGCATATTCACATTAAAATTAAAACATAGAGACTTCATCTATTTACTGACAAATTTAATAAGTTTCACATTCCATGTGCCAATGGTTCTGAGCTTTCGAGCCTTTGAGGTTTTGAGCAATTAACACTCAACACATTCATGATAATATGTGCCCATAGGAAGGTTAAGCAGTTCTTTGGTCTACAATCTAATGATTTTGAGCTCCTAAGTCTCTGGGGTTCTGAGATAATTATGTATTCAAGGGAAAGTAAAGTTGATAAATAAATAAATCCTAGCTCGGATAAGATAAATCACGCTTACCCTTCTATTTGTTGGTACATTTAGACAATCAGGGTCATAACCAAGACGGATTTGCTAGACCTGACCAAGGGGTCCCTTACCACAATAGTATTACTAGAGAGGTTTCCAAAGCCTCCAATCAAATAACAACATGAAATAACCCTAGTCAAGTCCTATGTTTTATTATTCACAAAATAAATATAAAGTAAAGTAAAATCTAGCCTAGTGCTCACCAAAGCATGTGGCACAAAATGGGGGTAATAAACATAAAAATTAAACATGGATAGAATAATTTTAATTAATTCAATATAAATATAACCTGAATACACAGAGAGAGAAATACATTAAAAATCTATTACTTATGATACTTCTATCTACTAGAATAGAAGATGAACCCGTTGAGACTCAATCTTTCCCTTGGCCAAAGGTGCTTCACAAGAGGTTGTTATGTTTTATAAGGATCACTAAGATAGGCCAAATCATCCAAGATTTTTCCACAAGACAATATTCTTCTCCAAGTGTAAACCCTAAGTAATAACTCCTCGAGTAGAATGGTGGAAGAGTAGATTGTAAATAAGCACAAATGAATGATTAACTCTATCTCTCTCTAATGAAAATGATGTGTATATATAATTGGATCTAACCCTAAAAACTTTCAAAATTTTAGTTGACAGAGTTAGCCCAAGTGACCCTATATCATTAATTAATAAAATCAAGTTAGGTCCTAGACTAGGTCAACATGCTACTATATTTTAAGTACAGGGTTGACGTAGGCTGAATTTATTCAATAAATATCTAAAAGAGTTTTTGACTTAGGTAGGGGTCATTTAAGGTGGTGAATTTCTTATAAGAGTGTGTAAGGGAGGTGTCAAAGCTTATGGAAGTGTATAGGAGATGTTTATGTTGTGTTATCACAAAATATTGCACCCCAAAGTTGGTTTTTCAAGCCTACTCTAAGATTTGGGCAACATTGAAATACCTCTAGGCCTGTGGGTTGCCTATGGTAGAGGTAGACCTCTAGGTCTAAGGGCTAGCTCCCTAGATTTCTCTTTGCTTGCTTATCACCTACACTAATTGTTTGCTTGGATGACAATGGATATAAGTAACATGGAAATAACCTACTTTAATGAGGTGATACACTAGAGAGATATCCACTAGACTATTATACCATTGTACCATAAAATATGACCTATAACACTAGTCTCAAAATCCATAATTGCTCTAACATTAGGATTTCAAACATGGAGGTGATATGCATTGGACTACTCAAGGTGAGTGAACTAGAGGTCATTTGCAGATACTAAGGATACTCCTTAATCTTAAATATAGATCAATGCACTTGACAACACTTCATGTGACCTGTTAAAGTGGAAACAACTTGCATCAAACATGAAAAGATTGAGAGAAAAATAAGGATAGATACCAATCACTTGACCTTTAACTATACATCACTTCACACATTTAGACAAGATATCTTGTGAATTCAAAACCAGATTGAAAACTTTATTTCAAAGGCAAAATATAATATCAAATTAGTAGGTTTTTGCCATACTAGGTGTGGATTCGATTATAAGAGCTAAAATGGCTTACATTTATAAGACATGTGAGAGGAGAGAGAAGAAATGGAGCTCAAGGGTCATAATGAAACATGTAAATGCATGAAAACCAATTAAATTTTAGGAGAATGGAGTGCAAAATAGACCATGAAGGTATCCTTGGACAAGTTTCTCTCTAAAGCATGAAAAAACCCTTAAACTAGCGTAGGGTCCTCAAATGGTCTTCTTGAAAACTACCTTCATGATGAGGCATCTCTTGATTGCTCAAAACTAAACTAGGGAGAGTTGACACATGTGAAATATCTTAGGGGGGTTGGAAACATGTCATGATAGTCATCAGATGCATCCCTAACTATTATCCATCTTCTATACACTTATACTCACCATCTGCGGTCACTCATTGGTCTTTTAGGCCTCATTCTTCACATTTGTCACCCAAGTGGGCTTCATTTGCTCAACCAAATCCATAGAAGAGGTGTCAAGACACATTTTTAGAGTCTTTTTGTCTCTCACTCCATCAAGTAGACCTTAAAAGGTCCCAAACTTAGACTTCTCATTCTCTCACTTGGCAGTCACTTTGCCTTTTCATTGCATGTCTAAGACTACCTGTGATGAATTACTCAACAGAGGTGTTTTTATGCCTATCTATTTTGAAAAATGGACATAAGGAGTTAGAACAAGTCCCAATTGACCTCCACAAATTATTCTCACTCTTCAGATATCCTTTGTACCTATATAACAATTCAAATCCTTACAAAAAACCATGTGTTAGGCTTGTTCATATAAGTAGGGTACAAACCAATCTAATGTGATGGAACCTGAAAGAGTCCAACACAAGTCCAAAACCATTTCTAAGCCATACTATCCCTCCTAAATGCATTTCCTTACATGCTTTCTACTGTGGATCGTAATTCATGTTTTATATTTTAGAGCAATTATCTTTTGTCAAGGACGAGTTTGGCATTTTGTGTTTTGTCCTCCTCTTTTTCCCTGAGTCCCTTTTGTATTTCTACTAAGTTTTAGCTTCCTTCCACTGCTACCATGTGGTATCCTGGCACTCATTCAACTCAAATAAGTTCTCGACTTCTCTAAGAGAAGTGTCATCTATCCATGTGGCATCTAGGTGCTCACCCAAGGGAGGTTTATTTTTGTCAGACTTTCAAGTAGTGCCATTGGCCGATAGAGCAATGGGCAAGGCCCACTATGCAGTTATTGTCTAAAAGAAGCAGAGCTCACCACATGGTGCCAGGACCCTCTTTAAGAGAAAAGGTTTCTTTTATTAGGAATCTATATTGTGCGATTGGCTAATAAGATTAGGAATGGGGCCTACCATGTGATTACACTAAGAGGGACACAAATTTTCCACGTTATGCCCCCATGCTCAATTTTTACAAAAGAATGCTTGACTTACCCAAGAGTAGCGTCGGCTTGCCATGTGGTACCATGATGCTCCTCAAGAGAAAATTTTTATTTTGTCAAAGCTAGGAGCTATACCATTGGATGAGAGAAGTGCCCCCCCCTTTCCTAATAATCATTCTAGAGGTAGTTCTGTAGGCAGACACATGTCACCACCGCATTTCTTCTAAGTGTCATGGGCATCATAAGGCATTATAGTTACAACATATCCAAGATTTCTAAAGACCTATTACACTCATGAGACAGATTCCCCTAGTCAGTTGTAATAGCCTCATCATGAGAATGAGTTCCTGATTTCAGGTGTCACTTCTTCGAGAGGCCGTTGCACCTATATAAGCAAAGTTCTTTTCTTTTGTAAAGGGATGAAACTTTTAGATAATTATTTACTATTAGAGCATCCATTGTAATAGTTAGTTTTAAAATAGAAGTAGCAGTAGTTGTTATTTTCATTTCATGACCTTAGCAAGTGCCCCTCATGGGTAGGATTGAATATTATATACTGTGCCCTTGACGTGTTTTGTATTTTGTTTTCCACCTAAAAATGAAGAGGATGTGGTGTTATGTGTAAAATGAAATGAAATTTATTGTTTTCTATTATTTCTTTTCTCTACTTTTATAGTGTAGGCTTTTGTTTAAGTTAGAGGCATTAGACCATGCATGTGCTCTTTTAATCTGTCTATGATGTTCAAAGGTTGTATCTATTTTATGAAATTTTAGTAGTGAATACTTCAAACTTTTGGTGCATCGCCCTAGTTAGTTTCTATTTTAAGTTTTACTTGCATTTCTTCCTTACCCTTTCCCCAAATCAACTCGAAAAGCAAGCTTCTAAAACCCCTAAGGTCGCTTTATAGATTGCATTCGAGTCTCACATCTATAAAGCTTCCCATAAAAGGTTGTTCACCTAAAGTTAAGGTTTTAGGAATCAATAATTTAGTCTTTTTTGGCATGCCTAGTGGGACCTAACTACTAGTCTATCCGATTAGAATCTAGAGTTTATGAGCCATAGGCCCATTATGAGGTCACAAAAAACAAAAAATCTAGGCTTGTTATCACCACCTCTAGTAGCCACAACTCGTCAAAGGGTCGTGGGCTCAAGTGCAATGCAACAACCATAATAAATGGTGATCCCAAGACCACTAAGGAACTTTGTATCATGGAATATTGGTAGCCCACTCATCTCTTTAGTAGCCCTAACTACGTGGGATCTTATCCTTGCTAATGCCTTAAAGGCACTCCCTAAATTCATAGGGGAAGATTTTAAAAGCATAATGGGACATCTTGAAGATGTCGCTAATGTTTGTATTGTGCACTATGTCACACAATAGAACATGGCCTTGAGGCTACTAGCCACTTCTTTCAAGGGTTGAGATCTCAACTAGTACCAGTCTTTGCCACCTAACTCTATCACCACCTAAGATTACTTGGGAAATAGATTATTCAAATGATTCAATGAGAAAGTGGACCAGTCATCTCTCCTAAAACAACTAATCACTATAAAGAGAGCCTCACAAGAGGCTATTATATATTTTAACACTAGGTTCGATAAGACCTAGCAAAGAATCTTGGTAGCAGCTCAACCACCCACAGTATGGCCATTGTATTCTACCTCAAGGCCTTCAACTCAGATATAATAGTTATGATTCAATCCCTCGAAGAATAAATGTTTTTAGATACTTATAAACTAGCAGTTAAAGTAGAGAATAATCTATTAGATGTCGAGAAGTTTCCCCCTCGCCTGTCAATGTCAATGTTTCCATAAAAATCAATGCTACTACAAGAGGAGGTACCAAGCACCTCATAGGTGCCGCATTCCATGTATGTATGTCCACCTACTCAAGGGAGCACATCCTCTTCATCCTTTCTAGCTATAGAGATGAATGACATGAAGAACATCTTGCAAAACTTCTCCAATGAGATCATAAAACTCAAATAGTAGCAAGCTATGCCCCTGAGACCTCCTTTCCAAAACTAATAGGAAATAAGAACACCATACTAGTAGAATCAGTACTAAGAAAGGTAGAGGCTAAATCATCAGATGCTAAATCATCAAATGTTGAATCACCAGGTGTGACCCACAAATCAAATTGTCCTAGTCCCCGATCCTTTGTAAATGGTCTCATCAAGTTCAAATAGAGAATTGGTTGCTAGTCAAAATAACTTGGTAGATGATTCTAATTCATGGTGTTTTCCATGCAATAATGTGCATACACCTTAGGACTACCCGAGAGGCAACCTTCAGTAAAAATTTGTTGAGCAGTGAAAATAAGGAAATGCCCTTGATTCAGCTTCTTATAGATATCAAACCCTAGGTATTGAAAAGGATATCTTAATGACATAGATATAGGGAATGTCCTTAGATAATAAAAATAGATAACCTTAGAGCATGTGCTTTTCTCTTGGGTAGAAGGCAAAGATGTGGTTTATGCAAGTGAGATCTCAGTGATGAAGTCCTTGTAAGTCTAATCAGATTACTTCACCTGATCTAAGAAGAGATTGACTGAGACCCAATAAGCTTTTGCAAGACCGAAAATGGCTTTCAAAAAAGAACTGGGACCCCAACCACCACTTATGACATATCAAAGATGGAACAAAATAACACAAAATAGGCCAAAGGACCCTGAAGTCTAACTGTAAGGGTCATTTAACATAGTAGAGAATATTAATAAGGCTTTGACCAATGTCTCTCTTTGGGATGTCTTGTCTATCCCAGAGAAAAAATCTCTACTCTAAGAAACATTGGAAGACTAGGAGAAACCTGCACAAACTATCCCAGCTGTAGAGCTAACACTAAACAAACGAAAGTAAGACAACAATAGTATGCAACCTTATGTGCCATCTATGTTCATCAAATCTAAGGTAGGGGTAAGTAAGACAAAACCCACCCTATTCTATTTGACTCTCATTATGAGGAAGAAGTTGCTTTGCAATGATGCCCAAACAAATTGTGAATGCATTGCAACTTTAGTATGATCCTTTGAATAAAGTGGTGATGCAATTAGATGGGAAGAAAGTCTAGATCTTAGGTATTATCATAGCTCTTACCATAACTTTGTAATCTTGTCCCAATATCACGGTCACCAAAGAAGTTGTAGTGATAGACATCTCGATGGTCTTTGGGCTAGGTCTATCAAGAGATTTCACTACCAAGATAGGTGGATACTTATCTTTGGATTGGTCTCACCTGACCTTGAGGACCAAATATGGATTGAAATTGAAAGTGTTATTCGAGCCACTATATCCAGAGCATATAGTGGGTGATGCTATGATGAATTTGAAGTGATGCACACTTCTTTCTCAAAAATAGAAACACATTACATAGAAATGCTTGAAGAAGAAAGAGTGGCAGATAGTAGAAGCCCGAAGGAAGAAGTCCTCATCAACAAATTTATTAAGAATGATCCTTTTGAAAATTTTGATGCCATCAGCCTCAAGACCTATGTAATCCATGATGTAGATCAAAGGGCATAAAGAAGGAGGATCAAACCAAAGAACCTGAAAGTGAGTCTGATTTTTGGACTCTACATTTCGATGGTACAAAATGCAAAACCAGCCCTGGAGCTAGCATCTAGTTGGTGTCTCCATATAAAAAAGAGACCCTATGATCCTTCCAATTAGAATTTATTTTCATGAACAATGAATCCAAATCTGAAGCGCTAGTCCATAGCCTCAGCCTCATTGAGCACATGGGGATGAAGTAGCTAAAAGTGTTCAGTGATTCCAAATTAGTGGTGAGATAAGTAAGAGGGGCCATAGTTGTGAATAATGTCTAAATGATATCCTAAAACCATAAAATATGGGATTTGATTGAAGTATTTAAATCATTTAATATTCAAATCACTCCCAGGTCCATAAACTCAAAAGCAGATAGAATGACGGTAATCGTCTCCCAGTTTGATCATGTAACTGATTTGTTCACCAATGAGAAAGTAGTAGGGGTGATCATCAAACCCACCATTATAGATAATGACCAAAATTGGAAAGTGTTTAAAAGTGATGCCTAAATTGTGTTTCTCCATAAGTCATGCAAATTCATAGAACAATTGCAGTTAAAGATCCAAGAAGCCTATGGGGACTAAAACATGCAACTACAGTCCAACAAACTTCCAAAGGGGATAATCACCTTGGATAATCTATTTGATTTTGATGATTCTAGAATTAAAAAATGGAATTTTGTCATAGATAAAAGTGAATACTCTGATCTCGATGTCAGAGGTGGAATAAAACTAAAATTAGTGATAGAGTGATGGCCTGGACCTATGACGACCTAAAGGGATATGACCACGAGGTCATTCAGCATATCATTGATCTAGTTGAAATATCCAAGCCTGTGCACCAAAAATAAAGGTTGGTTAACCCAAAAATTAAGTCTATCATGGCCTAGGAACTAAGGAAATTGATTGACTCAAGAATCATATACCCGATCAAGCATTCGACTTGTGTATCCAACCTAGTTCCAGTGAGAAAGAAAAATGGATAAATTTGGCTATGCATGGAATTTCAAGATTTAAATAAAGCATATCCCACACATGCATGAATGAGTCCTTTAAAAAATCCTGATAGGATTCTTTTTAACTCAATCTGGGTGAGATGCAGTAATGAGGTTTCTCTTACAGTCAAATCTCTTAAAACAAGCCAAAAGTTGGTTAGTGGGAGCTATATATTCTGACTTGTTAGCCCAATCAATGAACCATATAGGTAAACATATTTAGATAAGAGTTTTAAGGATAAAATGTCCATTTTTGGGTCTCAATCTACCCTGAGAGTGAAGGTTGTGGTTGATCAGATGCATCCTTTAAGAGAATCTCCTCATCCCTAAGTGTTCAAATTGAGTAAACTTCTATCGTGCATTACAGGAGAATTGTGAGGGATATAGATAAATTGTATACTCCTACACGTGAAAGGATGAGTCCTGTAAGAAATTTTAAGAGGATTCTCTCTAACTCAAGCTGGGTGAGATGAAATAACAAGGTTTCTCTCATAACCAAATCTCTTATAACGGTCCTAAAGTTGGTTAGTTGGGGCCGTATATTCTAACTCATTAACCCAATCAATAAATCATATATAGACACGTACATATAGGATTTTTAATGATAGAATAACCATTATCCAATCTCGATTGTGCCCCAAGAATGAAGGTTGCATTTGATCGGATGCATCCCTTAAGAGAATCTCCTCATCCCTGAGTGTGCAAATTGAGAAAACTTTCATCGCATGTTTTAGGAAAACCGTGAGAGCTAGAGATGAACCATCATATCCTACACATGTAAGAATGAGTCTTATAATAAATCCCATGAGTATTATATCTAACTCAAGCTAGGAGAGATGTAACAATGAGGTTTTTCTCATAGCCAAATCTCTTAGAATATGCCAAAAGTTATTTAGTGGAGGCCAAATATTATGACTCATTGGCCCAATCAATGAACCGTCTATGTAGACACATCTAGATAGGTGTTTTAGGTATATAATTACTATTGTTTGGTCTTAGTTTCACCCTAGGAGAAAAGGTTACAATTGATTAGATGCATCCCTTAAGAGAATTTCCTCATCCTAAGTGTGCAAATTGAGTAAACTTCTATTGCACATTGTACGAGAATCATGAGGGATAGAGATGAGCCATCAACTGCTACACATGCATATATGACTCCTTTAAGAAATTTTGGAAGGATTTTCTCTAACTTCAGACTATAATTAAGGCATAAATACGGCTATTTTGTTGAAAGGACGAACAAAGAAAAGGTGAAAACTTGTTTGCTTAAGGTATATAACATTAATATGAATTATTTTTTGGCTTCTCTTTATTTCAAGAAGATAATCTTCTCTACTAACGGCACCAACCATGTGAAGCTGAAAGCTCATATGGTGCCACTAACCTACATTAAAATTGTTAGCAAAAAATTAAAAAGAAATAAACACAATCATAAAATAATTGAAAATTAAAATACATTAAATCAAATATGTTAACTATATTAATTTTAAACTCAAGATAAACTTACCAATTCATTATAATGTACCTTCAGGATCAACTCTATTTGCAAGTGTTTCAAGAATCACTTTGTGATCAGATTCATGCACTTTCCACAAAATTCTATTGTGAGGATTGCCATGATATTTCATCATTTGAATATTTTAGTAATAACCAAATTTGAATAAATGAAGCACCACCCTGTGTGTTTCAAAGTCCTTAAATAACATTTGTTTTATTTTTTTATGATGGTACCTATGAAGCTATGTTTCTGTAACCACTATGGATCCAGTGGCATAAATTAGAACTTCTCCATCCATAACATCTGTGGTTAATTGTTTTTTGACCTCTACACAATGATTCAAGTAGTAGTTTATTCCCTCATCATTTTCCTCAGGTGTAATGACTGAAAAAACATGCCCTGCATTTAAAGTATAATCAAATTGTAAGCACATCTAGGAAAAAATAAAGATATCACTAATATCTAACTCAATTAAAGAATAAATTGTACCTAGTTGCACAAGATCTAAGATGTGGTCAAAGTAAATTAATGATGTCATTTCATGATCTATCAATTGTTGGAGTGAATGGCTACTCTCTAAAAGTGATATGGGTCTATAATACCATTCATCTACCCATTATTTTGACTCACATTCATGCCAATTAAATTCTATACATGCGGAATAAAAATATGCCATATCCCTAGTATAAATAGTTCATGAATTTGAATTTGAGATTTGAATGGAGTGGAAAACACTCGATCCAAGTATAATACTACAATCTTCAAACATTACTTTGTGTTGTTCCTCTATTAACCAAAAGAATCTTTGCACATGAGAATATTTATCTGATTCATGATAAATATTTTCATTACACCAAGTAATAATACTTGTAGCATCGATCAAATTAACATCATCCTTGTGCTTTGTCTTCTCTCTTTTAAGGGTTATTTTTACACATGTACCTGCACCATCATGTTCCCCTTTTCCATGCCCAACCTCAAAGAAGGTCCAAAAAAGTTGAACACCATTCTTCTTATGCATTCTACTTAACTAATAAAACATTCAATAATTCTTAAACTACCATGCACAATTATCTGACGAAATGTAGTGTGGATCAAACATGATTTCTCTTGCATTAATATTTATATAAAAATCTAAAAATAATTTTGGACAAACTCTAGAGAATGTGATCTATCATTGCTCATATAAAAGTGGCACTCCCTCAAAATATTTTTATTATTGTCTGTGCTATCAGGTGCATGTTTGAATGTAATATGAGTGAAAATTTCAACTTGAATTGAATTATAGTATTGGGATTAAACCTCATTATGTGGTTGTGGTGGGTAGTTCTCAGCAAAGTCCATAACTGAAACAATGGTGCCAATTGGGAAGTTGTCAATGCATACCTTGAATTGATTATCTAACCATTTTGATTTATGTGTGTGTCTTGCATATTGGTAGATAATATTCTTCTTAAATTTAAACATAAAATTATATTCATAAATTTTGGTCATAACCAACTCACATCTTGATGATTCTTTTTCATCGTTTAACACATACTTTACATATTTGTACTTCTTATATTCAACTAGTTGCTTTCCAAATTCATATTAAATTTATTCATGTACACAACTCATCAAATTTGACTAACCACCACAACTGTTATATGTTTCAATTAAACATTGTTTGGCAAAACAAAACTATCCCTCAGTTCTTTGATAGAAAATACTTTGAATTAATTCTTTTGATGTCTTAGGTGGGGAAGACACCATACATTCTTGTAAAATCTTGTCAGTATGTAAAGTATAGCTTATATGATGAAAAATATCAAAATGCATAGCAAATTTATCATGTATCTTATAACATGTGGTGCGTGTTTGGTTGATTTTAACATAGAAAGGCTTGCACATCTCAAATGACCTTTGCCTAATTATCAATCGACCATAAAAAATTTTAATAAACTTTTTATAAAATTATATTTGGGTCATGTCTAAGAAATGTTTTGCATGTGGCTCACAGGTTTTTAAGCTTTTTCTTATTTTAACATATTTTACATTAGATGATACCCTTGTGTTGGCATGCCAAAAAATTTCAATCAAATGTCTTGTTCCTTCAATTAATACATTATTTTTTCATAGGAGTCTACCACTAAACACCCAACAATCCATGAATGAAGGGCCATCAAGCTTTGTTCTTCTTTTTATGGCATTTATTAGAGTTTTCCTATTTAATTTCAAGGGTTTACTTGTTTCACTAAGAATTTGAGCTTTAGATGTTTACTTAATCATTACAAATTCCATTATTACTCATCTTGACATGTTATTATCTTTTTTTTTACTTTGATTGCATATTGCCTTAAATGCATTAAATAGATTTTTACTATTATACTATTTCTTCCATCAATGTTGAATGTTCTTAACCCTAAATTATGCATCACAGGGTGGATTTTTTGTATTTTCATTAATTGAATAATAAGTTGACATCATTTTGTATGGGTTTTATTCTCAAATTCATAGTCCCATACACGTTGAGCATGACATTGAATTGATATTTTTGACATTTTACCTTCCATATGTTCTATTATTTTTTCATCTATTTCAATCAAATACCTTGGTGTTCATCTTATTATCCTTGGAGGTGTGGGTGCAGGAGCTATATTTTATATTAAATTGGGTGGTGTTACCACTTCAACCATAGTAGGGATAATAGATGGTTGATTATCTACATTAGACCCTACAAGCGAATTAACTTCCTCTTCATTAGGAGACACATGATTTGGGTTTATTACTTGATGTTGATTATCATCATACTCAAAAAATTTATTAGGAATGGATGTTTCATTATATTGTGTTTGTCCATATGTTTCATCACTCATTATAAATTCATTACTTACATGCTCTAAATTTTGAATTTCATCATAAAACAAATATTGATTGAGTTCTCTTATCTCAATTGAAGACATATCTAAACTAAATTTTATAGAATTGGGCATGTTATTTTTATTTGAAATATTACCTAGTGTGGAGGAAGCACCTTCACCTTGCCTCTCAGGGCTTATGTATGCTCTCCTATCTACTTGTCTTTTTATTTATTTTTATCTCTTCTCTTCAATTTCCTTATTTTTTAGCTCTTTGATTGGTATTTTACGATGACTTCTAAACCCCATTATTTATCTTTACCATAATAAGCCAATTATAGATTTAGACTTGAAGAATTTGTAGTGATTCAAATAAAGTGAATGGAGAATTTACTAAATTTGTATAGTTACAATAGAAAAAACTAGTTTATAGTTTACAAAGAATAAAACAAATGAGCAAATTTTATGGGACAACCAAGAGAAATTCATGAATCACAAAGGGCATGTGTGATTTTGAAAACATGCACGCCCTTTTTGATCCATAAAAAAATGGGCAAAAATAATTAATATGGTAAATTGAGGACAAATCTGAGTAGTTTGGTCATTGAGGATATCCCCATATGGGTTCTACTACCTGAGCTACCCCTAGAGTTATAAGAACCAAAGGTGATTATTGGTATTGTAAAAGAACTGAGATAACCCATTAATCTAGATCCTATTACCATATCTATAAGAAGGATGATTGTGGTGTGCTTCCATATTTTCATCCCAGTAGATAAACTACTGCTACATCAAATCAAAATATAGTGAGTGGTATCAACCCATTGTGTATGAAAATGTTGATTCTTTCTACAAGAAGTGCAACATCTTGAGTCACTTATCTAATGATTGTCCTCTTGCTCATCCTAAGGCCTAGGCTCCCCTTTTTAAACTAGCCTAACCCCTCTCTAATTTTTTGTTTCCCTAACCGCTAACCCTCCTTACCCCCCTTCCTTATAGGTCTTGAAGGACCTCTTGTCCCTAAATGGCCCCAACCTTCCCCTCTCCTCCCTATTTGTGTCAGCCCCTCCTTCCCCCCTCTAACCTCTCCCCATATTTCAAAATCATATCCTAGAGTTGTGTGCCCCAACATACCCCTTAGGGACATGGCTTTATCTCCCTCCTCTCCTCCTACTTGTCAGGTGCTTGTCAAGCTAACCTTAAATAGGTGTGCCAACACGACCACCTCAAGTATCTTATCCACATGGACTAAATCTAAGTTGGGTTCCCCCTTTCCCTTTAGGGGTGGTTTCACCTCTCCAATCCCCAAGTCTTTGGATAAAAAATACAATTTCTTTGAGCAAGGTCAATGCTTCAACTCTCTAGCAGTCAAAGTATGAACCAAGCCTGAAGAAGCTCAATGGACTCTTATCAAATCTAAAAGAGGAAGGAAAAAAAATGATGTAGGTGAGGGACCAAGATTTGTAGGGAGGACTTCTAACCTGGTAGCCAAACGAAAATAAACTATAAATGAGATAGTAAAATGGAGCCAAAAACCCTTAAAGGGCACTTCACAAAGCCCAAAAAATGAAGTTCATATCATGGAATATAAGTGGACTCAAACACCCTAATAAACATAGGTTGGTCAGAAATTTAAAAAAGAAACACAACCCTCTAATAATAATCACTAAAATAAATAAAGATGTCAAAAATAGCTATTAAAAAATGTAGCAACAAACTCTAGTTTAATGCAAAATGCACTAGCATAAGCTCCACAGGGGCCTCGAGAGGATTGACAGTCCTATAGGACAACAAACTTCTTGAAGGTGGTAGTATAATTGATAAAAACCACCCCTTTGCCATATTATTAAAAAAAAATTACAATAATAAAGAGTGGATTCTTTCAAATATCTATACCCCCACCGCTTGAACTAGGCAAAAGAAGTTGTGAGATGAGCTACTACTCTTCAAAAAATAATACAATGACTACAAATGGATTGTGAAAGGAGACTTCAATTTGCCTATAAATTCATCAAAAAAGAGAGGGGGAGCCCAGGAATATACCAAGAGCATGGTAGACTTATATGATTTTATCACAAGTGTTGGGCTTGTAGATGTCAACCTCAGAGGTAACCCTTTCACCTGGTCCAATAGAAGGTTGGGGGAGAATCTAATTCAAGTTAGACTTGGTCTCTCTCATCTGGGATCTACATTTTTCTATCTCCTTCTCCTCCCTTCCAAGAATTGGATCGGATCACAACACGATCATGTTTGAAGGTGACAAAATTTTGAAAATAAGGAGACTCCCTTTAGATTCGAGAGCATGTGGCTACATCACCCAGACATCCATAATACTATCAAGGAATGGTGGAAGGAACCAATGGAAAGTACAAACATGTTCATTCTTGTTAGAAAACTCAAAAGAATCAAAGATAAACTTAGAGTCTAGAAAAAAGAGGTATTTGAGGATATACTTCTACAAAAGAACACCATCGAAGAAGAGATATGAATCCCTGAGGAACATATGGCCACCAACAAAAATGATGAAAATATGTATGTTACATATAAAAACCTTTTGATATCCTCCCATAATTTAAACACTAAAGAAAAGGCCTTACGGAAATAAAAAATAGATGCAAATGGCTAGAAAAAGGGGACAAGAATACTAAATTCTTCCACTAGTCGACTTATAGAAATAGGAATTTTAACAAGATCTCTAAACTCATTCTCAAGGATGGCTCCTTAAGTAGGGATGAGGAGGTCATTGATGACAATATCATTCACCATTTCAAATCTCAGCTAAGAGAGACTTCTCTCTATGACAGGCAGGCAGAAGATAGCCTCTTGAAGAATCTCCCCTCGGTCATTTCCCTTTCAGATAATTAGGAGCTCCATAAGCCTCCTTCACCAGAGAAATTTTGGTAGGTGATATTTTCTATAGAAGGTAACAAAGCCCCTAACTTGGATGTCTTCCCTCCATTTTATTCTACAAAATCTGGGACATAATCCAACCCAAGGTGGAGGCAATCATTTGCAATTTTTTTAGAGCAAGCATTATTCTCAAAGAGCTAAACAACACTTTCTTAGTCCTCATTCCTAATAAACAGGGAACAAACCAACTACAATATTTTAGACCCATAAGTCTATGCTCTACAACATAATTTTTTTTTGCTAAAACCTTGGCCACCTGCTTACAACCTCACCTCACATGTGAAAATGTAGAACAACAAAGAGCTTTTATGGTGTGCAGACAGATTAAAAATGGTATAATAATAGTCTATAAAACCCTAAACTCCATTGCTAACTCCACTAGGGTAGGCATGTTCATTAAAATAGATATGAACAAAGCTTACAATAGAGTGTCATGTAATTTCTTGGACAAGGCTCTCAACAAGATTAGTTTTGAGGCAGATATTAGGGGACTGATCCAAAACTGCATCTCTACTCCCATGTATTCCATCCTCATCAATAGAACCCCTAATTTTTTTTCTTGACGAACAGAGGCATCAGATAAAGAGCATTATTGCAGCTAAGAATCAAAGCCTAATTCAATATTTAAAGGTGACTCAGAATTTAGACCCAATCACCCATGAACAATTCAAAGACGATGCATTTCTTATGGGTGATGCCTCTATTTTGGAAGTGCCTGCCTTCAAAGATATTATGGTGAATTATGAAAAATCTGCTTGTCAATGCATAAACTTTAGCAAAAGCTTCACCTTCTTCTTGAATACCCCCTAACTTACAAAATAGATTGGTGGGAATCTTAGGGCGTAGAATAAGTAGGTTCCCCTCAACATATTTAGGTATGTCTCTTTTTGAAGGTAAATTACTTAAGGACATGTGGAATCCCTTGGTTGAAAGAATTTAGAGAAAGCTTGTAGGTTGAAAAGGAATTCTCCTAACATAGGTGGGCAAGCTGCAACTACTTAAAAACTCCTTCAAAAGCATTCTCATCTATCTTATGACCCTGTTCCAAATCCCCAACAAAGTTGTTGATAGAATTGAGCAAATTCAAAAAAAATTCCTTTGGAGTGTCACATAAGAAAGATTTAATTTCCCTTTGGTGGCATGGGACAAAGTTTACCTCCCTAAGGATTTCAGAGGTATAGGATTATGAAGAGTCAAAAACATGAATCAAGCCCTTATTGCTAAATTCAGGTGGAAAGTCATGAAGGAAGACAACCATTCGATCAAAATTATCAAATCAAAGTATCTGGAAAGCAGTGAGGAAGACAATTTTTTTTGGAAAGAAAGCCCCTTGAATGGATTGACCTTCTAGAAGGCCATCTCAAACACCAAGGACCTCTTGAAGAAAGGTTATAGATGGCGTGTTGGAAGTGGAGAAAATGTAGACTTTTGGGAAGACCCATGACTCTCTCCCTCCTCTCTTGCTTCCCACTCTCCTTGGAACACTCTCAAAGAAACCTTTAAATCCACTTTTGGCATCAAGGTTAAAGATTATTGGGTCACGTTTAATAGTAAAACTAAGTGGGTGAATTTGCCTAAGGTGTCCGTTAGTAAGGAAATTAATCTATAACTTACCAACCTTAATTCTTGTATACAGCAAATTCATATAGATTTATTCTATGATGAATATTTTCTTATCTGGCTAGTGGAAGATAACGAAGAGTATTCGGTCAAATCAAACTTTCTGGCCAACCTGGCTCAAGCAAAGGATTGGTCCTTTTGGAAAAATATCTGGGTCAAACACCTCACTCCCAAGGTGAACATATTCTTCTGGGTAGTTGCCCATAATAGAATCCTCACAGTCGACAATCTAAAAAAAAGAGGAGTGACCATCTCAAACATATGTGTCCTTTGTAAGTCTGCATTAGAATTTGTGAATCATCTATTCTTTGTGTGCTCATTCAAAGCTCATATCTATAATCAACTTCTCTAGTGTTTCAACCTCTTATGGGTTAAACCCAACTCTATCTTGGATCTCATTATCAAATGGAAACCCCCTTGGAAGCTCCACTCTTTGGCGTTTCTTTGGTTCCTTACCCTCCCCCATTTCTATTGGATCATTTGGACCAAATGCAATGCCCATAATTTTTTGTCATAAATGATCTAACCTCTCGAGTTCCTTCAATCGTCTTCTCTCGACCATTGCAGAGAACTAGCAGATGACAGTTCTGAATGACAAAGTGGGAGCTTTAGAGGTGGAATAGGGCATTCTAGACAAGTGGAACCTCATTCCCCCTCCAAAACCCTTTTCAAATAGAAAACACATGAAATGGGACTACCCCCAATGGGTTAGCTAAAGCTTAATTTCAACAAAGCTTCAAAAGGAAACTTGGCAAGGTAGGGGGAGGAGGTGTCATCATAGATTATTCTAGAAAGGCAATTGCCACCTATGTTGGACCCATGGGCATCCAAACCAATCATGTCACAAAAGCCTTGGCGACCCTTTGGGGCATTCAACTTACTATCCAATTAAACATTTCAAAACTAGCCATTGAGGGTGACTCGCTTAGCATCCTTAATGCTCTCACAGTGAAAGTGCAACCCTCTCACACCATAAGTCAAATATTACTGACGTCAAGTGCCTCCTTCTTCCTTGAGATTTCACTATCTCCTACATCTTTTGCAAAGGTAACAAGGTGGCAAACACCTTGGCAAACTTGGGAGTATTCAACACGGACCTAGAAATGTGGATTGGACCTCACAACTTACCCCCTGTATCTAACCTTTGCTTGATTATGATGTAAATCTACTAAAGCCACAAGTTGGCAACATAAAAACACATGGGAACTCTAATAATAATTAGTAAAAGGCTTAATTTCACTTTGCGTCATGATAATGACACGAAGTTTGAACTCAAAGATGTAAGACATCATTTCAAAAAGGCCCATCCTAACGGCAAAGGAGTAAAACAAAACATTGGTATTTTGCCTAGCTATTCAGCCAATGACAACCCTAAAAATAGTTATAGAAATTTAAAAAAACATCATTGGGGGGAGACACCACTACAAGCTAATATCTTTAGCAAAAGTTCAGACCAACCACAAAGTTTGGAGGAAGCTGCAGAAGGGTGACCTAACATAATTCATGCTAAGGATCGAAGGGCACGATGAGATTCTTGCCATATATTATGTGGTAGGTGACCTTCAGGGGGAGGAACTTATAGGGGAAGTTACTAGCATGTCATGCGAAGGCACAAAGGCCTTCAAGGATAAATGATATAAGTAGGAGCTGATGCAAGCTTTCTTTCAGTTTGACATAGTCTACCACATGGGCAAGAAGGGCTTCCCTCAGGATGACCTTTTGCAAAAATGACTTGAAATCTACCTGCATGTAATGTAGTATCTCACTTTTGAAGGGAAATTCACCCATATTTTTTCACATCACTTTTTACTGTTAAATCACTGCAAAGACCATAGGATTAGCCTGCCATACTTTTTGTTCATGTCTCTCGAAGCAATAATTTTAACCTTTTAGGAAAAACCCTCTATGGATATTATCCATCAAGAGCTAATCCTTCTTCTCACTAAACGAGCAACCCCTATGAGAAGTCAAGAAATCCACTTGATGGAAAGTAGTAGAGAGAAAATCTTTAATAAGGGATTCTCTATGGAGGGTAGAACAAGTGACGCCTCCCCTTCCACCTGCCTGACTCCATGAAAGGGAGGGAAAAAGGAAAGAGAAAGGCTCATGACCCTTTTCCCCCATAGAAGAGCCCTAGTAAGAAGGTCATCAGGAGCCTTCAATTTCAATAGGATATAGAGAACCCCAATTTTGAACTTCATGAACTCAAAGCGGTCGAAGTTTGGAGAAGGGACGAGGACCCCACCAAACTTTTGGAGGGCATCAGACAGAAGTTGTCGAAGCTATATAAAAACTTGCAAAGACTAGGTAGATAAATGATCTCTTATATGGATCAATAAAACAAACTGAAACAAGAGATTGATGACTTGAGGGAGGGGATTGGGGAATAATAGACGATAGGTGGGGGTAAGATCAAGGGTACTCCTGAAGGCAAGGAGGTAAACACCATCATCTTGGGGGATCACATCACTAAGAGAGACAAAACTTTTGCAAAAAAGATCAGAGGTACGACAGGGCATAACAAAACCACAATGGGAGGCCAAATGCCTAAAATGAGAGGAATGCCGAGTATCAACGCAAAGAAATTAGAGGGTGGTAGTAGGAAGGAAAATCAATTTGAGAAAATTTAGCAAAGTGCTGTGTCTGGTTAGTTGGGTATAGTTCTCATTTTACTAGGTTTTTGTTGAAAGTTTGTGTATTTTAGGCCATGCAAGCCTTATTTCTTTTTGTTTCATTTGTTTTACTATACTAAACTATGGTTTTCAGGGCCTTGTAAAACTTGAGCTTAACTAATCAAATAACAAACAATTAATATGGTAAAAAGTTGGTTTGAAAATGGTGTACGTTCTTTATAATTTTACAATTTTTTTTTATTGCTTTCGCTCCAAAATTGCCTCGATTTTAGGTCGGGGGGGTCCCGAACCTATTCCAAACCCTATCAAGAACTAGTTAATTTGATTTATAAGAAATGTAGGGATTTTTTTTATCTTTATCGACACATTTGATTAGGTAGATTTTATTATTAAAAAAAATTATATGGGTTTGTAGAGGGGAAAGCGTAGTTCTATATATATATATATATATATATATATATATATATATATATATATATATATATATATATATATATATATATATAATGTTAGAATATTATTTATAATTATTACTTAATTTCTACATAACATACTTCATTATGGACTATATACATATCATCACAAATTCTCCTATAAAATTTTGAATATTAATCGAATATTTATAAAATTTATATCTCAACAATTTATGCATTGTCAACTATGCTTTTAAAAAAATGATTTTCATGAAGTTAAGGTCAAAAAGTTGTGTTCGTACGCTTGCAGTTTCAATTTTTCAGCTGTCTTGACCTATAAATTATATAAAAATTATATATATAATAGAAAATTAATAAAAAAGTTCTCAACAATCTTCAACATTTCACCTATCCATATATGAAGCTCCATACAAAAATTCATTCATTTACTCAAAAAAAATGTATTCGTACATGTGATTTCATTATTTTTCACAAAAAATGACCAACCTATTGTTATAAATTCATCTATTTCGCACACTTTTATCATCTAGGTATTGAATTGTTTTATATATTTAGAAACTACATTCAAAATGCCACTATTCATGTTCTTATGTCATTGTTAAATTCCTTTTTGAAGTGTCTCTAACATTCTTTCCAAGTTCAACTATTATTATTTTCATGAAAAATGTGTCGTTTTATACCTTCCGTTTTGTCCCCCATTACCCTGCATCTACTCAAATCTAAAATTGTAATATATAAATCAGAGCAATCAGACAAGACACCCCTGACCATAATGACACTCAATTCGAGATATAACTGATATTTCAGAGGATACCATATACTAAGCGGCCTAAATTGTACACTAAACCTAGATTCATCGCAATGGTTGGATTTACATAACTTGCAACACCCATTATAAATAGATTTATAACTTGCAAAGTGGCGACATCTTTGATTTATCATTTTATATTATTTGTCATTTTGTACATAACACTCAAACCGAAAAATACAAGAGAACACTCTATGTCTACCCTAAATTAAGGCGAACCAGAGGATAAAAACTAAAAGGCGGTTTGAACCGCAAACAATATCATATTCTGTCCGTAAATTTAACCCAAAAAAAACCCCACATGCTCTGAATACTAATCGACAATCCGTGTGCCCTGTCAATCCAAAAGAAAAATCTGCCATGCCGACAAGTTTCCAGCTGGCAAATTAAAAAAATATAAACAGGAAATCCGTACAACACCAGATAAACCTGACATTTCTCGATTGATCGAGAGAACAATAAATACGAAACACGGTTCGATCTTGTATGAACATTTTGTAAAGTGGAGAAAGCATTTAATGGCTTCTGAAGAGGTTTGGCACTTTGCAGCCGGAGTTGCAGGTAGACACTCGTTTTTTTTTTTTGGTTATCGTCATTTTTCTCGACATCAATGCATGCATTTATGTCGGTGATTGTAATGTCTATATGTGTGATACCACACCAAGAGACCAAACAGGGCTTTCTGTGAGTAATTCAATTATTAAGGAATTTTTAATTTTTTAATTTATTAAGAACTTTTTACTGCGAGAGTAAGACCATGAGATTAGAACTCAAAATCAAATACATGTAAATTCAAGTCATTACCAAAAGAATAAATCTTGACCTTCAGAGAAAAAAAATATATTAATGTCCATGAATGATTAAAAGTAGGTAATTGGGATTTGAGAATACTCCCAATTACAATAAAACGAGGTAGGGATAAAAAGAATCTAGAAATAACAATTAACAAAACAAAAAAAAACAAAAGCACTAAAAATTGGACTCAGAATACACCCACTTACAATAGGGTAAAAAGATCCTAAGAACAATGACTAACAAAATAAAAGAAGAACACACATAAGAGTAAGACATGTAAGGCACATGATCACAACTCAGAATCAAATTTGTCTCACCTGGTTTTCTGAAATTTTTGGAAAATACTTTTTCTGATAAGTATTAAAAGGATTGTACTTCCCAATCAGGGAAAAAATTGTGTTAAATTTTGGTCAATGATGGTGCTGTTTTGGAAAAAGTTCGAAACTTATTCACAGATAAAGGGGAATTTATCTTCTAATTCGAAGTTTTAAAAATTAGATGTTGCAATAGAAAATCCGTTTTTTTTCCTGGTTTAGTCTGCCGAACTGTTGCCCAGTGATTATTGGACATGGTTACAAGTTTACAACACAAGTTATCAGTGATGGCCTAAGTTCATATCTTGGTGGACTCATAACCCTCATGATTATGTGGAGTCAATGCCAAGGTGGAGCCCTCTTTGGTGATCAAAACGGATTTTCGATCTATTACAAACACTTTTTCCAGGATTTAAAAGGACCTTAATCTTTTCTGATTTCGTCTATTCATTTTCTGAAGGGTTTGATTTCACTTATCATAAGCACCTCATAATATGAGTACAAGAAAAATTGGTAAGTACCTCAATCAGGTGCAAGAATAACTGCTTCACTGAGATTCAGGGCATTACAATTTTTTTTGGCCTTGATTTTATCCTTTAGGGCTATGGAGCACATTCTTAAGATTGGTGTAGCAATCAGAGCCTACATTTTATTTGCATATCCATTACTTTCTGCTGGATATGTTATAGTGTCTTAAAAATTTCAAACCTCATATTGTCTGGGGTTTTAGAGAAATTGCATAGCTCAATCCTGCTAATAAAAGACAAAAATTTAAATCATTTGCAGGAATTGGCTATTTTAACTAGTATCAGAGTTATCAATGTTAAGCATAAGTTTCTACTTTAGGTATCTGTATTATAACATGTCTTTGTGAATCTGTTCACTTTTCAGTGGCAGATAAATTGGGTTCACTTTGATTGCTTACTGATTCAGGAACTTACATCTTTGCATCAAACTCGGCTAAGGATTTTTGCTGACGTCAAGTAAATTTTACTATACTATATTTCGTCCATTGCTAAGATACGTACTCTACTTTAACTTGGTAAAAGGGCCTTAGAGGAATCTAGAGATAAATTTTCCTTTAGAATCTTTGTTGCATATTTTTTGTTCCTTTTTTCAGGCAATGAATCTTAATTATTGGCCTAATGAAAAAGGTTGCTTCCTGTTTTATTTGATCTTGAATAATATTTTTTTGCCCTTGCTACAGGCAACTTGTTTGCTCTGGGGCTCTTCTTATCACCAATGTAAGTTCATCCCTTTGTCCTCTGCTTCACATGTTTGAAAGAGCAACCGTTATGTTATAGGGGAACTCAAATATAAATTGAAATATCAAGAGTCATGTATATGCTACTTATGATCTTTGCTGGCTCTAAGGATCTGTTAAAATAGTCTTGATTTGTTGCATTAGTTCTTACAATTATGTATTTATTGTGGTGACATACGAGTGTATGAAGCAGCCACTGCGAATGATTTTTGTTGGATGCCTTAGCGTAGTTTCTCTCATTTCCATGTTTGCATCACCATTATCTATCATTGTATGAACCTCTGGGTATCAGACATTTTTCCCCTTCCTGAGCTTTTTGTTTGTTTGGAATCTTGACCCTGTTTTTTTCTGACTATTACCTTGAACAACTCTTGTAAAAGGTTTCTATTTTGAAAGGAAAATTTTCTTGATGTGACAGTTTGTAGAATGTGATCTTGAAATATCAGACGAGAAGATCTTTTATTTGGGGTCACTTACTTACGCTGTTATATTGAAGTAAAATTAAGAAACACTTATCAACCAAGGCAAACTAGTTTTAAGGATTTTTTTAGCAAGTGAAACAATCACCACTGTTAAATGGTTTTATACTCTGAAGAGGCAAACCTCTGGAAATGTGGGGCTGGAAAAATTTATTGATAGGATCCAAGTCCTGGTTGGAAAAGAATTTATGGTTTGAATTCTCTTCATAGTGTTATAATGTAGTCTTTCTCGTCAATATACAGAAGCTGGTAATCCAGACACAGAGTGTGGAGTACATGCCATATTATCTCTCTCTTTCAACATTTTTGATGAGCACATCCTTCTTTGCATATGGAATTATTGGCCACGATGCTTTCATTGTAGTGAGTATATTTTGAATTTTCGACCTTCTATTGGTTTATGAGACATTTCCTTCATGAAAATGTATGTTGGTCATTATAATGACCTGCTATGATAATCTGTTTTGTGAACTTGGTTTAACTCCTCTTCTTTCATGCTCTCAAAATGACATACACACCCAGCAAAAGGATAAAATATGACAATAAATTGTAGAAAAATCTTAGACCCTTCAACTTAGCAATGGTTGTGCCTTGTAGTTTCTCCAACTAACTCTGGTATGATGGACATACAGCCACAACTGTACGATTCCCAAAATGCTCCCAATCCCATTTGGGACCTAAGTTTTTAGAAGTCTTACCATCTACGCTTTGACATGTTACCTGGAGCATGATCCTAGAAAGTTGTAATTGTATTATGATGTTGCTTAAGCTGTTGAATGTTTTGTAGCCAAGACACTTTTTATCTAGTGTTAAGAAACCGTATAGCAATTCTTTTAATTCTTTAAATGATCATCTCCAAAAATTATTGGATGTAGGAGAACCGTGCCCCAATTGATTGTAAATTTATTTGATGGGTTTTTCTGTACTCAAAAGTCAGAATTCCAGATGGAAGATCTAATCTCAGTAGTTATTTTGGGTGTTTTAAACCCCTAAAACTCGTTTATTAAAACATATAGGTAAAATAGAGTTCTTGTTACCATGGAATTAGATTTTGGTGAACTAAAAATGATTACATATTGAACCGATGCTGGTACAGGTAGAGCCTGCCTTCTCTGAATCATTAAATTTGACCCCTGTTTAAACGTTTTTTACCATTTTAAACATAAAATACTTCCAATTTTTTTTTTTAAACCATAATGATGGGGAATTTTTTTAAAACGCTGTCATATTAACGTTCACATTTAAAAAACACTCATTCTAATTTTATATTAAAAGGCTAGCCCTATATGCCTTTATACTTTATAAGTTTATATGCTCTAGCCTCTGGCCCTCCGGGCTCCCGACTCTCGAGTTCAACTCCGAGTCCCCATAACATTAATGATTAGATCTTCTAAATTTATTAGAAGAGCACGTTGCACCGGCAGTGGCAACTGGCACCATAGTACGGTAAATATTTTAAATCTCCACTGTACACTGTAGTACTCTAAAAATGTTAAATCTTCTAAATTTTAATTCATTAACAGGGCTCAGCGTTGATGATTAGTATTGACTTCCCGGTAGTTGAAGAGGGTTGGTAACTTGGTGAATTGTGATGGACCATGGTCATTCCAAATTCCAATTTCCCCCGAATCCCCAATGTGGTGTCGATGTAGCCTACGTGTGAGAATATATGCGCTGTCACAGAATAGGGTAGTATCGCAACAGTATCCCAGTACCCATTTGAGTTTTTGCTTTGACTTTTTCTGTTATTTTGGGTTCTGACTCTCTATAGAACTCTTCTTTGTTCTCTCACTTAATTGTTGTATGGGAAGCAATGTTTCTGAGTTATCTTGTAACATAGGGCTTTACCATAGCTTTCATCTTACTTTGCACCCAGTAAGAATCTTGTTGGGCAGATGGTAGGGCATTGGTTATTGGGTTTAAGCTCAAGTTGGCATTTCTAACATAAGTATCTAGACTTGGTTTTTCATCTCATAGTTTATTTTTTCGTACTGCTTAGCTTTGGCTTTCATTTTGCTCTGATAATCATTATTGCCACTTTAGTTAAATCATGTTTTTCTAGTTGCAATACTAGTTTTGATTAAAAAAACTTCATTTTCCATCCATTTAGGTAAATATTTGTCCTATTGTGAAGCTCCTTTAGTCTTGTGACTTATTCGCCAATCACATTGTCCCCTAGTGTTTGTCTTTGTTTTGCGTATAGTGCTTTATCTTCTTTTGCATTTTTGGCCTTGTTTAGGTTCCATTCGCCATTTCAATTTTCCATCATCAACAACAACAGAGCCCTGGCTGAGGAGATTGTGACTCTAGTCACTGAGAAATTTGAGGGCAGATTTCAGGGGTTGCCGTTGGTGTAAATTGGGAGGGACCCTGGAGGTATGTGAAATTACATTTTTAAATATTGTATATCTATTTTAAATGTTATTGAAAGATCACATTGAGTTTTGCAAAACCAATATCACTGACCAAGACTGCCATGATTTATCATTGTCTTTGTCCTATTATGTTGTTCTAGCTCTCTAAATTCCCCAACACTGTCTTCAGCGTGTTAACCCCTATCAGCGACCTCAAACACCAATATTAGTACGGTTGCATCTTGTGTTGCTCTACATTTTTTTTGTTTTAAATGCATTTTGTTTGCCTATTCTTCAATCATTACAAATGTTTCGGTTATAATTCGAAGTGAACAAATTCCACCTTGCTATGCATTTGCTTTATATTAAACCAGTTATATACAATTTTGAAAAATCTGAAGAAAGTGTGCACTTATTATGGATGGGTGTGGAAATGGCTTTTGCTATAAACTTTAGAGATTTGTTTTGTTCCATTTTAGATTTTAATATAATAGCTTCTAAGTTTTAGGTGTATTTATTTTTAATAGCTTTTAGATGTATTTATTTTTATAATTAATAAAATGATAACTTTCAATCCAAAAATCATGATAATGAAAACATATAATGAAATTATAGTAATTTTTAATTTAATTAAAAATCATAATAATAATTAATAATATTTTATTAATATGTATACATTAGTTAAGAATCATTATATTCTATTAATAAATATAAATTGATAATTATTAATAATCGAGAATAATTAACGATATTTTATTAATATGTATAAAATGAAAAATATTCAATTAATATTAACAAAATCATAATCATCATCTATACAAAATTAAAAATGACCTCTGAAAATTATTTATATTCTGAAATAAATAATTTTAACTATAATCATTAGGGCTTTATTGTATTAAATAAAATTTACATTTAATTTTATATAGTTACATTTAATTTTTATATCTAATTAATTTTATTATTGGTTTGTACAGGTAGTATATAATTTAAAATGTCTCAAAATAAAAAAAATCAATCTTCAATTAGAAAGTTTTTCCCATGGTTTGGAACATCAAGAGCTTCATTGCAAGAGGATCACAATTTTGATTTAAATGAAGACTTAAATATATTAGGGTGTAATGATGAGTATGTTGAAGAATTTGAAGAGGGGGAAGCTTCAACAAAAAACAAAGAGCCAAAGTAAAAAAAGCGTTTAGAGATAATGAAAAGTTAAATTTAAGTGGTTAAGATGTGCAATGCGTGAAGGGAAAACAATTATGAAATGCATATATTGTGAAGCACACAAATCTGCAAGACCATGGGGCACTGGAATTGGTTGTACTACTTTGTAACATGATGCAATAGTTACTCATGCAGATTCAAATATCCATAAAATTTCACAAGTAAAATGGATATGTAGAAATGAAGGAAAAACAAAATCAATTTCAGAACACATTGTAAATATTGATGATACTAATAAGGAAAAAATCATCACAGCCATGAAATTAGTTTATTGGGTTGTGCAAGAAGACTTGCTTCTCTCAAAATATGAGTCCCTTTGCTCTCTTGAAATGTATTTAAAAAAACTAAACATGCCAAAAAATAAGGACTATAAATCATATGGCTGCAAGTGATTTTCTTTTTTTCATATCTAAGTATCTTGAAGAGAAACAAAGTGCAAAAATGCTAGATAGTCCATTGTTTTCTTTGATGTTGGATGAAAGTATAGATCGAAGCTGAGAGAAACACCTTGTAGTTTATGCTACTTTTCTAGACTTAAAAGGGTTGGGGCCACCTATTTCACAATTTCTAAAGCTCATAAATGTGTGTGATGGAAAAGGGAAACAAGATATGTGGCAATATGTGTTTTGATGAAAGAAAGGGGTCTTTCAAATAAAATATTGATAGTAGTTTCTACAGATGGTGCTTCATCAATGATGGGGAGTGCAAATGGATTTGTTACTCTTTTAAAAAAGATGTACACAATCTTATGGGTATTCATTGCATTGCTCATTGTGAGGCTTTAGTTGCATCAGATGCTGCTAAATTTTTTCTTGAATTGATGTTTGTTGAAAATTTGGCAAATAATGTATATTCTTGGGTCCAAAATTATACTAAAAGACATAATGAACTTATTGCTCTTCAAGAACTCATGCAACTTGAAACACTTCAAGCTCTTCAAATTCAAGGAGTTAGATGGCTCTCAAGAGGACAAATTATTAAAAGACTTTTTGTGTTAATGCCTCCATTGTTGACTTTATGGAAAAGTGAGAAGAGAGACTCATGGTATGATAAGGCTAGGATTTTCTCATTACAATTTTTCTTGCATATGCTTGCAGATATATTGTGTGAACTAATCAAGTTGAATAAAAAAATTCAAGAAGAGAATGTGGTTGTCACATTTTTAGGGGCAACCATAGATACCACCATACAAACTTTAAGTAGGTGGTTTCTAAGGTCCGACACTTTTGCAAATGGTACAAGTTACTTGTCTATATTTTTAGAGAGATCTAAATATGGTTATTTAGAGATTATTGATCAAGATGGACACATTCATAGGCATGAATTACAATTTGTGGCAATTTCAAATGTTCGTGATGATTATGTTGATCTACCAAAACAAAGAATGAAGGCTTACATTGATCGTTCATTAGAGAGCTGCAAAAAACTTGCTAAATAATATGTTCAAAAACTTGTAGATTGTTTAAATGAAAGATTCTTAGATCTTTCATTTTTCAATTCTATAAAGTTCAACTTTTGTCATTATTCAGAGGATGCACATACTAGAGAAAAAAATTCAAGGTGGTGGCTTCTTAAAAATTTTGAACACTTGCAACATACTTTGTGTGAGGGAGAAAAACTTTTCTTTGATTTTGAAGGTTGTTTAAAAGAGTTGTATAATTTTGTTGATACTCTTCACTTTAGTTGTGAAGGATTCTGCATGAAGGAAACTTGGAGGGTTTTTTGTGCTACAGATTCACATACAAGCTTTCCAAATATGACAAAACTATGGCAAATAATACTTACCATCCCAACAAGTACATCAGCGTGTGAGAGAGGATTTTCTAGACAAAATACAATAGAAGATATACAGAGAACAATAATCTCATTGGATACATTGGATGCCTTGATGTGAGTTTCATTGATAGGTCTTGATATATCAATGGTGGGCTGGAATAGGGTTTATGAAATTTGGAAAGATGTCAAACAAAGAAGGATTTAAAAAAACCTAGAATGTTCTATGTGAACATATTTATAATGGTATTGTATTCATATGAGCCAATGAACACTCGAGTTTTTGCTTACACTACTTTTTTAATAGTGTTTTTTCAAGTTAAAATTGGTGGATATACGTTTGATTTTTTTGAAGATATACATTTGAATTTTATGAAGATATACATTAATTTTTTTTGTAAAGATGGAACTAGTGCCTTGGCAAATCCATTCTAGAGTTGTATTCTATAACTAAGATTATCCTCATATCATATTTCCAACATGTATTTTGAATCTATTTCACCAAGAATCTTCTCTCAAATAACATTTAGAATATCTTGATTTTCTGTTGATGGTTTCAAAGAGTATGCTGCAAGATTTTAAGTGCATTCATAGATCTTCCTTATGAAAGATTGAGTTGAAATAGTCAAGCATTAAATATATTTGCAAAATTGTGACTATGGCATTGAATATATTTGTAAAATTATGACTATGGCCATGAATTTCATGCTATTATCTATAATTTGTTCTTAAGTTTTCCAGAGACCATTACTTGTGTTCAAAAGACTTATTTGTGCTTGTTGCTTATCAGCTGAATGCATCCATCTTATGACTAAGTTATAATAGATGAAAACAACAATTAAAAGTAATTGATTCTTTTTTTATCAAGAATAGATCAATGGGACTGTAAATACTTAAACAGTCTCAGCTGTGAAAGGAAAAACAAAAACATGATTCTTACTCTACAGTGGAAGGGGAAATAAGGGCAACCCAGTCATGCGCTATTGGATGTTTCACTCCACTCATAGTCACTGTGATGTTTTGCTCATCTGCAAGGGGGCCCTCTGTACTCACACTGATATTCACATATGAACTTGGATTGAAACAAGTGCACAAAGACCTTCTATTAATACATCTGAATTATTTTCCATCTCCACACATATCATGTGCCAATGTTTTGTTTCTTCCTGAATAAAAATAATCATCCAATGGCTTGGAGCCACTGACTACACAAGATGTACTCAACCGGAAATACACAAGAAAGATAAGCAACTGCACATCGTTGGCATGTAATTTCTCCAATTTAAGCCATTTCAAATGAATTTCTAGTACCCCTGCAATCAGAAACCCATTACAACTATATTGAAGAATGTTAGAACCAAAACTTATTATTTCAAAACAAGGCTTGGGGAATTTGTTTTTTAATAGATTTTTCTGATTTGATTTTGAATTTATTATTAATTATCTAACAACAATTCAGCACTTTTTTGACTTATTGTATGGACTTTATTCAACTAAATTAACCTTTATAATTATTTGTAAACATTACTGATAATTTCAATATTAAATTTTTTCTCTATCAATATTGATGTGGTAACTTAAACAATAAAATTTACTTGTCCCTATTGGGTTCTTTGGTTCTAGAAACTGTGAATGTTTAATGGCTTGAGAGGCAAAGAATTTGATTACTACTACTCTATCCTCATCGTGAAATGACATAAATGAAAAAAAATCACTGCGGTCGAGACATTTGCAGGAAGGGCACCAGGCTTGGTGCTGCTAGGATCAAAATAATAGATCCTTTCGAGGAGTCTAGTGACTGTGGAAATGCAAAATAGGTCATAGGCATCTGTGAAAAAGCCCATTCCCACTATAATAATTGTGGTGAGGTGATACCATTGCGTTTCACAACATCCAAGGCATTCAGTACTTCTAGCTGCTTTTTCGCCATGATTCAAAAGTGAAGCCATTGTTTCTCTAATTATTTTCTTTCTGCACAGCAACAAAGAAAATCAGCAATTAATCACTTAAATCAAATCACTAGCCATTTTTTTAGATTTTTTGAATAGAAAAACAGATTCGGTAGAAGGAAATACTCTTATTTCTAACAAATCAAAGAAAAAATATACGTATTATTTTTGCCTTGGAATTTGTCCTTGTTTTTTGATTTCAAAGCTATCATAACAATTGCCTTACTTTATTCATACTGGAGGCATACGACTTGACTTAATGTTTCTAGTTTTTGATATAATTTTCAAATTTAAAATTCATTAATCAGTTTTTTATTATTTATTTTTAGTAAAATAAATATAAAATTATTAAATTTGATAACTAAAGTTAATATTTAGTAAAATTTATCAATCAGAGTTTTATTCACACAGTCATAATTTGTAAAGTGATAGAGGCTCATGCATACATTTACAAAGTGATGGAAACTTGAAAAGAGAGCAATGTGAAATTGTGGATGGTAAAGTATTTGAGGAGAGAGGAGCGGAATGGATTCTCTTATTTTTTCTTTGCAACATAGACAATAACAATAAGTTTAATTAATTTCTATATAAAATTATGAAAGTCAAAAATGATAAATGACCATCACGTGCAAAGTGATATTAATTTAAAAATCGTCACAAACAAATTTCTTGACGGGCAAGGGTGACTGTCAAATTTAACCCTTGCTCTGAATGCATGTGGGGATTTAATTAGTAGTATCATTGTCTATGGAGGCTCATCCACCAAAAACATGTATGGAGATATTTTGGATAATTGTGCAGGTCTCCTGGATGACTAGATCTGATGTATATCCTACATCAAATTGTAGATATGCACTTTGAGCCATGGTTTTCACCAAATTGACGTCAATATTGTTAATTTTTTTTATTGATAATTGAAGTATGTTTTTTATGATTTTGAGAGCATGAAGGTTTATTTGGAAGTCATCCATCTACGCTTAGGACTTGTTAGCTGGAGCCCGATTTTCATTAGATTGAAGTCATTCTTGTTGAAACTTTTACTAATAATAGAAAGAGCATAGATTAGAATAAAATAGAAAAAAACTATTTATGTCCACTGGAGATTGGGCGTGATTTAAGAACAAATTACAAGATAACTAAATCACCCAATTGTTTTTGCAGCGAAACTACCATTTTTCACTTCAAGGTTGTTACTACATATCAAATATATCCTATCAAAAGCTTCCTTGTGGTGTTCTAAGACACCTTTTATAAAACTGCCTACGTGCTTCTCTCGTAGACAAAGTAGACCATGAAGACTATTTAATTCTGCATGTTGTAAAGATGGTTTCTATCTCAATTTTTCATACATATGGTGTTGCAATATCACATGCTTCTCAATTTCCACTTCTCCTTATGTGTAGAGCAAGCATAAATGTTCTTTTCAGTTTTTGTATTTTTCTATCTCCCTGTTTCAACTAATAGGTGATGAGAGCTTAGTCCAAGCTAACAAATGATATCTTTTATGGATAGAAATTTTTTATTGGAGGTAATTTTTATTCGGTATAGGTGATCATTAGATTGATCTCACATTGGTACAATCCCATTTTGTCACCTAGATCCTTCCAAATCTTCACTGTTACCTTCTTTTGTACCAAGTCTCATATGGTTATTGGTTCTTCAAGGAGATCAATATCTTCAATATTCCCTTTCTTTAACCACTTTATCATATCATGATACCATCCCTTCTCTTGAGTTTCAAGCATCGCTTGGTATGATAGCTCGTGCATGTTCATATGCCTTATTCTAGAAGTCACAAATTGGCATAAGGCTTCTCCTCCTAATGGTAGCATACATGTTTTTGCTAAAATCATAGGATAAGGGGTTCAGGGTTTTATTCCTATTTCATATATAGGAAAGGTTTCTAAACTCTCTCAACCTTACACTCAAGGGCCACTAAGCACTGTTTGATAATAAATCTTGGCACCTCAAAATTGCATTAGATTTAATTAAAGCTTGACATTTTGTTCTATTTGACAATTGTTTGAAGGTGAATTGAAAGGAAATTTTAAAAATTCTCGGCATCATCATCCTTGGTTAGTTCATGAGGAACTTAAAAAAGGAAATTAAAAGAACATAGTTAAGTCGCCCAACATCAAAATAATTTAATGCTTATCTTCCTTGAGATATATGTCAGTGCGGAATAGTCCTATGTAATGAGTAGCGTTCTTGAGTCAACTACCTTTTTTCGACATTTCTGATCTCATCATTGGATCCATCTTTAGGTAAGAGAAGATTGTGTTAGTTCCCAAAATTGCACTAGAGCAATTGGGCCCTTGTCTCTATCAAAGTTTATGTCCTTAGCCAAATTTTTGTCTCCATGTATTCCTTTGGAAGACAAAAATCCGAAGACTTATTTCTGTCAGACATTGTGTACTTGCAAAAAGCCCAAAAAGTCTAAGGAAAGGAACACCTTCACCAAACAAAGACAAGACAAATGACTTAGCAAATTATGTACACGAACTTGACCTTCCAAAGGAATACATGGAGACAAAAGTTTTGAAGGAATTCAATGTCTTATCGCTTTCAGGCTAAGTGTTTTAGAAAAGTTCCAAAGGGCTATTTCATTGGTTTCAGGTCATTTGTTTTAGACTTTTTGTCCGCAGAAAATAGTCTTGCCCTTCGGGCATTTTTTTCGCACAAAAATCCTGAAGGAATTGTAAGGTCATTTGTTTTGATCAAATGTACTTTCCATAAATCCCGAAGGGCTATTTTATCTTTGCAAAATGTCTAAAGGATTATTTCCTTCGAGCATTTTGCCCTTGCAAAATTCTTGAAGGGTACTTTCTAAGGGCGAAGGACACTTGCAAAAAACCCACAAAGATACTTTTGAAGGGCTATTTTGCCTTTACAAAATGTCCAAAGGATTATTTCCTTTGGGCATTTTGCCCTTGCAAAATTCCTGAAGGGTGTTTACAAAAGTTTAAAGGGCATTTTTATAAGGCAGGTGCCTTTAAGAATTTCTTTGAAGGATATTTTCAAAAGCTCGAAAGGTACTTTTGCCAAAATTGTTGCGGAGCAAAGGTCCATTTCCTTTGAACATTTTGCTCGAGCAAAAAGTCCGAAGGATAAGTTTAGATGGTGAAGGACATTTTCAAAACTCCTGAAGGGCACTTTCAAGAGATCAAAGGACCATTCCAAAAGTCTGAAGGACATTTTTGTAGGGTAGGTGCCCTTAACTAAAATTTTGAAGGGTATGTTCAAGTACTCGAAAGATTCTTTTGGCAAAATTGCTGTAGGGTAGAGGTTTATTTCCTTCAGACATTTTGCTCGAGCAAAAAGTCTAAAGGAATTGCATTTCTTTGGGAGAAAGTACTAAGGCCAATTTCTTTAGGGAAATTATTTCTGACAAATTGTTTGAAATAATTGTCCCGACAAAGGCAAAAGAGCTAAGTGCCAAAATTTTTTGGCAAAAGTGCAGAGCTTCAATTCCTTTGGGAGAATTGCTTGGACACATTTATTGTGGGACAATATTTTTGAGGCAAACAAGGAGGCAAAAGACAAAGACTCAGACAAAATTTCCAAGAAACAAAGTCCTTGAAGGAATATTTCCAAATTGAAGGTGACGGTCTCACAAATGTTTTTGACTGATACGTAGATGTCAACTTTAAGCTGCGACAAGTAGTCATTGGGATTCAAATGTTCAGGATGGTTGTGCAAGCATCATTTTTAGACCCTGTGAAGTAACTGTTTGTTTTCAAATAGGGTAGATCCAATGACATGCACTTGTTTAGAGTAAGATGATTTGACGGTGCATGATCAAGGCTAATTAGTCAAAAGGACTCAAGAAGCCCATGGGGCTATCAAGTGGCATACCCTTAGGGCCAAGGAAGAGGTAGTATTCAATCATGCTTCACCCCTCAGATCATGATCTGATGGATCATGTTTACTTGCTCGACTAGATCTGACGGTGCAAAACCAAGGTTGAAAAGTCAGAGATCCCATGAGCAAACACAAGAAAGATAGGTGGTGCAGCTACATGCCACAAGGTTATAGCTTGAGCATCTCATTACAGGATCTATGGCTTGTGTGTGGTCGGGAGATGAAGATCTAATGGTGCAAGCCAGGATAAAATTTTCAAAGGGCTAGGATTGCATGAAGAGGTGACAAGTGTCCAGACTAGAGCCATTAGTCACTCTTGGGGCTATGCGGATGCCCAGTTCGATCCAAGGTGGAACGTCAAGTGTCAATATGTGGTAAGCTTTGTTTCTAAAGCTCAAATTGATGGTTATTTAATAGACATGGAAATGGTTCGAGGAGCAAAAGAATGTCTAACTACTAATTCAAAAGTGAATATTTCCAATCATGATCGTAGATCATTTTAGTTTCATGTTATGATTAGATCCACTCTTGAGCCATCATTACAAGTAATAGGCTTTCCCTTTAGTGTGCACAAAGAAGAGATTCATGTCTAAAAATGTTCATGATTTGAAATTAAGTAACAGGAAAGCATTTTTAAATAACTTGCATATGAGGACAAAATCTATTTGGCTTTCAAATGATTTTCTCCCTCTAGCTGTGCAAATGAGTGATCAAGGGATCTTTAGGTAGTTCCACATCAATACAATATTGGTTTGGCTCCTTGAGCTAATATCTTCCTTCCAAGCTCATGCAAAAGACATTTTTTATCCAAAAGATCAAACGATGTGCTCCAGGTGGTTACAAGTCCTCATTATTCTTTGTAAAAATAGTTACAACAATGATTTGTCTTGAAAATCGATGAATATCTCAGGCGTAGCAAAAAAATATTTTTTGTCTAGAAGCATCTCGACGGGACTAGAAAAGTTCGTTATGTAATTTTTTAAAATTATAGCTCATGGTCCCATATGTGGGAAGGATTGAAAATGTATAAATAGAAAGCTTATCTTTTATTTCAAGGTTGTTGGTTATTGTTGTCTATCAATTGATATAGGTCATTTTTAGGCATCCTCTTTCCTTAAGTCTAAGTTCTACAAGAATTTTTTTGGGATCAACTACTATGTGTAGACTTTGTCTCCCTTGCTAAAGTGGTTGCATCTATACAACCATTAGAAAGCTTTGAGAGCATGTTCATGTCTCCCTTGTCAAAGGAGCAGTCTCACCATGCGTTTCCCCATGGCAACATTCTGAAGTGTTGGTGTTTGTAATATTTTTTTTCAAGTTATTGGAAAATATTTTTGGTTCTCCACTATATTCTGCTAATGAAATGCAATAATATGTTTTGCAAGTTATGTTGATTAGATATCTGGTTTGTGTTCATTACTGGTTGTCGTTCTAAGCATGTACTTGGGTTATAAATCTCTTTTCACAATTATATTTGGAAATGCATTGTTGAATACCTTTTAAGGACTCCATGGGTTCATGAATTTAGCAAGAGAAAGTATTTGAGATTCTAGTTTCAGTGTATGTCCTAGTTTTTCAGAGATCATTTGGTGTTTATCATTATCGTAGAGTTGAAATATTTTTTACATCTTTACTAAGGAACATTATCATGAAATACTAATAAATACTTTGTTGTTTGGAAGCCACCAACACACCACTCTCCATTCTATAATCAACTATAAATTTGTCCTACCCTATCCTACCCTGAAAATAACACACTTTGTTGCATATTATAAGTGTTACTTGCCCTACAAATGCATAAGATCTTGCCTATTTGGAATGTGTTTGTAGTTTGAGATTTAAATCATAGCATTGCAATCTATTTTTTAGTTCTTTTTGTTGTTGAATATTTTATAAAATGAAGATTGCAGTCACAATTTCATCTATCTTTAGTAGCTTGTGTATGACAGAGTATTTGTGCATTTTGTGTGACAACCCGTCACAGGTGAAGTGTGCAGACGTGGTTATACTCTGGTCATATTTGTTCCTTATGTGAAGAATCCCCTTAGAGATTGAATTGTAAAATCCCTCCATGTGAGCAAGCTACTTCATAGGTTCTCTCACCTTGGTTTAGGTAGAGCCAAAAGTAGTAGGGAGCTAACCATACCCTTTGTAGGTGCTTCTCAGTCATTATCTTAGTCTCATCCATTCGTGATGTCAACCCTGTTTCTCTTAATTTTTGCTCGTTTCTTAATTTTGAAAGAAGATAAGAAACTAGTAATAAGGGTGGTAAAAATACTTGGTTGTTGATGCACGTATAATCTAGATGAGTATAGAGAGCTTCTCTTTGTCTTAGAAGGAATAATTTGTAGATAAGAAAGCACTAACAAAAAAGGTATTAGCAAGATAGGTGGATTGCCTAACGTGAGCTAAATCTAAGAAGCGTGAGCTTGCTAAGAGGTTATCAATCCACTCTTTGATAACAACTAGATTGAAAATGATAAAATAAAGATATTTACATTAAATAATAGAAAGTAACTGAAATGAAATACAAGAAGTAGATGAATATTTGATAGAGAAAATGACTAAATATAGCAAAAATGGGTCAATACTAGTGTTAAGATAGATTAAGTCAGGCTCAAAAAATTAGGTAGGTGTTTATGAATAGACATGGACACAAAAATTCAAATTTGGTTGGGGGTAAGGGATTAGAAATAACTTACTGTTATTTCATGCCACCATGACCATTGGTGGTTTGGCTGACCGTCAGCGATTACGCTGACCATCGATGGTTGGGTAACCATCGATGATTGGGGATGACCATTGATGGTTATGCTAATTATCAGTGGTTGACTATGGATTTATGAAGGTATTCAAAAAAGAGTTACAAGCTGGGTCAAAGGTCTAATAAAGGTTTGTTAAGGATCTAGTCAGGAATGAGAGATTAGAATATAGGTGCAAAAAGGTTTGATAGGGTAGAAAGGTGAGAAACCAAAATAACAATGTTGAAGTATAAATATACATGTTGCTTGCTAAGCGGTAGATGGTTGATAATTGGATCAATTTTGATAAAGTAATAATACTTTTACTTCGAGAGTAATTTTGGTAGAGGTTCAGATATCTATTACTGTTGTTAAATCACTGTAAAAACACTGGTTGAAAAGCTTTAATACCTATGAGCTAGAATGTTTGTGATCCTCCCGTTCACCTCCCACTCTCCTTTTATAGGCAAAGAGAGATGGAGGATCGAAGGCTCCTTAGTAGGTTGGCTTACTGATTTTGATAATTGGGAGTTCATTAGCATTGCATAAGACAAACATATTTAATTATGCCTCGCTAGCTTGCACACAACTGATGATGTGTTAAAAGGGTAAGGACCTGATCATTGACAATTAGGCTAACCATCGACGGTTAAGTTGACCAACAATGGTCGAGTGTCTAGAGGCAAAGGGTCAAGGTAAATTAAAAGATGTGGGTTAAGGTTTGTTAGTAAGTTATTGAGTTTAGTTAGCTAAGTGGCTAACTAGACCCAAGGTCCAATAGGTTGGTCAGTGTGCCGAGAAGGCTTAGGTGGTCCCTAAGGTATCTGAAGGCATTTTGACATCTAGTATGGTTTTTTGGTGTCTACATTTTGCCCTTTTTTTGTTATTCAACTTTGAATCAACAACCTATAAAACAAAAAATAGATTACTTGGTCAAAGTTCTAGTTTCCCTGAGTATAGGAGGAGGTGTTCCCCTTCAAACTAGGAGTCGATGAGGTGAAACCAAAATCGGGTCAAGGTTTGATAAGCGGTTTATGGTGAGTCACGAGGTTGGTGACAAAGGTGGTTGGGCATTTAAAACGTAAACATGCACACAAAATTCAACTAAGTGTGATAACTAATATCACACACAGAGTAAGGTCACCAATGTTGGTAAAAATAAGGTTAGTTCTAGAAGTACAAGTGATAGGGTAACTAGTCCACAATGTTAGTCATAGTTGATCAGGTTATTCCATAAGTCTCCTAAATAGGGTCAGTGTTTTTATAGGTATCTGAGGTAGGAAGTGCTCCCTTAAAAAATATAAATAGTCTGGTTGCACATGAGGTGGTGTAAATTTTAAATATTCAGCATGGCAAGGTTGGTCGACGTGGTCAAAAAGACCAAGCAAGATCATCACAAAATATGTGAGTGTTTTATTGGGGAATCCAAGAACAACACACCTATTCTGATCCCACTTGTTAGGATCTTACTCCTCAGAAAGAGCACAATATGATTACCAAATACAAGTAATTAAATATATAAAATTAACCAGAAGTACAAGTGACTAGAATTCACAAATAACACAGAATATGAGAGACAATACACAATCTTGTATTAATACTCATCCAGAAAGAAAATACAATAAAGAAGATGCCACTTCTTCTCCACACCTCTCAGAAGCTTCCCACACCTCAAGTGTTCAGTAATTTTCTTCAAGATTTCACTCTCATACCAAAAACGGTCCCAACACACAACTCACACACAGAGTTGGTGTTCACCTCCAACTAGTCAGTAATAACCCTGCCAGTACATAAATACTCCACGTACTTCAAGCAGATCTCCTTGATCTTACTTATACATGTAGATCTTCAAACGTGGCCTTGCACACCTGCTGACCAAGATCCTACAACTGGAAAAAATCTTTTTCTTGCCTTAATTACAATACATGCCAATGGGTCTATAAATAGATTCCAGACTTAAACAATAACTTAGACTCTTAATTTAGACACGCAGCTCAAGACTCGAAGTAGCCTTTACATGCAAACACTTGGTTCAACAAACTAACTGTTCGTGCAACGAATAATTTTGGAATTGCCACAGGTGACCGACGTTGGTCCCTGTCTGCCTGGTGTTGACCGATGTCGGCCGACTCCCTGTCGATGTCAGTTGCCTTTTGCATTCATCATGACCGACGTCGGTTATACTGTCGACGCCGGTGTCTCTGAAACTTCAGCAACCTCTTCTTCGTCTACATAGTTGAAGTTTTTAGCTCCACAGCCTAACAATCTCTCACTTGGAGATAAACAGCTGCAACTGTACCTATACCTGTACATCATCTAATTTGTTCCCTTGGCTTTGTATCCCTCTTCAAAATCACTCTTGAAGACCAACCACCACAAATTTTGTGGTGCACCTCCTGTCATCCAAATCACCTGCCACATCCGCATCTACAAACCATGTAGAAAATAACTTGACCCTGCATAGCATGTCGACCTGCTGCTGGTCCCTCTAAGAATCCACTAAACTGCCCTCCGGTGCTTCTTTCCTGAATTAGCTCCAAACTTGTGACAACTTTCACTAGTACATATCATTCACTTAACCTCATTATGTGAATCAAGACACTGTTCATAAACCTGTCCAACCATCGGCGTGCTAACCGGTCTCACACAATCATCTTGAAACAAAGTCAACCTGTGACCTTCCATGTCCTTAGAACACACTCATGCCAAAGAATCTTGCTGCTCCCAGATTCCTCATGACACACCTCTGAACTAGCTTTACTTTTAGTTCAATAACTGCTTGTATATGTAACCCTGCAACAAGCACATCATACAGTAACAGGATAATGTAGCTAATATTATCCAACCTGGTAAAGAGAAACACAATGATTAAACCTCTATTGTCCTGCAACTTATTCAAGACCATATACCCTAGCCTTCCGTCTCACATGTCCATTCCCGCTTTTCCTTATCCTGAACATCTATTCGTCTCTCAGTGCTTTCTTCCAGCTGGTAACTCTACTAAAAAAATACTTGTTTGATTCTTCTCCAAAGAATCACATCCTTCATCCATGCCAAACTCTCACTGTTTCTTGGATCTACCTGCTCTGCTTCTTTAATAACTTCCTGGTTCTTTATCATTAGTGAGCAACAAGTAGTGTAAAGAAGGAAAATGACGAATTTGAGGTTTACTTACCCTTTAAGTCCTCCATATGGGCGCTTGAGACTCCTTGACAGCTTGCTGTCCGCCTAAAATTCATCTCAGTGACCGATGCCAGTCACATCTCAGTTTGCACCCGATCGACGTCGGTTCCATGCGACTGCCTCATCATCGACGTCGGTTCCCCCTGACTGACACCGGTGTTTTTTAATCTCTGAGTCACTGACGTCGGTCTGCACATAGCCAACATCGGTCCCTGTCTGGACGTCGATGCTAGTTTTTTAACTGTCATCGGTCTCTATGTTTTGCTTGTGAGAAATGACTTTTTCTCACAAGCTCCTTTTGGATCAAAACCTTGTCTAAATCAACCCTGCTCTGCTCAGAATTCCTCAGCCCCTATTACTGATACCTGTCTGTCACATTCTCCTTGAAAACCAAGATTTTCCTGCTCTTGTCACGAACATCGAATTCCTCAAGAAACGTTACCTTCTTCTTCTGCATACAAAAATCTCAATTCATGCTTTTCGAATTCAAAAGCATACCCTTTGACTCAAGAACATGCATCTCCTTCTTATTCATGTGACCAAGCCTATTAAGCTACATCTTCGAATCTACAGCTGAAGTAGATAACCCAAAAAGAGAATCAATAATACAAGTAGATAGATAAAGTGTACCTACTTTCTTATCTCTTGCTACAACAAGTGCACCCTTGGTAACCTTCCAAGAGTCTGCTGTGAGAGTTACTGTGCAACCCTCATCACCCAAACTTTTTATAGAAATCAAATTCCGCTTCAGAACTGAGACATGCATGACCTCCTTCAACACCCATGTGTTACCTGTCTGTAATTTCAGCTTCACTTTCCCTTTGCCAACCATCTGACAAGGCTTACCATCCCCTAAATAATTTTTTCCAAAGTTTCCCTAGACATACTCATGAAAAAATTCTCTATTTGGGGATGCATGAAAAGAGGCACCATAATCTAAAACTCAAGATTCTACTTTATCTAAGGAACATACCAGAGCATCCTGTGCAACAAAATCCGCAACATCTGCTTCTTCTTCATGTCTTTCATGTTGATTTTCACCCAACCAACAATCTCTCTTTAAGTGCCCTTGCTTTCCACATTTCCAACAGGGTATTCTGCCATACCTGGACTTGGATCTCCTGCCTATCTTTGACCTTGATCTCCCACGCTCGATCTTCTCTCTTTGCTTTTTCCTGCTTTCCACACTCAAAGCATTTTCTGATAATTCACCTGTGCTTTTTCTGCGAATCTCTTCATTCAAGATTACACTCACAACATCATCCACTTTTAAAATTTTTGAAGCAGACACAGTATTGCTAACTGCCATTACCAAACTCTCTCAACTTTCAGGTAATGAACATAAGATTAAGAGAGCCTTAATTTCATCATCAAAAACAATATTGACTGAATTTAACTGGTTTACCAAACCATGGAAATCACTAAGATGACTATGTACAGATCCACCTTCCAACATTTGTAAATTAAATAATTGCTTCATAAGAAATACCTTATTCGAAGCTGAGGGTTTTTCATATAAATTTGCCAAAGATTCCTTCAACTCTACCGTTGTCTTAGCGTGTGATAAGTTGGAAATCACAGGCGATGCAAGACTCAACTTTATAGATCCCAGAGCCTTCCGATCAAGAACCTCCCATTCTTCATCCTTCATATTTTGGGGTTTGCATGCAACCCCACCCAATAGTAAGTACAAATCTTTCTGATACAGATAATCTTCAATCTACATCCTCCATAATTGATAGTTCTTGCCATTAAACTTCTCCATTTGTAGCTTACTTTCTTCTGCCATTGCTCTACTCCCACTCAAACAAAAATCTCTGTGAGTAACCTGTAATCAACACACACTAACCAGATCTGATCCAACTTGTTAGTATCCCAACCAAAAGCTCTGATACCAATTGTTGGGAAATTTAAGAACAACACACCTGTTCTGATCTCACTTGTTAGGATCTTGCTCCTCAGAAAGAGCACAATATGATTACCAAATACAAGTAATTAAACATGTGGAATTAATCAGAAGTACAAGTAACTAGAATTCACAAATAACATAAAATATGAGAGACAATACACAATCTTGTATTAATACTCATCTAAAAAAAATACAATAAAGAAGATGCCACTTCTTCTCCACACCTCTCAGAAGCTTCCCACACCTCAAGTGTTCAGTAATTTTCTTCAAGAGTTCACTCTCCTACCAAAAACGGTCCCAACACACAACTCACACACAGAGTTGGTGTTCACCTCCAACTAGTCAGTAATAACCCTGCCAGTACACAAGTACTCCACGTACTTCAAGTAGATATCCTTGATCTTACTTACAAATGTAGATCTTCAAACGTGGCCTTGCATACCTGCTGACCAAGATCCTACAACTGGAAGAAATCTTTTTCTTGCCTTAATTACAATACATGCCAATGGGTCTATAAATAGATCTCAGACTTAAACAATAACTTAGACTCTTAATTTAGACACGCAGCTCAAGACTCGAAGTAGCCTTTACATGCAAACACTTGGTTCAACAAACTAACTGTCCATGTAACAGACAGTTTTGAAACTGCCACAGGCGACCGACGTCAGTCCCTGTCTGCCTGGTGCTGATCGACGTCAGTCGACTCTCTGTCGATGCTGGTTGCTTTCTGCATTCATCATGACCGACGTCGGTTATACTGCCAACGCCGGTGTCTCTGGAACTTCAGCAACCTCCTCTTCGTCTACATAGTTGAAGATTTTAGCTCCACAACCTAACATGTTTGGGTAAAAAACAACCAATGTCAAGGTGGACATGGTTGTGTGGTTGGTTGGAGAAGGGTAATATCTAAAATTTTAGGTTTTGGTTTGGGGAGAAAGGTCATTTCCAAAAATTAGGCACCTAGGTGTAGGTACCAAATAAAATTTAAAAATGTGGGCTCCCCTGACTGTCGACGGTCAGGGGTTCCAAGGTCGATTGTCGACAGTCATCCTGATAGTTGACAGTCAAGGAGAAACCCTAAAAAGTTGAGGATAAAAAGTGAAAATGAAATTTCATTTTCACTTTTTACTTGTTGACTTTGAGCTTTTCATGTGGTCTGACAAGTTGTTTTAGCATTTTGCTGAGAGGGTTGACTAAGCATTTGGTTGAGGTGGTGATTGTTGATTGGTTGAGCATGTGTTTGAGGTGATTCAACTAGGATCAAGATGTAGGATGGATGAGGATGTGATCGAGTAGCTGGACACAGTCGAGTAGCTGGATGCGGGCTTCATCCTCGATAACAGTTGAGGAATGAGGTAGATGATGTTTTGAATTGGTAGATTAATTGATTAGGTTAGTGGTTTAATTAAATTTGATTATTTTTGTGGTTGTTTGGATATGGTTTTGGGGGGTTTTGCCCTAGTTTAGGTTTTGGGTAAAATTGGGAAAATTAGAGGGTGAAATTTAAATTTGATGGAGGTTGTGGGTTGGGGATAGGGTAGAGGGTAGGGTTAGGTAATTTAGTTGTTAAATTTTGATGTTTTGAGTAGTTTCTAGGAAGGTAGGTTAGGCAGTTTACCGCTGGTAGTCACACACAGTGACTGTCAGTGGTTACACCCAATCATCGATGGTCAGGCTTGACTGTCAGTGGTCGACCACCAAAGGATAAAGCTTACCTGCTCATCGATGATCATAAAGACCATCAATGATCGAGTGTTGGGGGAAGGTTGGTTTAAATAGAAATATATAGAAAAGTGTTTTAAAATTTTGTAAAGGGGTATGGGTTAGTTGAAAGGTCAAATGTAAGTTAGGATAGGGTAAGTTCCAATAGGAGTGATAGGTTTATATGGTTGGTGGGTAGAGTTATGTGGTGGTCTGATAGATTTAGGGTAGGTGTGATAGGTTAAGGTAGGGTGTTTAAAATTTTGTTGGTTAGGGTAGATGTTTTTGATAAAAGCATTAGCTATTGGTGTGATAGGTTAGGGTAGATGTTAAAATGTTTGTGGGTGGGGTCATTTTAAGTGCTAGAGGTAATGTTGTAGAGGTAATGGTTGGAATAGTTTGATGTTGGTGAGTTTAGGTTGATAAAGAGGTCGATGTAGGTAGAATGAATGAAAATGAGCAATGACAATGGAAAACTAAGTGTGCATGCTTAACTTGGTTTATATGTAGGCACGAGACTAGATCCAGATGAGGGATCAGGTTCTGAGGATCTTTGCAGAGATCCATGGAGGGATGACTCAGGATGATTGGACACATATGAATGAGGTCAGTCTAGGATCCATGCAACATTATCAATGGTTTTTGTGAGATACAACAATGGTTGTGGCCCTCATCAAGAGATTGGATTTGGCCACGACACCTTCCTGCTACCAATAGGAGAGATAACCATACTATTATATGATGTACATAGGATTACATGACTACCTATTTGAGGGAAGCATATTTACCATATTGAGAGTGAGGAGAGGGATGAATAGATGGAGCTCTTATATGGTGAAGATCAGGGCCATGTCAAGTGGCTTTCAAATTGTTTTGGTTACAGGCTATTGTACCATAGGTCTCTGGATGGGAGGTGCTTGATGACTATGATGATGATGGTAGTCTTGTTTCATGTTCCCTGATTCAAGTAGTGGATAATTTCCTTATCTACTGTTGGGAGTATTGGTTGAGATGTTGCTTTGGAGGACAGTGTTCAGGTGGGTACCAATTTTACTAGTCTAGATATACAAGGAGTTTTGAGCATTTCGAGCACATAGTCAATATGAGATCAGCATGGGGTTTGTGATCTATTGTTGGGCATATGAGCACATTCATGTTATGAGATCATTGGGGCTACCATGGGATGACTACGTGCAAATAGACTATAGAGTGGGATTCCTATGATGGAAGGGAGATTATGCTTTGACAGGGGATGAAGGAGGTGCGAGAGACATTGACTAGTTTAGGGATGCGTTGGGGGTTTAATTATGGGTGATGTGGTCTGGATACCATATGTGGGATTTCCTAGGTGGGCTCTCTATAACTATCACACTTTGTCTTTACAGAGCTGGAGGTGGATCTATGGGAGGAGAGAGGGTGAGATTGAGCTCATCTCATTCGATAGAGTGAGGAGATAATATGGCCTAGTGCAGGGGATTTTAGGTCCTTTTTCAAGGTACAAGAGAGAGGATGTTGAGTTTTTGTTACCTAATCCATAGCCAGAAGAGGTGGTCTTAGATCATGAGGAGTTCCTTATCAGAGCAGGGATAGATGATGCCAATTTTGTTGATGGCTATATAGGATGGTACCAGGTTCGATATGCAATGGTTGATTTTGGATGGCATGATGGGGGATGAAAGACCATGCATGTGGATCTAGTTGGGATACAGGTATAGGGTGGTGGCCTTGATGGATATGCAAGGGTAGCACTGGCAGCTACATAGGCACATATTAAAGGGTTATAGGGATAGGTGATCATATTTTAGGGCCATATTGTGACTTTATAGGGTCAGGTTGCCATCGTTACAGTGGAGAGAGCACAATCGAGGACCTCACTTGGTTTGGTGACTCAAGAGAGGGACACCTTGAGACAAAGGGTAGGAGCAATGACAACACCAACAGGACCACTAGGTACTATACCTATGGCATGGTACTTGGCCATAATGGAGGAGTTGAGGTATTATGAGGCCATAGTGCTGGCATAATGTCCACTAGAGCCTCAATGGGTCAAGTACAGAGCCAGTCTAGTTGGTGGGCTAGTCGTGATGACACCAGGTCAGTGGGCTACATTGGTGAGTGGATAGATAGGCATCCCAGGAGGACTGACACTAGATGGTAGTGCAGGTGCAGGAATAGGAGGGGCTAGTGGTAGTGGTGCCCCAGGGGCATGATATGATATGATGTATAGATATAGATGTACATGATTTTGATACCAACCTATGTGCCAATGCAGTGAAATGTACATGCCTTGAGAGAGATTATATATTATTACATTTATTATTTATTTTGATGGACATGATGTTTTATTCACAATGTCTTGATGTTTATGGATTGTAATTATGGTTGTGATCATGGTTTTATGCTTTATGCTTTATGAGATTTGGACTCCTTAGCTTAGGCATGTGATGATTATGGATGATGTTTTATTTTGTTCATGTTCATGATTATGAATGATTTGATTATGGTTATTGATATGGTTTATGATATGATGTTATATGATGTTTGATGGTAAATGGATAGGATGATACTTATGATTTATAGATAGATATATGATGTGGTTCATAGTGTTTTGATCATAGATAGATATATGATGTGGTTCATGGATATGGTTCATAATGTTATGTTTATTATTGATGTTTGTTGTTTATAATCATGGAGATGTGATGTGATTATGGTTAAGGATGTAATGAAAACACATAATGTAAGTTAGATAACAAACTAAATGTGAGAAAAGAGATGAGAATCACGAGACATATATCTGCATGAACCAATGATAAGAGGATAAGGAAAAAGCATGATGCCTTTTCATTGGTAAGGACCTAGCAAAATTGAAGTTAGATTGGCTTAAGGAACATAAGCCTTTCGAATGATTTGCATTAGCATGTTTTGGTGGATAAAAAATGTGTCTTGATCACATTGTGTCAATTAAACTCATAATCTCTTGATTTATAGATGGTAAAAAGGGGAGGTAGGTGGTAGGTGAAAATGTAAATGGGTTGAAAGTTAAGGTAACCTTATGTGGGTTAGTTTGCCCTTTCTATAGGTGACCTAAGAACCAAATTAGACAAGTTCATGTCTTCATGCAAGGTGTCAACTGATTGATGTGAGAAGTCTTCTAATACTAGCTATGAACACTGATTAAAGCTTTATTGGGATAGCTTATTTTGATTTTGATATGGGGTTATTTATTGTTTTGATAGGTTGTGAATCTGATCGATGTGGGAAGCTTCAAATGATTATTTTTGACCCATTTGACTTAGCCATCCTTCAGGGGAGTGGTTTAAGTTTTGGATTTGTATATTTGGTAGTTGTCCTTCAAGGGAATAGTCTATTTTTTAACATTTTTTTTTTTTGGTAGCTATCCTTCAAGGGAGCAGTCTTCTAAGCAAGAGACATGTGACCCAAGTGATATTTTGGTATCCCAAATTGTTTTTATGTGAGGTTTTAGACATGGACAAATCTAATTAGTTTTCGAGGTTGACCTTTATGAGGTCAAAACTTTAGCACAAAAGGTTAATAATAGGTGAAAGGGGTGGGTTTTAGAGACAAATGACCATGGGATCCATTTGATGAGAGACAAAAAGTATCCATGAGAACCATGCTATGGGTAGAGCCGTGGTACCCATATTTAGGATTAGGCTATAATTGTGATGGTAAATCACATGGTTCTATGTTGTAATCAGTTGTCCTCAAAGGGAGAGGGATAGGTGAAGGTGAAAATCTCATAAATCAAGAGATGAGCTTAAGTTAAGCAAAAAAGGTGAGTTCGATCCTTGTTTAACAAAAGAAAGGACACATGTGAAGCATTGAGAGGTTCAAGTTCTGGTTTTTCTTCGAAAAAGGACAAATGGTAAGTTCATGATCCATACTTGTGGGTTATGATGTAGGGTCCAAGACAATTGAAATCAAACTTATCTCTTTTGCTTTTCTCCATATTGGTTACATGTTGGTTTTCCTTAAAGATGAGGTCTCCAATATTGAATTTTTATTCTTTTAGGTGTTTGTTATAGGTGCCCCTAATTTACTCTTGATAGACACAAAGATGGTTAAGCACTATGAGGTGATGCTCATCAAGTAGCTCAAGTTATGTAAGATGTTTTTGATGGTAGTCACTCTAAAAAATGATGTCTTGCAAGGATATGCAAAGAGAAGGAATATAGACTTCGAGAGGCAAGACTACCTCTACTTTGAAGACTAAAGAGAAAGGGGTAGCACCCATAGAGGTTCTAATACTAGTGCGATAGGCCCATAAAACAAAAGGGATGTGCAAGTGCTAATCCTGACCTGAAGCACTTACTACTTTGGTTAACATTTCGTTAAGAGTTTTATTAGAGGCTTCCACTTGTCCATTTTCTTATGGATGATAAGGTGAGAAAAAGCTTAACTTAATGCCAACTGCATCGCAAAGACCTTGGACTTGCTTGTTCTTGAAAGATTTTCCATTATCAGTGATGATCTTATGGGTAACACCAAAACAACAGATGATATGAAGGTTGATGAAGTTGACTATCTTGTTAGCTTTAGTTGAGATAAGAGGGAATAACTTCCACTCACTTAGTGAAATACTCGGTGGCGGTGATGATGGATTAGTGTCATTGTGAAGAATGAAGATTGATTTCCCCAATGAGATTGAGTCCCTATTGGGAGAAGGGCCAATAGTCTTTGGATAATTTTAGGCCATGGGTAGGGGAATGATGTAAATTGGTGTGTTGTTGGCATTTAACACACTTCTTTACATAATCACAACAGTCCTAGTGGAAGGTGGGCCAATAGTAGCCTAGATGAAGGATATGTTTAGCGATAGTTAAACCACTAAAGTGTCCCTCATAGATTCCATCATACATTTCCATGATAGCATGGGAAACTTCATGACTATGTAGACAATAAATAAGGAGGCCATCAAAGCCATGCTTGTAAAGGATCCCCCCTAGTATGGTTTAACAATAAGTACTCTGAACAAAGGCTCTTCGAGCATTCCTAGAGAGGTTGAGAGGAATGATGTCGAGGTTGAGGTAGTTGAAGGTTTGCTCATACCATATGTCCGATGGAGATACTTCCACACTAAAAATGGCAGGAGGGTCAGAATGGATGTAAGAAGTTGTGACAAAGCGATGGATGGTAACAAAGAGTTTAGATTCGACAGGTTGAGAAGGGATTTGGGAACTAAGAGAAGTCATTGTATCTGTGAACTTATTGGTAGATCATGGAATAAATTAGATAAGGTAATGATCAAATGATGCTAAGAGTACCTTTACTAGTTGTTTGTATTATTTTAAGACATCATTCTTACATTGGTAGGATCTATTGACCTGGTTGACCACAAGTTGGGAATTGCTAAAGACACTAATGGTCTTAATTCCCAAGGCTAGAGAGGTTTAGAGACCTATGACTAGGGCTTCATACTCAACCACATTATTGGTGTATTCAAAATCAATTTTTAAAGAAAGTGGAAGAGGTTCACCATCAAGGGGAAGGATAATAACTCTGGTAGCCCCACCGCGCTAGCATTTGGAGCCATCAAAGAACATGGTCATTTGGTAGGTGGGGTCCTCCTAATAAAGAGTCATGATAGACTCATTTGGAAATGCAAGAGGAAGCAGTTGGTTGTATGGTAAAGGAGATTCAACCAATTGATTGACAATGACTTGCCCTTTAATCAAATTCTACTGGAGGAACTCAAGGTCAAACTCAGCTAAAAACATGAGCCACTTAGCAATACATTGGTTCTAATATGGTTTAGAGTGCATGTACTTGAGTGGGTCAGTGTTGGTGATGATGAAGGTTTTGTGATTAAGAAGGTAATGACAAATTTTTTAAGCCACAAATACTAAGGTGAGACAAAGTTTCTAGAAGTAGGTGTACCAAGTCTCATACTTTTTAAGTCTTCAACTTATGTAGTAGACAACTTTCTCTTTGTTTTGTTTATCATGGTGAGTGAGCATTACCCCTAAATAATGGTCAGTGGTAGATATATAAAGGTAGAAGGGTTGGTCCTCTTTAAGAGGGGTGAGAATGGGTGGAGAAAGAAGGAATTATTTGAGTGAATCGAAAGCTTGTTGGCAGTCATTGGTCCATTTAAAAGATGTATCTTTTTTGAGGAGATGATGAAACGGTTGACATCTATTCGATAATTGAGAGATGAAGCGATGGATTGATTGGAGCTTCCTCTATAGGATATGGAGTTACTTGAGGTGGGTTGGAGGTGGCATATCCAAAATTGCTCTGATTTTGGTAGGGTCTACTTCAATTCCTTGAAGAGAGATGATAAAGCCAAGAAGCTTTCTAGATAGGACCCCAAAAATACATTTCTTGGGGTTGAGTCAGACATGGAAATGGATTAGGTGTTAAAAGATGATGGTGATAATGTCTAGATGATCCTTATGGTATATGGATTTCCCAAGGAGATCATTTACATAATCCTCTATGATTATATGGATGAGATCATGAAAGATGTAGGTCATCACACACTGGTAAGTTGCTCCAATGTTCTTTAGACCAAATGGCATGGCCCTGTAATATAAAATTTCCCATGGGGTGATGAAAGAAGTTTTATGCTGATCTTTAGGGGAAATTAAGTTGATTATATCTCAAAAAACCATCCATGAGAGATAACATCTTGTGGCCATCTGTAAGATCAACAAGTTGGTTGATGTTAGGCAAAGGGAAATCATCATTTGGGCAAGCAAGGTTGAAGTCACGAAATTCGATATAGAGGTGAAGTCCTCATATGGGTTTGGTAATGTGAATGATGTTAGAAACCCATTGAGGATAATCAATGGGTTAGATGAAATCGATAGACAAGAGACACTGAAGCTCTTCTTTGACTAAAAGGGTAATGCGAGGGTGCATCCTGTGAAGCTTTTGCCAAATAGGCTTAGCATCGGGATGGGTGAAAATGTTATGAACGGCTATAAAAGGGTCAATTATGGACATATCCTGATAGGACCAAGCAAATTCTATGCTTTGATCATGAAGGAAAGAAGCGTAATCTTATTGATTTGTAACATCTAAGGATTGACCAATCTTGACAATACGAGGGTTATCTTGAGTACCCAAGTTGACATCAATAGTGGATTCGTTCAACATGGTTTGGTTCTCAAGAGGAAGGGATTTATGGATAGAAGAATCCCCCACATCGAGGTAGGTGGGAATGGAATCATCATCTTGATGTTGAATGGTGTTGATGATAGGAGAATCGTTTTCTACCATTTCATAATGAATGAGAGGAAGGGTTTTAGTTCGGCCATCCTTTTTATAAGTCAAAGAGCTCAGACTAACATTATTGATAAGAAAAAATTAGAAGCAATGATATCAAAATCCTCTGACTTCAAAGGAGATGGGGTTGGAGAGGATGGTATATCTTCATCAATGGTGGCGATGGGTTTAGGTGAACCAGTTGGTTCTTCTAGTGGTACGAAACCAAGACCAAATAACTCACAAGGTTTTTGAGTTTTGATGGAAGGTAACTCATGAGGTCCATGCTCATAATGGCCTAGGTCAAATCCCTTCTAGGAATACCTATGAAGGTATAATTTGATAAATATCAGTTTATCAAGATAGGAGAAGTCAGAGGTAAATGATCAAGGGGTAGAGGTATCGGTGGAAGCAAGAAGTGGATGATCAAGTCCCCCATAGATTAAGTTGGTTTGATGGTTGGGAGGCCCAAAATGGATGATGGTTCTGATCTTGGGGTCATAACTAGCATCATGATCAAGGTTCCCATACTCTTGAGGAGTAGGGAAAGTGTCTAAAGCTATAAGATGATACTCCCCCAATGAGAGACGTTGAAATGTGGGTTCCAAGGGGTCTTCTATGAGGATATGAGAAGAAGGAATATATGAGCTAGTCGAAGCTTTATCTATGGTAAGGGTGGAGGTGTTGTTGGTTTTAGTTGGTGGGGTGGTGTTATTATTGGTTGGTGGTGATGTGGATGAAGGAGGAATAATAACATCATTGGGTCGATATGTCATGTTACATGATTCAAAAGGACTAGGGTCAGCGCTTATGGTAACAACTTGACCTTTGTGTTCTAATTTGACATATCGGTGTAAGGTAGATGAGATATTACTCATGGCATGGATCCAAGGGAATCTAAGTAAGACATTTTATTATAACTTACCTTTTAAAACATAAAAGAGTTTTAAAATTGTGCGAGGTCCCAAGCGGATGTGGAGGATGACTGCCCCCAAGGTAGTGGCCATAGTGTCATTAAAGGAGCAGAAAATAACTATAGTTTTTGACATGATATTCTTAAGCAATTGAGTTTGTCATAATCATGAGAAGAGATGATGTTAATACTAGTTCCTCTATCAATCATTACCCTTTTGATGTGGGTTTGATTGATGTATGTAGTGATGAAGAGGGGAGGATCAGGATCTTAAGAATGGATAGATGGTATTTCTGAATTCTAGAAGGTAATGAAGGTAGAAAGTTGAAGGGATATAACAAAGGATACAAGAGGTTGAGGATCTTATAGTTGAACCTCTATCTATTACGGGGCCTCTGTTAATACTTGGCGATAATGGGGTGAGGTGTTGATTAGTTCATAAAGGCTCATCTTCATTGGTGTCTTGTGAAGTTATTTTAGAACCACTCACTTGATGGATTCAAAAGGGTTGGAGGGAGAGGCACCCAAAATGGATATTTTGGGTTTTGGTGAAGGTGAAGGTAAAGGTGAGAGTGCTTGGTTTTGGTTGAAAGGTTGAGGGGTGGAAGGGTAGGTCCATCGTATGGACCCTTTGGCTTTTCCCTTATCCTTTTGTTAGGCTTAAGATTGGGTAACCATATGGATAGTGTGGATTAAGGGAGGTGTTGGGATAGATGGTTGCTTCGATTCCTCCTCACTTTCAAATGAGAATGGAGGACTAGGTAAATGTTGGATGGGTTGAGTTGGTGGTTGGATTGGTGATGGTCTCAAGGGAGGTTCATCTAATAATAGATCATCCTCATCCCATAAGCTATGGATAAGTGTTTAGAGAGATTTGCAATTTTCTATATCATGTCCAAGAGTCCTATAGTATGAGCAAATGAAATTATCATTAAACCATGATGGTTTAGAATGTGAAGGGTCAAAATGTTTGATAGGTGGTAGGGTTAAGGAAGAGGTTTTTAACAACCTTTATAGAATGGTCAAATAAGATTCGAGCAAAGGTGTTGAGGGTGTTGGGTTTTTGGTTTTAGGAGTGGGAGCCTTCTTAGGAGTAGGCTTCACCACATAAGTTGTAGGTGGCAGAATGGTCTTAGTAGGTGGTTTCGGTTGGGATTGCTTGGTTGGTTTGGAGGTGGAATATTTAGAGGTGGATGATGAGGGTTTGCTGATAGGTGGGAAGGTAGAAGTGGATAGGTTTGTTAAGAATGATGGAGATGTTGATATTTTGATGGAGGTAGGTGTAGGTAGAGCAAAAGGAGAAGGTTTACTAGATGAGGAATAGGTAATTGTAGGAGGGTTCACCTTCTTGGTAGAAGGATGAGCTCATGGGATGGTAGAAGGATGGGGTCCTAAGATAGGAGGTAAGTGTGAAGGAGGTGGGATGGCTCGGGTTTGAGGTGGGAGTTTGGTTGGCTCCACCTTCTTAGTTGGTTTGGTTGGGGTTTTCTTTAGTGGACTAGAATGGGTTAAGTCCAAATTCAAAGATGGGTGAGCAAGGATAGGTGTAGGAAGTATTACTATATTATTGATGGGTTTGGTTAGAGAGGCGTAAGGTGATTTGACAATTTTTGATGGAGGTGGGATAGATGGTTCTCCTATGGTTTTGGAAGGAGGGTTTGAGGATGGGGGTGAGGAAATGATAGGTTTGATGATAGATGCAAGTGAGGTTGAAGGTTCAAGTTTGTTTTGGTAAGGGAGTCCAAGACGGTGCCAAAAAGTGGCTTTATCTAGGTTGGGTTGAGAAGTCAGCTCTAGATTTTGGACCAATCTATAAAAAGGCTTGTAAATGGGTTTGATCCCTTGGTAATTGGTTTCAAAGGTTAAGCCCATAGGTTGAGGTGAGGGGATGGTTTCTTCACATTTGTTTTTGATGGAAGGTTCTAAGGTTTGGGAGGATTTTTCCTCCATGGAAGGTATAGGTAAGGTAATCTCTTCCTTTGGGATGGTTCCCAAAGAGAGAATGGGTGGATTTAGGATAGGAGAGGAAGGTTTGATGGCCTCAAGTAAAGGGATAGAGATGGTTATTTCCTTTGTTTGGGTGTCCAAAGGAATAGAGGGTAATTTAACCACTTTAATAGGTGGAGTGGGTGAACAGGTGGTTGAAGCAATGGTTGCCTTCTTTGGTATTTCAATCAAAGGAGATGTGGATAAGTCTATGGTCTCATCAAGTAAAGAGAGAGGGGTGGTTGCTTCCTCTGTTTGGGTGTCCAAAGGAATAAAGGGTGAGTCCACCACTTCAATGAGTGGAATGAAGGAATGGGTAGATGAGGTAATGGCCTCCTTAGTGATAGGTTCACTAATAATGACATTAACCGTATGGACCTCATGAGCATGAGATGATTCTAGTTTATTATCATCATAGTTGGTAGAAGGGGCATGATTGGGAAAATGTTTACAAAAGATGTCAAGGGGTTGATTTGGAGGTGTATTGGGATTATCAACGACAAGTTCTACCTTATCAATCATGTTTTGGACAATGGTCTTAAAGGTATTGCACCTACTAACATCATGTCTAATGAGACGATGGAAAGCACAAAGATCATTCTCATTGTACCAACCAGGTGTAGGGCAAGAAACATCAAATTCTTAGGGAGGTTTTATGGGAGGAAGTTGTATAATGTTTGCTTTGAGAAATTTATCCAAAACTAAAGCATAAGACTCTCCAATCGGAGTATATTATTTTGGGGCAACTCGGTTTTGGTTTCAGTTTTGTTGGTTAGAATAATTGGTTGGGTTGGGTTCGTTGACAGTTAGAGGTGGAGAAGTTTTAAGGACAATCGAAATTGCGGATGCCTTGAGTTTGGGATGGTTAGATTGATTGGTGGTTTTGGTTGAGGAAGGGTCATTGGCTTTAAAGCTAGAATTTTTGTTCTTAAGTTTAAATTTTCCCTCATCAATTGCTTTGATTTTCAATTTTCATGCCATGGTAAAAGCCTCATCAAAAGTTTGGAAAGTTTGAAATTGAAGATTAGGGGAAAAATGTTTGGCACAGCCTCAAGAAAAAAGTTCAATCAACTTGGGTTGGGTTAAGGAGAAAGAAAGTTGGTTGATAAGACCTTTTCATCTAGCTGCAAAATCGATAATTGATTCATCATCAAATTGCCTAATGGAGTAGAGGTCGATAATAGAGACCTTTTTAGATATGTTGACTGAGAAATGATCTAAAAAAGACTTGGGCAAGTTGAGAAAATGAACATATGGAGTGCTTGGTGAGAGCACTATACCAATCTAGGGCTGGTCCAAATAAAGATATGGGGAAGGTATGGAGGAGAAGAACATCGGCCTATGTGATCAAATAACAAGAATGGCGAAATGCTCTCAAATGTTGTTGGGGGTCCTCCTTGCTTTGGAACTTGGAAAACTTGGGTAGTTCCCATTAAAGAGGATAGGATCAGATAGGGACAGATGGATGGATACGTTCATTATAGATTTGATCATAAGATAAAAGGTTATGAGCCTTTGAAATAGATGAGTCCAGATTGGTCATTTTTTCCATTAATGTTTTGACCAAATCCATTTTAGGTTGGGAAGCTTCATAATTGGATGGTAAGTTTGGTTAAGGTTGGGTGGAAAAAATATATGGATAAGAGGTAGAGGGTTGATAAGATACCACATATTGGTATGTGGTCATTGGAGGTTGGTATGGTGCCACATAAGGGTTGATGGGCACAAAAGGTTAGCTAGAAGGTGCTATGTATCCTTTTGGATTAGGAACATATTGGTAAGATGTCATGGGTATTTGTTGAGGGATTGATATGGGGTGATTTGGAGTTATGGATGGGTTGGTAGATGGTTAGGGTTGAGTGGTAACTCTTATGATGATAGGTAGAAGGGGAGGAGGTATGGAAAGTGCCAAATTTTGAAGTGGGGTAGAAATTGGTAGATTAGTAGTAATAAGGGTAATGGTGGAAATATGGGTAGAATATACCCCTATGGTGGATGAGGTATGGGTAACAAGAGGTGAGGTTTCCCCTATATTGGAGGTGTTGGTTGGTGTAGGGGGTGTTTGGTTGTTGGTTGGGATGTTGGATTAGGTTTGGATGGTGGTAGTGGATGGGATATTGATAAAAGAAGATGCTTGGGTGATCATAGGTTGGGTAGAGGTAGCCCCAACCATAATATGGGGAGGCATACCATGGGGTGGATCCGTAGGAGGAACTAAAGTAGTAGGGGTGTGATGAGCTAAGGTGCTGAGATAATGTTGAAGGGCTATGGGGTTGTTATCAAGGAAGGTATCACAATTTGCATCACCCTCGATAACTATCCAAGGCATGGTAGGAGGGGGAGAAAGATGAGGAGAACTCTCAACATCAGAAGTATACTCCATGGAATAAGAGGAGGAGGAAGATGGTGGTTCTTGGTTGGTTTGATTTCTCAACTGTTGTCTAGTAAAGACCATGTGAGAAATAGAAAAGAAATGATGAAAAACACACAAATCAAACATAAAGCAAGAAAAAGGAAAAGAATCTCAAAGAAATAAAAACATACATTAAAGTGTGTTTAAACTTAGGATTATTTTTTGATCACTTTTGGCTTATGCTTTAGAAAGTGTGAAGAAGAAATTTGGTTTGTAGATCAACTATTAAAGAAGAAATCTAAGGTTGGTTTCAAGTTGTGTTTAGGTGCTAAAAAAAAAAATTATATTGAAAATCAGTACGTGGCTTGATATTGGAGCCTACCCCCTCACTTCATGCACCGCAACGATAAGGGTGTTAGGCGCTTAGCCAAGATATATTGAATTTTAGAGTTTATACTCAGCCAAAGAGCTGAGTTAGTTCTCCCATTGGTAATTACCTCCAATTAGGATTGTCGAAAAAGGGTAAGGTTATTATTAGGTGATGAAATCTTAATCAAGTCTTGTCTCAAGTTTGTTTTGATGTGTTCTTGTCTCAAGTTTGTTTTGATGTGTTGATTTGATTTTGTGGTTTGGTAAAGTGTGTGATAACAAGAGTAAAACTATATGATTAATTGCTTTGCTTTTAAGTCACTAAATGAACTAAAACAAGGAAGTGATCAATGTATGCAAGGTTTATTTTAAGCTCAAAAAGAAATTTCAGATTTCATTGTATGAGCATAGAAGGAAGGAAGAAAGGGGAACCTATATGATGTTAAGGTCCCATCGAACATGCCAAAATGTTTCTCTTAATTTTTGATTATTTCTTAATTTTGGAAGAAGATAAGAAACTAGTAATAAATGTGTGGTAGAAATGTCTGGTTGTTGATGTGTGTGTAATCTAGACAAGTATGGAGAGCTCCTCTTTGTCTTGGAATGAATAACTTGTAGATAAGAAATCACTAACAAAAGAGGTTGTTATCAAGATAGTTAGGTGGATTGCTTAACATGAGGTAGATCCAAGAAGCGTGAGCTTGCTAGGAGGTTGTCAATCTACTCTTTGATAACCGTTAAGTTGAAAATGATAAAACAAAGATACTTGTATTAAATAACATAAAGTAACTGAAATAAAATACAAGAAGTAGATGAATGCTTGATAGAGAAAATGACTAAATATAGCAAAAGTGGGTCAATACTAGTGCTAAGATAGATCAGGTTCAAAAAATTAGGCAGGGTTATGTGAACAGGTAGGCACACAAAAATTCAGATTTGGTTGGGGATAAAGGGTTAGAAATAACTTGTTATTTCATGCCACAGTAACCGTCGATTGTTGGGATGGTCGTTAGTGGTTAAGCTGACCATCAATGGTTAGGTAACTGTCGATGATTAGGGGTGAACATTGGTGGTTATGCTACCATCGATGGTTGCATGTGGATTTATGAAGGTATTTAGAAAAGAGTTACAGACTAGGTCAAAGGTCTAATAACGGTCTATTAGGGATTTGGTCAGGAAGGGGAGATTATAAGATAGGTGCAAAAAGGTTTGATGTGGTAGAAAGGTGAGAAACCAAAATAACAATGCTAAAGTATAAATATACTTGTTGCTTGCTAAGTGGTTGATGGTTAATGGCTGGAGTAATTTTAGCAGAGTAACAGTACTTTTATCGAAAGAGCAATTTTAATAGAGGTTCAAATCTCTATTATTGTTGCTAAATTGTTGGAAGAAGATTGGCTAGAAAGCTTGAATACTTGTGAGTTAGAATGCTTGTGATCCTCCCTTTCACCTCCTACTTTCTTCTTTTTATAGGCAAAAAGCGCTGGAGAATAGAAGGTTCTTTAGTAGGTTGGCTTACTGATTTTGATGCTTGAGAGTTCGTTAGCACCACATAAGGTGAACATATTTAATTGTGCATTATTAGCTCACACATAATTGGTGATGTGTTAGAAGGGTGAAGACCTAATCATCGATGATCAAGCTGATCGTCTATGGTTAAGATGATCATCGACGTTCGAGTGTCTAGAGGCAAAAGGTCAAGTTAAGTTAAAAAGGGTGGGTTAAGGTTTGTTAGTAAGTTATTGAGTTTAGTTAGCTAAGTAGCTAACTAGACCTAAGGTTTGATAGGTTAGTCAGTGTGTCGAGAAGGGTTAGGTGGTCCCTAAGGTATCCTAAGGCATTTTAACATCTAGTATGGTTTTCTAGTGTCTACAAAACCCTCCCTTGACTATGACATTATATTGGGTTTCTCATCATTGTTTGCCATTTTATTCAAGTGTGCAAGGTTGAGCGAAAGAGGTGTATAACTAGGAACCAACTCTCTTATGGCACCATTGCTGGGGACATAAAAAAACCTTAGAGCTTGTGTAGTTGGGGACTCTTGCAGAGAGCTATAATTATTTCATGTTGTGAAATTCTTTGCTATTACTACATTAATCTTACTATCTTTGGCCATCAACACTGCATTACTCCACTTGGGGACGTGCTAGGATTTGAGGTTTGACAATTTGACTTTTGTTGTGTTTATTGCAAAGAGTTGCTAATATTACATGTTGGAAGGTGTCTTTTCCCTTCTGAACATAATTCTAAAAAATTTAGTATCTTTGCATTTTATCTCATCATTAAACTCAACAAAGTATGTTATCAACATGTATCACAACAGTTTGTTAAATGTTATATTATAGAATTTTGATTCTAGTGGTAACTCTAACTTTGTTTTCTGGTTTCAAGGAAGCTCATTGCCTATTTTGAGTATCTTCATTTTAGCTTTGAGTATTGTTTCTTGTTTGCAAAGTTGGAAGGATTGATATCGTCTTTCAAAAGTGACCCATCTAAGCAACTTGTTCCACCCTTAGGTCTTCCTCAAAGAAGAAGGGGACAACTCTAGAGGCCTTTTAAAAAGCAAAGTTTAGTTGTTCAGGACTTTTAAGAGCTTGATAATCTTGAAATATTTGTTAACCCCCCATTGTTGAGGACTATCACAACTCTTCTACTTATTTTAAGACACATAGTCCTATCTATTTTCTAGCTTTGTCTCAACCAACTGAATCCCCTCCCAAGTTTGATCCACCAAAGGCCACCTCATTCACCCCTTATATCCCTTTGCCATTTATTCTTAAACCTCATATTGAACCAATCATGAGGCATAGGGACCAAGATGAGAATGCACGTCCTACATTCTACGTTCCCAAATTCAGGCCTATCAATTTTCATGAGATGGAAGGCTATCTTATTGAGGTCCCAAATGAAGTTAGGAAATGCCTCCCAAAATTTCAAGGGAATAATGTAGTGAGTGGTGATTATCACCCAAGGGATTTTCAAAATATCATTGAAGATTATGAGGTTGAGTATGAGGATGTGTGCATCAAGCTGTTTGTGCACATGCGGGAGGAAGATGCTTATGAATGGTTTAATTTCCTTCCTGCTAGATGCATTGATTCATGTGAAGAGATACAAACTATTTTTAGAATTTAGTATGTTGCTAGGATTGATCCAAGGTTTCTCTTGGTTGAATTTGAAAATATCAAGAAAAATCCTAATGAGTGTGTGCAGGACTTCAATACAAGGTTCAACAAGACTATGATGTCGATAATTGAAAAGATTAGGGCCAATGATATATCATGCTTGATAAAGTAAAATGATTACTTTGATAAGCAGGTTGTATATTTCTTGAGGTACAAGGCTCTCACTAATCTGTGGTTGGCATTCAATATGACCATCCAAATTGAGAACAACATCAAGGCTGTGAGAAAACTCTTGAATAAGCGGGCTGATGTGAAGCTGGTCAATCTAAAAAAAACACAACCCATGAAAAAAACCAACTTGGAAGAAACTATAAAAACTTTGGCCTCTATTATCAAAGAAATGTCATATAAGTTGGCTAGATCTAAAAAGGGGGTCCCTTAGGTGTCTACCAGTTACGAAAGGGATCCAAATTTGAATCAAGCACAAATGGGGCCTGTTTTCCACAATCATGATAATGATCGAGGGAAGAGGCCTGCACATGAAGAAAAATGAATAAAAATCAAAACAAAGGGGTTGAAAAGGAAGTGTTTAATCCTTTAAATGCTAAGGTAAATGCTATAAATTTTGATTTAGACATTGATTGGTGTGATAAATGCTTCCTTCCACACCCTCCATGTGATACTATTGAAGAAGTTGATGAAGAGCCAGATGAACCTAAATGTGCATCATCTGACTATGAGATTTTTATGTTTGATTTTCAAAAACCTCAGAGTGAATGGACTACCTCCATGAAGTTACTGGCTTATGCTATGACTGATCTGTTTTGGAGTGCTATCAAATTGGAGCGTGTCCCAAATTTTGACTTTGCTTGTGATGTTAATGTGGCATAAGCGTATGAATTGCTTGTTCATGATTTTGATCTCTTACACTCCATGATGATCAAGAAATATCCTGGGGGCAATCCATCCGCTGAGGACATGAAGCTATTACTTAATGCAGTAGATACCCAAATGAATGAATACAACTTGAGAATTAAGCAATTAGGTGCTGCTCCTTGAGACACTATCCCTGTAAATACAAAGGTAGGAAATATAAGTAAGGAAGCAAAGAAAGCTACAGAATTCCAAGAATCTTCTAAGATGGCACCTATAACCCAAGATTATAAGACTAGAGGTGATCTTGTTAGGAGTAATAAAACACTTATATTGTCTAGCATCCCTAGGGGTGTAAATGAGGTTAAGCAAAATCCACCTTTGAAGGCTGCTGTCAAAGTTCCATAACCACCCCAACCTTACTCCACTTCAGATTTTAAGTGATTATATCCTAGATGAAGGTGTTGTTACCCTTCCACCAAACACACCTCTTCCTAAGTATAGTGTGTGTGATATGGCTTAAGTGTTGAGTCAAATAAAGATCACCATGCCACTTGTTGAATTATTGAGAATCCCTGAACACAAGAAGAGGGACTTTGCACATTTAGAATTTAGTGAAAGGTTAGCTGCAAATCAAGTTGAGTTACCCCAAACACCCCTAGAAGAAGATGAAGAATCAGAAGAGGTTGTTGAACCTGCCTTGGAGGTCTATTTAGGGACTGCACTTGTAAAAAATTAGCTGAACGTGGACCCATTTTATATGACTCTATTGATCAATGGGCTAGTTGTTCATAACTAAATGTTTTGACTTTGGTGCTTCTTGTAATGTGATGCCCTTGGGTGTCCTCAATGAGCTTAGAGTGAAGATCACATTAGCCTTTGGCAAGTGTTATGCCATGGACTCACGAGAAGTTCTATTTGTTGGACAAGTTAAGGGACTGGTGGTACAATTGGTAGTTCATCCTAAAAAGTACTTGAACATGGATGTGGTGGTTGTGGATTGCCCACCTAAATGGGGGATGTTGCTGTCATGTAAGTGGGCTGCCAACATGGGTGGAAGTGTGTAGATGGACCTTTCCCACACCACCATTCCTTTGGAGGGTAAGATGGTCAGAATTTATAGAGAGCCAACAATGTTACATGTGATTGAAGATCCAAAGCATGCTCTTAATTAAGTGTTGTACATGGACGTTGTCCTTGGCAATTTTTTGGGCATGTTGATATTAGCGAACAACTTGTTGTTCTTGATGTAGAGATTGATAAAGAAAATGCAATTTGAAAGATGTGATTTGATGGAGATTGCTCCAATCTTGGAAATAGAGTTGGGGTTGTCTTCTATGCCCCTAATGCTAAATTTTATATGTTATTTTTTCAACTTTATTTTGAGTGCATTAACAATATTGCTGAGTATGAGGCACTCTTGCTTGGTTTACGTATTGCCTATGAATATAGAATCAAGTGTTTGATTGTTAAGGGTGATTCTGAGTTGGTGGTAAAGCAAGTCTGTAGTGTTTTTAACACAAAAATAAAAGGTTGAAATAGTATCAAAATGTTGTTTGGGACTTGTTGGAGTTTTTTTATGCATTCGATATTTGTTATCATGATAAAAGTTTCAAACAAGAATCTGAAATACTTGCAGGGATAGGTGTTCAATTTGACATTGCAAATATGAGTCCTCAATTCCAGTATTAGATGGAGGTGCTTTTCAATCCTTCAATCCCAGACAATGTTCATCATTAGCAGGGCTTTGATGATGATGAATAAATTAAGAGGTTTCTAAACTATGAGGCTGAGTTCCATGATTAACTCATAGACTTGGAATCTAGGGTTCAAGTTTGTGATGGAAAAGAGACCTTATTTAGGAAAGACATCATTCAACTGAAGACAATCACTATCCCAAGAGGATTGATCAATTTAGAAGCATCTTTTGATTGAGTTGATAGAATCAAGTTGAGAGACTCATTCATTTCAAAAGATGTAGCTAAGTGCAACTTGGGTTCTCATGAGAACCCAAGGAAGTTTTGGCTGGGTACTCACTTAAGTACAGCTGAGAAGAAAGCTTACATGCAGTTGCTAAATAAGTACCAAGATTCCTTAGCATGGTCTTATTCTGAGCTGAAATCATATAGAGAAGACTTGTTCCACTACGTCATCCCATTGCATCCTGATAGCAAAACTTTTAGGGAGAAATAAAAACCCATTAACCCCATCTTGGCCACAAGGATGAAGGAGGAATTGAAGAAGCTAAGGGACAGTGGTATCATTCAGCCCATCAAGTACTCATCATGGGTTGAAAATTTAGTCCCTATATAAAAGAAGAATGGTGATATTTTCTTGTGTGTATATTTTAAGAATCTAAACAAAGCTTCTTTAAAAGATAATTATCCCCTACCTAATATGGAAAACCTACTGCAAAGCATCACTGGTTCAGAAGTGTTGACCACATTGGATGGCTTCTTAGGTTACAACCAGGTTGTAGTCAAAGAATATGAGAGGTCTAAGACTATGTTCACCATGCCATGGGGCACATATGTATATATGAGGATGCCTTTTGGGTTGATGAATGCTGGTGTGATGTTCCAGTGAGCTATGGATGTTGCCTTTGTAGGGATAATTAACTAGTTTACTATTGTATATCAAGATGATATCACTGTTACTCCAAAATAAGAGAAGAACATTTAGAGCATTTAGAAAAGGTACTGATTAGGTATAGGGAGTTTGACATTTCACTTAATCCCAAGAAGTGCCATTTTGGAGTATAGGAGGCCAAGTTTATGGGATATATAGTGTTCAAAGATGGTGTCATGATTGATTTTGAGAGAGTCAAATCCATTGACAAAGTGCCTATCTCATAGTCCAAGAAAGGAATTCAATATTTCTCAGGATAAATTAACTTTGTAAGGAGGTTTATGTCTAATTTTATAGAGATTACTCTACCTATTACTTACATGTTGAAGAAGGACCAAACCATCAAATAGGAGAAGGTTGTGAAAGCGTTCAGTGACATCGAGGGAGCTTTGAAGTTTGCTCCTATCTTGGCCAATCTTGATTACACAAAGCCATTATAAGTATTCTCTTTTGCATCATATAGTATTGTTGTTGTTGCCCTGTTACAAAAGAATAAAGATGGTCATGAGTAACACATTACTTTATTTAGCAAAACTATGCAAGGCCCTGAACTAAAATGCACTATTATGGAGAAACAAGGTTTCCCTCATTTTGAAGGATATTAAAACATTCAGGTTGTATATTCTGATTTCAAAGATTATTGCTTACATCCCACACATCATGGTGAAGGAAATTTTAACTTAGACTGGCGTATCCAACAAGAGGTGTAAGTGGATGAACAAGTTACAAGAGTATGATATGGATATCCAAACCACCATGTTGGTAAGAGGGATGGGTCTAGCCAAACTTATGGCTGAGACCAATTTGCAAGCTATTGAGGTAAACACTATTGTTTTTAATGTTGATGATTCCTTGAGTCAATTTAACACGTCTCTATGGTATAAGGATATTGTTTACTAATTACAAAATCTGAATTGTCCCCTAATTTGGATAAAAATCAAAGGGGAACTCTCAAACTAGTCTCCCAAAAATACCTCTTGACTAAAAATGGACTTGAATGGAAGAATCTAGATGGAATTTTCCTAAGAGGGATTCTAGAAGAATAGATCATTGTTCTGATTGAAGACTTCCATAGTGGAGTTTACGGTGGTCATTTTGCACCTAAGGTTATAACTCATAAAATTCTAAGAGCTGGTTATTAGTGGCCATCATTGTTTAAGGATTTTGCTCAGATAGTCAGAAGGTGTGAGAAATGCCAACTCTTTGTTGGGAATATGAAAGCTTCAGGTTCTCTTGCCTTGTAGCTTGTGACACTTGAGGGCCCATCCAGACAATGGGGAATGAATTTCATTGAAGAAATCATTGAATCATCAAGTACTGGGCATAGATGGATATTAATTGCAACTGATTACTTCACCAAATGGGTCGAAACAATCTTTACAAAGAAAGCAACACACTAGGTAGTCATGGATTTCTTACTAAATCATATTATTTGTAGATTGGGTGTGTCTATTAAGATAATTGCTGATAATTTCATGAGCTTCAAAGCCAAACCTTTGGTGGCATTGTGCAAAGACTATGGGATTGAACCAACTTATGATTCCAACTACAATCCTCAAGGGAATGGGCCATCAAAATTATGTAATTAGAACTTTCTCAAGATTATTAGACAAACTTTGGAAGCAAATAAGGAGAGGTGGGGTGAATAGTTGAAGTTTACCTTATGGGATGATAGGATTATGCCTAAGAGATCTACAAGCCGAAGCCCTTTTGAGCTTGTTTATGGAGCTCAAGTAGTTTTGCGTATGAATTTGCAGTTGCTAACCTGTCATCTCATGCAATAACTAGATGATGAGCAAATAAACCACTATGAAAGAAAGGTTAACCAGATTGTTGAGCTTGATGAAATTCAAAGACAAGCTCACAAAAGACACCTCAAGGTCAAAGAGAAGCTGAAGAAAATATTTGATATAAAGGTCACTCCAAGAACTTTCCAAGTAAGTGATCTGGTTCTACTTTGGGATAACAGGCATGAGGAGAAAGGTAAGCATGACAAATTCAATTCCTTGTAAATGGGTCCCTATTCCGTTGACTATCGGATTTGGGAACATACTTTCTTATTAAGAGATCTGAATGGCAAAATACTAGAGCTACTAGTAAATGGCAGGCATCTGAAGCACTTCTTTGTCTGAGTCTGTAATCTATGTACCATATTGTATAGTGTATAGTTTTGCCCTTCTATTATGTCATTTCTTTATTTCCCCTTTGTTTCGTGTCTTGTTTGTATAGTTTCCTTTCCTTTTGCCCTATGTTCATTTTTAGATCCTCTTGATTTGTATTTGTTATTATGACATGTTTTGCTAAACTTTCATGAGGGTCTGCTAAAAAATTGTTAAGTCTTGACTTCGTAACCCGATGGATTGTCAGCTAGTCATATGTTCTATGGTTATTTGCACACGCGTAGGGGGTATGCATCCCTAGGCGAGAGCTAGTGTTAGTGCCCAAAATTCCACTAGAGCAATTGAGCCCTTATCTATATCAAAGTTATGTTAGCGAAATTTTTGTCTCCATGTATTCCTTTGGAAGGTCAAGCTCATGTACATAATTTGCTAAGTCCTTTGACTTGTATTTGTTTGGTGAAGCTATTCATTTCCTTAGAATTTTTTAGCCTTTTGCACAAACACAATGTCCAATAGAAATAGGTCTTCAAATGTTTTTTCTCAGACTTATTTTTGTCGAACATTTTGTCTACTACAATTTTTTTGAAGGAATTCAATGTCTTATCACTTTTGGACTTAGTGTTTTACAAAAGTTTCAAAGGGCTATTGCAATGGTTTTGAGTCATTTGTTTTGGACTTTTTATCCACGACAAAAAAATTGAATTGTACTTGCCCTTCAGGCATTTTGCCCACACAAAAATCCTGAAGGAATTGTGAGGTCATTTTTTTGGTCAAATGTACTTTCCAAAAATATCGAAGGGCCAGTTTGCCTTTGCAAAATGTCTAAAGGATTATTTATTTTGGGCATTTTTTCCCTACAAAATTCCTGAAGGGTACTTTTGAAAGGTGAAGGATACTTACAAAAAACCCAAAAAGACACTTTTAAAGGGCCATTTTGCCTTTGCAAAATGTTCAAAGGATTATTTCCTTTGGACATTTTTCCCTTACAAAATTCTCAAAGGGTGTATACAAAAGTCCTAACGGAATTTTTATAGGGCAGGTGCCCTTAACAAAATTTTTGAAGGATATTTTTAAAATCCTAAAAGGTAATTTCAACAAAATTGCTATGGAGCAGAGGTTCATTTCCTTCGAACATTTTGCCTGAGAATAAAGTTTGAAGAATAAGTCTAGATGGCAAAAAGACATTTTCAAAACTCCCGAAGGGAAATTTAAAGATATCGAATGAACATTCCAAAAGTTTGAAGGGCATGTTTTTTGGGTAGGTGCCTTTAACAAAAATTCTGAAGGGTATGTTCAAGTGCTCAAAAGATTCTTTCAACAAAATCACTACGGGGCAGAGGTCTAATTGCTTTGGACAATTTTCCTAAGAAAAAAGTCTGAAGGAATTGCATTTTTTTGGGAGAAAGTACTAAGGTCAATTTCTGTACGAAATTTTTTTCAGATAAATTATCTGAGACAATAGTCTTGACAAATACAAAAGAGCTAAGTGCCAAATTCTTTCGACAAAAGTGCATAGCTTCAATTCCTTTGAGAGAATTACTTGGACACATATCTTGTGAGACAATAGTGCTGAGGCAAATAAGAAGGCCAAAGACAAAGACTCAGACAAAATTACTGTGGAACAAAGTCCTTCAAAGAATATTTCCAAAGTACAGGTGATGGTCTTGTAGATATTTTTGACTGGCACACAAACATCAACTTTAAGCCATGGTAGGTAGCCATTGGGATTCAAATGTTTAGGATGGTCATATGAGCATCATTTTATGACCCCATGAAGTAGCTATTTATTTTCAAATGGGGCCAAAAACACACTCTTGTTCAGAGCAGGATGATCCAACGAAGCATGATCAAGGTTGAATAGTCAAAGGGACTCAGGAAGCATGCAGGGCTACCAAGTGGCATACCCTTAGGGCCAAGGAAGAGGTTGTAGACACATAAATTTGGCCACCAATGATCTCCAACCAGGGTTTTGACTAATTTCCACCTAAATTGCACAATTTGGCCAAAAACACTAAAATGTATTAAATTAGTTGAAATTGATATATTCAAGTGCCAATTTTGGTAAGAGTATCACTAAATGGGACAATGTAATTAATGAGCCAACTAAATTTGATCAGATCATTTTGAGTTAAATTATCAATTTTGCCCCTGGGTGCCCTGGATTGCTTTTTTCTGTCAAATCTCATGCATGAGACATGTGCCTTTGTTATTTGGTGTTGGTAACATCCTAAATAGGATAACGGATCCAATGTAGCTGATATTGACTTCCAATTCCAATCCAATCAAATTTTGGACCAATAATAAGACATTTTGACCAATTTGATTAATTAGTGCACCAAGAGCCAAAATTTGCACTAAAGTTGACTAATCATGTTTTAGGTTAATTAAACCAAATTATGGCCTTAAGTTAATTTTACATGGAACTTGTTGAATAAATCTTTATTAGAAATTGATTTCTATTAACTACATCATTAGGTGACATCATCATATGGGGTGGCATCCATAAGCCATAAGTGCATAAAATATCAAGATTATGGGTCTCCCATGCCTCATTAAGACCCTCCATGCCTATTCAATACCCATTTATCTCAAATATTAATGGGGATATTTGTATAATAAATTTCATATTTGGATTTATTCATGGCCACACATCTCAATCTTGAGATGGACGGTCATGGTTGATCATCAAACCATTCCAAAAATCTATAAATTGGAGGCCTTGTCTATTGAATTTTAAGCTCTTTTATGCCAAACTTATAATGCCCAAATGCATTCAAAAATCATTGCATATTAGTGTTATAATGTTAAATTGTTGAGCCAAGCCAAGCCAAGCCAAATCCAAAGGTGCCAAGTGTTAGTGTGTGGAGCTAAAAGCTTCACCTTGTTGCAAACAGAAGGAGGAGGTTCTTCTCAGCTTGACAGTCGCCGGTGTCGGCAGGCCACAACCGACGTCGGTCAGGAGAAGCGCAGATGAAACTGGCATCGGCAGTAGATCGGCCGGCGTCGGTCACCTCCAGTCAGGCAGGGACCGACGTCGGTCACCTGTAGCGGTCAGAACTGCTGTTGACGAACAGTCAGTTAAGTGAACGCAGAGTTTGCATGTTGAAGACCAGTTCGAGTCTTTGAGCCGCTCGTCTAATTTTAGTGTATGCATGAGATCTATATAATAGACTCATTGGCTGTATTGTTAAGTGTAGAACTTGTAGAACCCAAGTGTGGAGCTTGGAGAGTTCTTCCCATGGTGGAATCAAGTAGGATTCTCCATGTATGTAAGATCATGTTTGATATGCAGGGTGTTGCAGAGTCATGGAGGAGATCTACATGTGATAAGTAAGATCAGGTTGGTCTGCAGGGAGATGTGTGAATGCGAGGGTCAGAAAGGAGATCGGCGGGGGAGCTAGATCCAAGGTGACAGCAATACATCAGAGCAGGATCATGGTTAGATCTACTTGGAGTACCGGTTCGTACTCAATTATACTGGAGGTACAATGGGGTGAACAACAGCGTGTGTAAGTTGTTAGTTGAGACCTATGAGAGAAGATTACTCAGGTGGGAAGATTACTGGGAGCCCTAGAGGTAGAAGGCCTTGTAGAGGTGGAGAAGAGTGTGATCTCTTTATTGTAATTTCCTTTGTAATGAGTTGAATACAATTATGTGTTGCCTCTCAGTTTCTGTGTTATTTCTCATTGATAGTTATTTGTTCTTCTGGTATTTCCGCATGTTTAATTGCTTATACAATAGTAATCATGTGTGCTCTTAAATCTGACAAGTTGTGTCAGAGCTTTGGGGAGTTTCGGTCCTATCAATTGGTATCAGAGCGAGGTTGGACCTTCTCAGAGCGAGCTTGACTAACAGGAGTTCAGATCTGTTAAGTGTTGTTGATTACATGTTACTCACAGGGGTTGCTGTTTGAGTGGGAGTATAGCAAGGTAGAAGAATGGAAAAATTCAGGCACAGGTGTAGCACCACAGGGAGTGTGGTGGGTTGTCTTCGAGTGGGAGCTTGAAGAGGAATACAAGCCAGGATGCAGATTAGACAGAGTACTGGTATGGGTACAGGTGTAGCTCTTTATCTCCAAGTGGGAGATTGTTAGGGTGTGGAGCTAAAAGCTTCACCTTGTTGCAAACAGAAGGAGGAGGTTCTTCGCAGCTTGACAGTCGTCGGCGTTGGCAGGCCACAATCGACGTCGGTCAGGGGAAGCGCAGATGAAACCGGCATCGACAGTAGATCGGTCGGCGTCGGTCACCTCCAGGCAGACAGGGACTGACGTCGGTCGCCTGTGTGGTTCAGACTGCGTTTATTACGGGCAGTTAGCTAACGAACCAAGTGTTTGCATGATGAGTGCTAATTTTAGACTCATAGCTGCGGATCTAATTATTTTAGTTAGATGTCTAATTATTGTTTGGATGAGTTCTATATAATAGACTCATGGTTGTATTGTAAATCAGTGCTAGGGAGTAAGAGAGCATAATTATAAGCTCCTTCGGTGTGTGAGGTAGAGCTATGGTGCGTTCCTCCTAGTGCCACAATACCAGGTGTGTTGGTGCTGGATTGGAGAGTCAGCTGGATTCTTCATGTATGTATGATCTTGGTCATCAAGTGAGCATGGCTACGATAGGAGATCTACATGGTAAGTAAGATCGTTGATCTGCAGGTGTGTGTGTGTGCAAGGTCAAGGTTCACAGGTGTGCAGAACCATCATTAATCTGTAGGTTGGAGATCAGATAGGACAACAACACAACAGGGAGCAGAATCAGGCAGGATCTACTTGGAGTACGGTGTGTACTCATTGGTATGTACGTGGAGTACATGGAGAGCTAAGAGGAAAGCAAGGCAGTTCCTTCCATAAGTATGGTCTGTTGAGGTGCAGGTTATTGCAGGTTCATGGGAGATCTACTTGAAGTACTTTGAGTACTTGTTGAGTGCGTGGAGCACTTGTGGAGTGCGTGGAGCACAGGTGTAAGGTGAACACCAACTCTGTGTCTGAGTTGGGTGTTAGGACCTAGTAGAGAGAGCTTTGAGGAGAGAATTACTGTTCACTTGAGGTGTGGAAAATCTCTGAAGAGGTGGTGGAGAAGAGGTGGCATCTTCTTTATTGTATTCTTTTCTGTAAGAGTTATTAATACAAGTTGTGTATTGTCTCTCATATTCTGTGTTATTCTGAATTCTAGTTACTTGTTGAATCTGGTTTATTTCCGCATATTAAGTTGCTTGGTTTGGTAATCAATTGTGTGCTTTCGGGTTGGTCCTATTTTCCAACAAGTGGTATCAGAGCCAGTCGGTGTGAAAGCACAGAGACGAATGGATTCCTTAGTTGAAGAATAGAGAGAACGGATACATGAGACGGAAGACCAGGCATATGGTCTTGAGGAGCTGCAGGACAGTGGTATAGGTTTTGACAGGTGGAGGACGAAGCATGACTTCAGTCGATGTCAGGGAACTACTGTGGTTTGACTTACCAGGTGGAAGATGAGTCGCGACATCATTCTGTTGCTGTATGTGGATAGTATGCTAGCTAGCAGGGGTGTACATACAGGGTTTTGCTGAGCTAAGGGTAAGATTAGTTCAGTGGCATGTCAGGAGGAGTTTGGAGCAACAAAATTTTTTGACATGGGAGACATGGAGATCACAGGTAGATTTTTGTCTCCAGTGGGAGCTGATGTGAATTAGGGGTTGGCGAGGTTCATTACGCAGGATGCAGAGCCGAAGCACACTAAGCACTGGACAGGTACAGTGTCCGAAATCACATGAAGTCTGGTATACACCTGAGTATTCCCATGCAGTGGGAGCTGTGAGAGAGTTAGGAGCCAAATCGGGGAAGTGTGTTCTCAGGGATTTGAGAGGGACCAGCAGTAGGTATACATGCAGGGTCAGGACTTCACTACATGTGTTTATAGGTTCGGATGTGGCAGGGTAATCGGATGACAGGAGGTACACCACGGGATGTTTGGTGGGTTGTCTTCAGGATTGAGCTTGAAGAGGAATACAAGTCAGGATGCAGATTAGACAGAGTACTGGTATGGGTACAGGTGTAGCTCTTTATCTCCAAGTGGGAGATTGTTAGGGTGTGGAGCTAAAAGCTTCACCTTGTTGCAAACAGAAGGAGGAGGTTCTTCGCAGCTTGACAGTCGTCGGCGTCGGCAGGCCACAACCGACGTCGGTCAGGGGAAGCACAGATGAAACCGGCATCGGCAATAGATCGGCCGGCGTCGGTCACCTCCAGGCAGACAGGGACCGACGTCGGTTGCCTGTGTGGTTCAGACTCGCGACTCATCATCCACCTGGTAAGTCAAACCACAGTAGTTCCCTGACATCGACCTCCAGTCATGCTTCATCCTCCACCTGTCAAAACCTATACCACTGTCCTGCAGCTCCTCAAGACCATATGCCTGGTCTTCCGTCTCATGTATCCGTTTTCTCTATTCTTCAACTAAGGAATCCATTCGTCTCTGTGCTTTCACACCGGCTGGCAACCCTACCAAAACATCTCAATCTTGAGATGGACGGTCATGGTTGATCATCAAACCATTCCAAAAATCTATAAATTGGAGGCCTTGTCTATTGAATTTTAAGCTCTTTTATGCCAAACTTATAATGCCCAAATGCATTCAAAAATCATTGCATATTAGTGTTATAATGTTAAATTGTTGAGCCAAGCCAAGCCAAGCCAAATCCAAAGGTGCCAAGAGGAGATGAAGGTAGCCACACTCCATTGAAGAAGATCTCTTGAAGCACAAGCTGAGCAAGCCAAAGAATGATCCTTTTGGAGCAATCATGCATTTCATAAGAAATTGGTTTTTTGTGTCCATATTTCTTATTTCTTTCCATTTTTAGTTGTTTTCTCAAATGGCTTTCCCTCACTAAGCTCTCCCTAGTAACTAGGCCTAGAGATGTATGCTAGCTAGTGTGTTGGTTTTTCAATTTGATTTCATTTTATCACTACCAAGATATTAACACCTCTCTTGAGTCAAATTTCTAGTTCATAGAGGTAGTATCTAATCATACTCCACCCCTTAGATCATGATCTGATGGAGTGCATTTGCTCACCTGACCAAATCTGATGGTATGAAACTAAGGTTGAAAAGTCAAAGATCTCATATGTAAATGCAAGAAAGATAGGTGGTGAAGCTGCATGCCACAAGGTTATAGCTCAAGCATCTCATTTTAGGATCTATGGATCATGTGTGCTCTGGAGATGAAGATCCAATGGTGTAAGCCAAGATAGACTTTTCAAATGGCTAGGATTGGATGAAGAGGTGACAAGTATCTAGATTAGAGCCATTAGTCACTCTTAGAGCTATGTGGATGCCCAGTTAGATCCAAGGTTGAATGTTAAGTGTCAATATGTGGTAAGCTTTATTTTCAAAGCTCAAATTTATGGTTATTTCATAGATGTGGAAATGGTTCGAGGAGCAAAAGAATGTCTAACTGACAATTCAAAAGTGAATATTTCCAATCATGATCATGGATCATTTTAGTTTCATGTCACGATTAGATCCACTCTCGAGCCATCATTATAGGTAATGGGCTTTCCCTTTAGCATGCACAAAGAAGAGATTCATGTCCAAAAATGTCCATGATTTGAAATTGAGTAGCAAGAAAACATTTTAAAATAAATTGCATATGAAGACAAAATCTCTTTGGCTTTCAAACCATTTTCTCCCTCTAGCTATGCAAGTGAGCAATCAAGGGATCTTTAGGCGGTTCTACATCAAGACAAGATTGGTTTGGCTCCTCGAGTGAATATCCTCCTTACAGGGTCGTGCAAAAGGAATTTTTTAGCCAACATATCAAATAATGTGCTCTAGGTGGTTGCAAGTCCTCATCATTCTTTGTGAAGGCATTTGCAACAATGATTTATCTTGAAAATCGATGAATATCTCAGACATAGCAAAAAAGCATTTTTTAGCTAGGAGCATCTCGACAGGATTGGAAAAGTTCGTTAAGCAATTTTTGAAAATTATAGCCCATGGTCCCATATTTGGGAAGGATTGAAAATGTATAAATAGAAGGCCCGTCTTTTATTTCAAGGTTGTGGGTTGTTGTTGGCTATCGGTTGATATAGGTCATTTTTAGGCATCCTCTTTCCCTGAGTCTAAGTTTTGTACGATTTTTTTGGGATCAAATATTGTGCATAGACTTTCTCTCCCTTTCTAAGGTGGTTGCATCTATACATCCATTAGCAAGCTTTGAGAGCATGTTCATGTATCCCTTGTCAAAGAATCAGTCTCACCATGTGTGTTCCCATGGGAACATTATGAAGTGTTGATGTTTGTAATATTTCTTTTCAAGTTACTAAAAAACATTTGTGGTTCTCCATTGTATTCTATTAATGAAATGCAATAATATGTTTTACACGTTTTATTGATTGGATATCTAATTTGTGTTTATTATTGGTTGTCATTCTAAGCATGTACTTGGGTTATAAATCCCTTTTCACAGTTATCCCCCTTATATGGGCTTGTGTAAACAATGGTGTAATATGCTTTATACGAGTGCATGTAGTGTTATAGCTTGCAACTCGACAAATAATCATCATGGGTTATTATTTCAATGCTTCAGACCTATAAGAAGACTACTCATGTGATTGATTTGGAAATTGGAAAGAATAGGGCAATAAAACTAGGTTGTGTAGATGATTTAGTGAGTCTGATAGGTGTTTGATTGGTAATTATGCTAGATCAATAATGAGTGGGTTTTGTTTTGTATTTATACCACACCTTTTGAAATAATCTCATAGAGGGTTAATTAATACAAATGGGCTAACTTGTACATATCAAAAGATTTTTAAATTTGAGTGTATGAAGGGTATGAACACTAGCATTGAATCTAGGACACTAGCATCGGTGCTAGTTTTTAGGTCTGAATAGTAGTGTTCAGAGAATAAAGAAATATTAAAGGTCTGTAACTAATAGTGAAGATTATAAATCATATTTTAATCATATTGTGGGATACAGGTGATTGGATAATCAAAATATCAGGTTTAGACTATAATATAAGCATGTAGGCACACTAAGATGGAGATCGTAAGCCTTTTGACAACAAAAAAATCAAGAACTAAAGGGTAGATCCTTAAGTGATATTTATCAAGTGTGCAAGGCTAGTATATCATGTAAAATCTAGATATAACATCTACACCCTATTAGCTTACATATTAAAGATGTGAGTTCTTCACAATCCATAATATTAGTAGAAAAGCTTTTTGGAAATAACTCGGCATAATATTTTTTACCAATTGACATTTTGGACCATTAAAATGGTCTATCCCAATAGATTGAAAGAAAATTGGAGTAAGTGCTCCTTATTTAGATAACTATAGTCATTATATAACATTATGGGAATGTATTTAACTGGAAATTGCAAATAAAATTAAATGCAACCAATGGTTTAATAAAAAATAGTTGTAATTTGTTAATCATATACAATCATAATTTTAATTGACTAGGAATTGATAACTCAATTGTAGCCTCTAAATGAAGTTACCCCAATGAAGAGAGAGAGGGTTTGCATCCGCCTATTTTGTGACCATATTTTCACTTGACAACTCCATTTCCCTCTTCTTGGAATACCCATAGACTCACACTCTCACTAACTACCCCATTTCTTCTAAGATTTGTTGGTTCTTAGCTACACTCAACTTCGATATCACTCCTCACCTTATCCTACCACATGTTTTTTATTATGATCATGATAACTAACCATAATCCATCACTAGGTAAACACTAAAGATATAAGGCTTTCACATTCTATAATATGAGTAAAAAATATTTTAGAAACATCAATAAAAACACATTACCTGATGATGGACCATGGGGTGATATGAAACATTGTTTAAAATCTTATAGAGTTTTTTCAAAAAGCATTTTTTTAAAAATGTAAGTTTCATAATAAAAATAAATGGTTGTAAACACTTAAAAATTCCCCCAGGCATTTACTAGTTATTGAATTGTAATATTTTAAGATGTTTGTATATTTGTCAATTATGGTCCAACCTAAGTTTTATGGCACATTTATTGACTTTGGATGGTCCTGTTTAAACCTAAATTTAGATGGTGGGGTATAGGGTTAAGAATATAGAAATAGTTCAAACATAAGGGCAATAAACTAAGCTATAAAAAACCAATTAATTACATACTTAGATAAGTGAATATTGTGAATTATAATATTAGGATATGTTAAATATAGAAAGTACTTGATTTTAAAGATGTTCAATTTATTGTAATACTAAAGAGAAATGATACTTAGTTGGGTTTTACTGTGTGCATATATATATAAACTAGAAATAGGTGTAAATTATGTAGGATCAACATTCTAGATTAGTCGTTAGATTTTAAAAATTATATTTTTATAGTCATGGACACTATCATCAGATCTAAACACTACCTTCAACACTAGTGTTTGACTGTGATGTAGGTGTCTGTATGGAATAATGACTGGATCTAGATGTGACCAAATTCATTATTCTAAGTTTTTTGTCACCTTTAAGATGATGTATTCAGATATAGGATATAGGTTGCCACTCTTTACTAATTGATCAAACCTTAGTTATTCACCCTTGGAATGAATTTGCTAAAAATGGGTTAGTGGGCTCACAATGTTGAGCTGACCCTAGAGATCCCTCTATCAATGGATACCACCTACATAGCCAATACTCTAATGAGGGCCTCAAACTTATGTAGGTCTCCCCTATGTGTGGGAAAGTGTGTGCACAATGATGAAATATACTATATGATGATAAGTGGCACATTAGATAAGTGGTCACCTATTGAGCATGTTAAGTAGGAGGTTCCACATAAGATTATGGATTGGGATGTTTCAAAGGTGTAAGTATAATTTTCTCCTTAAGTAATTCTAATAATTATACATATTGTGGTATTATCTCTTACATAATACTATTTTGTGTAATGATGGACAAATGGATTATCACTTGCATGTTATGAATGATGAATAGGATTTAGGAATAGTAACTTTATTCCAACAAGGACATCTATATGTAAAACAACATAACATGTCCAAAGGTAATGCCATCTTGATATACCAAGAATATAAAGGATCACACACAAGGGTGGGCATCCATTCCAAACATGATGCACTAGATGTGGAATAACATGTTATAAGTCAATGATGATACAAAATTTTTGACAATGAAGTAGAACTAGGAAAAGATGATCTACACCACGTAAAATTTGAAGCTAAAGAAGAAAAAAGAACAATACATTAAATACATGATCACATAACACATATATACTATAATCAACTAGTGAAGACCAAGTAGATTAATATTGGTAGTGAGGATGAGACTAAGATAACATACATTTAAGACTAAAGGGTTGATGTTAGATTTTAAAAACTATGTAGGCCTCTTCCCAGTAGGCTTTTAGGAGATGAAGGTATTTTACCCTTATTTAGGGAAAATGTAGATTCACTTGAAACTTGGTACCAAGCCAACCAAGAAGCAATCTTATAGAGTGAAACTTGATTTTCATGCTAAGGTGAAGGAGGAGATTGATAAGATGTTAGAAGCAAGTGTCGTATATTTTTATTGATGAATCATATTGGGTTAGTGTAATGGTCATTTATATTAATAAATTTATGATCACATCTATATATGTGTATATTTTTTTCATTGAATAAAGCATGTGCAACATATCTATTTCCCACACCCTTTATTTAAAAGCCTTGAAAGAGGTTAAAGGTGGGGAGACATACATGTTTATATATGGTTTTTTAGGATATAAAATTAGGTTCATATTGAGGAGGAATATTATCTCAATATTATATTTTCCATAGATTGGGGTTTCTTTGCTTATAATTTCATGCCATTTGGTTTGAATAATGGACCTACAATTATTTCTAAGATTGATGTATAATCTTTCAAGCATTTCATGTATGAGTTCTTCCAATTATATTTGGATGATTGGACCATTTATGACATGTTTCATGACCATGTTTAGACTACACTCGATGTTTGAAAGGTGCAAGAAGTTGCAAATCTCATTATTTATCTAAAAAAGTGTGTTTTAATGACACCATTTAAAACTTAGTTGGGCCATGTTATTTACAAGTTTTCAAGGATGGCATGTTGGTTTACCCTACCAAGATTAGTGTTATATTAAGATTAGATATTCTAGAAACACCAAAGTGGGTATGTGTCTTCACAGGGCACACAAACTAATGCATAAATTTCAAAAAACACTATGTGCATATAGACACGCCCTTGTAATAATTTTTGAGGAAGGATGAATCATTCTTTTGGTCTGATAGATAATATGTGGCATTTCATACTTTGAATGAAAATATTCCCTTTGCACCATTACTTTATTCATTTATTAGAATAATCCTTTTCATGTACATGTAAATTATTCAACTATATTAGTGGGGATTATATTTGTGCAACCTTGCGAAGGTAATATTAATAATCCTATTTAATTTTCATGTAGAAAATTAACATTAGAAGAAATGACTTATAATACTACAAAGGATAAGGCATTGGGTATGTTGTATTTATTATATAAATTCAATTAATATATATTAGCCACTCCATCTACATAATAATTCAAAGGAAAAATCTTACATTGGCACCTATACTTTGTTGATACAGGTTTGTGTACCCCCTCTAACAGATGACGGCCATACACCCTCTTGTTTTAGAATCTCAAGAATTAGACCCAGGCACAAGTTTTAGTTGGTGGAATAGAATTTGGTTCGTAATGTAGCCTTATACTTATTAAGGCAATCCAACTATGTTCACCCAAATAGTGTTTAAAACTAACTTAAACATGGATATTCACAATGATGCTATCTCACAAAGATTGAGTCTAATGGAAAAAAAACAAAAGGGAAAGGTAGGGTAGAAAGGAAAATTTATATTTCCACTTGGTTTTCTTTTGCTAAAGCAAACATTCACATTTATCTATTGTAAAATTAACTAGTATTTATCATATATAACATTTAATTGAATGTAACCAAACACAGTTCCAAAGTCTAAGGAATACATTTATAACTATAAAGTATGGGTGTATTTGATAAGAAAATTACTTATAGAAAATAACACATCGCATTCATCCACATCGATTTTAATGAAGGCCATAATTTATCCACATAAATGATTAGATTATCAAACATTCAATCTAATTAAATCATAACACAAAATATATATCACAATAATGAAAACTTTTAAAGTAAATAAGCACAAAACATTAATATGGGTGATAAAGGAGAAAATACAAACTCATAGGAACATCCATAGTGATTTCCTAAGTTTGCAACTATCATCCACAACTTTCTAATTAAAAAGAGGTCACAATACAATATATTTATAATAAAATATGGGACACAACATCATCATCAAAGAGTTTTCATGTTTAGAAATAAAATAACTAGGATAAACTACGAATTGAGAAATAATTATCTCTTAAGGTGCTAATTGAGACAACTAGAACATAAACTTCACTACCAAGCCATTTTAGAATTCAAATTTCCACCTTATTTCTTTTGAATGCACAATTGGTAATCATCATTTAATCATCATACATATATAATAGGATTATGAAACTAAAGGTCTATTTTGGAAATCAATTGTGAATGATTGAGAAGAGGATCATTTAGATACTTCCTAATTGTAGTGGCCTCTTTTATTTTCTTACTACTTGTGTGAAAAATTCCATAATTTGCTGGCTGATTTTTTAATTTTTAGTAGATGTTTCCCCCTTGAATTAAATTATGAATATATTTAGGATCACTATAAATTTACCTGTAGTTATCAAGTTTCCATCTCTGTGATACAATTGTGGCATGTTAGCATCCAAAAAGAAACAAATAATTCTTTTTGTAAAATCATTAAATTGTGACACAATGGTTGTAAGTTGATGTAAAAAATCCCCCAATGAAGTTATAGTATGAGAAATAAAAATTTCACATAAACTAACATTGAACATACATGTAACCCTAGTATTTGGAAGAAAAATATGTCTAACCACTGTGGCAATGACTTTTAATTTCTTCTCTAGCTCAATGAATCCCATTAGATTTTTTGAATATTATGTTGTAACTAAGTGGTCACTCTTGATTTTAGCATTGCAAACTTTTTATATTGGCCTAAAAAGTAAGTCTAGGGTGATCTCCACATCATTGACAATATTTTAAAGTATCATGACTTTGGTTTGCATCTCTAAATGTTTGACCCTTTTTATTCCATGGACTAATTTCTCTATCATTCTATTAGTGGATTTCATAATTGATTATGGGTCCTCCTTGTACTAATATTTAATGTTAGAGTACTCTAAGGCTTAAAAAATATCCCTACTTTTCTTTTTCCTTTTCCTAGGAAGTGAAAACAAATATTCCTTTGTTTAAAATTCCAAAGGATAATTGTCCTTAAAAATTCTTCTTGTAGCGACCCTTTTCAACTTAGAAATATAATTTTCAAAGTTTAATTTAACCTTAGGTTGGTCATGGATCATCATGTCATGTCTTTGAGCATTCACAAGTTGCATGCTCCATGATTAATTCATTTGGGGTTTCCCTCCTTCAACTTGAGGAGTCATCATAGGTGATAGGTCTAGATGGAATCTATGTCATTGGTTGACTGTCAGTGATCATAGTGGAAATAAAAATAATAGGTGGTGAAGTTAATGGAGTGGTGGTGGAAATGGAAATGGGAATGGGAATTGATGTTTGAATATTCACAGTAACCTCCAGAAATGATGACATGGAAATAATAGGGAAACCATTGAATAAATGGGGACCATATGAGAGGATGAGGATGAAATCACAATTTAATCATTCTTAGATATGGGTATAAACATTAAAATTTACATTATCACTTTGGATAAGCATAATGGCCATAGGGATATTTGAGAAAAAATGTCCTCAATAGGAGTTGTAGTAACTATTGGTGGAGTGTAAAACACAACACAATAAAATAACGTGGTTAGAGGAATACCATAAATTGATACATTTGAAAATAATTACAATTATGGGACCACAATGGTAACCTCAAATACCTCCAAATCTTGAATATAAAAAAATTCAACATCTTGACTGCTAGCATCAATTTGAGATAAATGAATTGTGTCAAATTAGCAAGTAGAATAGGTACTTGTGAAATAATTGGAGATATTGAAAAATTAGGAGAGATTGGGGGTATCTCTTCACTCAATTCAATAAAAACATGGGTAATAACTATAACAATGGTAGGAGGAGAGAATGAATGCATTACCTAGGGCATTGAAGTCATTGGTGATGTAGTTAGTGGTAGCCCTTATAGTATATTCCTCACTAATTTTGGATTAGTTCCCTATGGCTCTTCTCTTTCTTTGATAAATAGGTCACCAGGAACAAGTATTTATTCTTGCACTTATGGATATGGTTTGATTATCCATGTTTATTGTAGTTTTTTTATCACCTCTTGGTCCTCTTGTGGATTCAAATTATATAAATCATTTGGGTGACCTTGCTGGATATGATATAAACTAGTTTTTCCTAGTAGACTCTCCAAATGCTTGGCTAAAATTGGAGTTTTTAATACTCATCAAGGTGTAGACACTAAATTTTTTTATTTGACTCTTACAAATGTTAATCTTTGCCTAAAATTATCCTACATGACTTGTGCATCTCCAAACAACTCTTATTTTCCATTCCCACACACCTACATGCTAGTTACAAGGTTGATCCGTCCTAGGTTTATATTAGTCACTTGAGCTCTCTATCTATGATAAATCAACTAAATATTTTTAGACACATAAATTTAATCATTAAGTTCTCAATGATATTTATTCTAGACATCCTTACTCTTACTTGATTTATTTGTCATTTAACTAACTCTCAACCTATAAGAGAGCCTTCACTATCTTGTAAGCACTAAAAATATCATACAAACATACCTATTTTAGCTACATTCATCCCTATTCAACCCATAAGTTCATGTCAAACCTATCCCAATAGTCTATGGTGTTCTAGGACAAGTCCATGCTAGCTAAACAAGGTTGCATTGTGGCCTTATCTCTCATGCTCCAATAATCACTTTTTCAACTCAAGACATTTCACAATGGCTCTCTCGAGCATTTGGTAAAGTCAGTTAAACAAATTATTCCAAATATTCTCCTATAAAATTACATCAAGGCCACTCATTATATTCCCACTATATCTCTCTATCAATTACACTGCACATTGAGCACAAGAGCACTAGTTATTTCTATATCAATTTTACAACATCCTAACATTCATAAGTCAAGTTTGAATATTATTTATTACAATTATATTTTCAATAATTTTAATCAATATTCTATTTATACTAATTTTAGTTACATAATCATAGATCATACAATCACTTTAGGAGGGATAACTACATCAACCAGAGGCCATTCAAGCTATGTAGGTAGTGCTCAGTTACATGTGGTTTCTTAGGAAAGATTGAATATTTACCTTACCTATTTCCTCTTTTTTAGATTTGAATTCTATCTTTTTTCTTATTCAGGATATGTAGGGTGTTATCTTTTACAAGTCTTTTGCACGACATCACATAACACATAACTCATCATTCAACCCTTGTAGGTGATTATATAGGCCTAAATTAGAAAACCATGCATACAATCAACTAGAATACAACCATAGTCAATAGAGAAGGTCGTAGTGCACCCTTGTCCACTTACTGTGGACTTGTATCAACTAATTGTTAATTAATATTTTTTAACATGACTTTTTTTCAAGTCATTTCAAATAGTTTTTAGTTACAATAAACCTACACAATTAGTGTTTAGTATTTTTTAGGAAGGTTTGAACATCCTTAGGACTTTTTACTATTTTTATAAAGTTTCTAATTTCTATAAATTATGTAGCATATTGTATTTTATTGTATTTTAATCAATACATATCAAATTTTAAATTTCAATAGTTTAATATCACTTAAATTTAAAGTCTTAAATATGGATGTCAAGTCCAATCATTAGGATGAAGCCCTTGCTGCCCTATGGGGACTTAAATTGGCTCAACAAATGGGGGTGAAATTGTTCATAGTAAAGGGAGATTCTATTAATATATTGAATTGTCTATCTTGGAAAAATGCCATTAGTTAGAATATTGAGCTAGTAATAGATGAAGCAATCTCCATTCTTGATTCAAGATAATAGGTTCTAATCCAACACATTTATTGTGAAAGAAACATGACAACGGATTGGATTGCAAATAGGGGTGTGACCACATTGGGTAACATTCCTTGGATTCTGAAGAGCTTCCTATGGTCATCGTTCAAAGGATAAAGGGTGAAGTTTCGTCTAAATGTGCATAATATTTGAGGAAATAGGGAACTTTCCCAAGTTTAGGTAGAGGAGACTTTGGGACCTTAGACTAGCATATAGTCTTAGTCCTTTATTTATAATTTGTTCCTTTTTTGGTCTCTTAGAGAAGCTTCTAGATCTGACCTTTATCCTTCTTGTCTTGTTTATAATAATCAAAGGTAGCAAAAAGATAGTTTTAGGGTTTGTTGGTTCTTCAGCCTATTAGAGTTGGGAAAGACTTCCTCTCCCCTATTCAATATTCTTTGTGATCAATATAGGGTTATCGAACATGATTGAACCAAAATTAACTAAAGAAGTTAAGAAGAATGAAATAATTTTTTGAGGCCTTACAAGTTCGGGGTTTCATAGCCTTCATGGAAAAAATTGAAAGTCATGACAACCATATTTTGACCCTCTTTGTTAATACCTGTTAAGACATAAAAATCAACATTAATGGGGTCATATTGTAAATCACTGAGGATTTAATCACTCATGTAACAGGGTTGGTAATAGAGGAAACAAAAATATTCATATCCAGATATTTTAAAAGAGATAAGGAGAAAGGGAAACTTTGGAGACTCTGCATAATGTTTTTGATCATGAATCTTTGCTTAGTCCATTTAAAGAATTTGAATTTCATCTGATGTAATAAATCACACTCTAAGGTAGATATAATTTTGTCATATGGTCACTTTTCATTTTTCTAAACTATTTTAGGCATGCTTTGCTTTTAAACCTACCCTTTTATAATTTTCACTCCTTGGAAGCTTCCATATTGAAATTCAAAGATGTCAAGTTCCCTATTCCCAAGCATGAAGGGTTTATATTTTTAATTCATAAATACTACAAGGGCATGAACTAGCTAAACCTTGATATTTATCAACCTCAAAATAAAATTATTGAGGATAACTTATGGACATTAGGAATATTAAGAAGGTTCAGATCAAATACCTAGGTAATGTTCACAAGAATACAAAGGACTAACCTTCCAAGAGCCCAAATGTTAAAGGTACTAAAGATTTAGAGGTTAATTCTACTAAGAGTCAATAAAATATCAAAAAGTGTTTGAGGAGTGCAGTCAAGACTCATAATACACCCACAAATTCACTAGATAAGAAGGGGGAAATTGGTCAGATGGTAGATGACTCTATCTTAGTTGAAGAAGATAGGACTAGTACTGATCATATTATTCAACAAGAGGATCTAGCTGGTACTAGTAAGACCCCTCAGTCTAGGCATCTTAAAGTAGGTAAGAGGAATACTAGATATGAAGGGAAGGATAAAGGTAAATTCCTCCCCTAATAAGTAGCATAATGATTTAAATGATAATTTTAATTCTTTAATTAGTTTTTTGAAAGGTAAAGAAAATGTTGACAATATTATTGAAGAACTGGATCTTCAAAAATCCATCATGTGATGGTTTATGAGGGAGTTAATCTACCTCAAAGGGAAGGTTACTTTTTAATAGTATGAAAATGATAGATTACATCAAGACAATGCAGTTAAGGAGGATAACCGACAGTTACAGAGTTTTTAATTCAAGGTTGACATGCTTGAGAACAAGAATGAGAAGCTAAAAAACAATATCAATTTTTTGGTTAATTGCAACAAGGCTATCATAAATGAGGGGATTCAAAATTTTGATAATATTAGAGCTCATCTGGGTGAGTTATTTGACATAAAAATTATAGGCAAAGGAAAAGGCCAACATATTCAGTATAGTGGTTGTCACAAAGATCTAGACAAAGATAAGCTGATGTTATAAATTGATTCCAATCTTTAAAGGATGAAAAGTTGTTGGGAGGACATCTTAGTAAATATTGACATGGATTAGGATTCCATTTTTTGTTGTTATTCTTTTAATGTATCTGGGTTGTGTTCTGGTTGTTTCTAGCCCTATTTTGACTGTGTCTTTTCTTGAGTCTTTGGTAGACCTTTGTTTTTTTTTGGTTTGTTCTTATCCTAGGGTTTGGAGACCTTAGTTCAAAAAAATCTCCCACTTTAACTTTAATAAAAAAAACATTTTGATGAGCACACATTTTATTTCAAACATTGCTTGTTGTTTACTTTATTTTTGTCTTAGGATTTCATCAAACATATGTAAATTTTTGACATTAAAATAAAATAGCCTTCGACATTAGATAGAAAATTAACATAAAACAGTTCAACTTCTTCGACCTTGGATTTACTCTACCATTGAATAAGTTTTTCTTGTCACTTCGAATAAATCTAACACTGAAGCACTTCCTTTCAAACCTAGGTTAAAATTTTCTTATTCTATATAGACAAAAATATTTCACTTTATTTTATATTTACTTTTACTTGTTTTAGAAACCGTGTTTTGACAGTTTTCAAACTACTTAATGATTATCATGAAGGGCTACATGATGTTCTATTTATAGACATTATGGCGTGAGGGCTTTACCCTAATACTCATATTCATTGTACAACACTAAACATAGAATTTAATTTACACATGCCTCATGGCATATAATAAACACATAAGATCTTTTTTTTAAACCATAAGAAGTCCCTTTTAGTCATTTGATTTATGGTGCACCTAAGAGGAGTACATATCTTAGGGATGTTACTCTCATTGTACCATCAAAATCAGGGTTAGTGGGCTACAAGCATGGTTCTATCTCTATAGTTAACACTCTAAAATATTATGATGATAATAATTAATGAATAAATAAGTACAATTAAGAGCCTACACATCATTTTTACCCATGCCTAGATCACCCTCATATCTTTATTTTTGCTTGTATTATATTCATTGTCATTAGCATTTCTTGACTCATATTGTATTGTATGCCTCTAAGGCTTAGTGCTAGATTAAATGGTATTTATATTTCACACATATATATGTATTAGGAAAAACTTGGAAATGATAATGTAAATGCAAAATGATAATTCAAGTAAACCAAATTGCTAAAAAATTAATCCAAAATCACCTAAATACTCTAATTGAGAAAGGAAAGCAAATTGAATGCGATGTATTGATTGAAATAAGAAAAATACACCTCAATATAAACCAACAATTTATCTAAAAATTCAAGGATGTGCCACAATTTTGATAATAATATGGTTTTACTTGATATATTAGAATGTTGGATTGTTTGGATAGCTCAAGACTTGTAGCAATGGAGATGAAGTAGACAAGTTGATAACATGTAATTACATATATTATTCATTCCTAGTTTTTGGATGGGTGTTCATGCTTACATAAGAGGTGGTAGAAGAAATTAATGGCTAGATTTGAGTCACGAGGAATTAGAGATGGAGGGTGGAGGATTATTCTAGGAATTAAAAATGTCTAGAAAAGCCTAAAAGGAGATTAGTGTGGGGCTATAGGCAAATAAGAGAAGTCTATATGTGATTAAGATTAATAAATAAGGTTAGTTGGTGGATTAGAAATATGATTTATATGAGGAGTTAGTGGGTGTAGGTAGGATGGAATTTCAAATTCTAAAATAATGAATGATTTAATTAGTGACTAAATAGAGGGGTAATAAAAATGTGATGTCATGATTAATTAGATTATAAGGAGGGTAAGGTTAGTGTGTGATATGAAGGATATATAAAATATTAGGTTAATGACTAGAAGAGGATAATATTAAGATGAATAATGGATTAATTAATATTTTTAGTGGGTGAAGTTAGCATGATATTGATCTTAATAATGAAACAAACATAATCAGATGTATATATTTTTACCCTCTTTAAAAGGGCATTGTGACTAGAATAAGAGTAATGGTATTTCAAAGAAGAAATACTATCATGGAAGAATGTTAGTAAGTTTGAATAAATGATTCCCCCTCGAGCAGACGTGCGGGGAGGGATGAGATGGATGGCCACTAAAAAGGAAATGAGGGATGAGATGTGTGAATGAACAAGAAAAAGGAGGGAACATGATGTAATAGATGGGATGACAAAGAAAATGGACCATAAAAATGAGTCATAAAGAGGCAATGCCCATGGAAAATACATATGTGATGAAGTGGAAAATGATGGTGTCACAAGTTTAGACGTGACATATATAAGAAGCAATAGTGACATGATGAGGATAACAAGGTTGTGAGCTTTATACATATCCTGAGAAAAGACATGTCAGGATAGCTACAAGATTATATTGAGTAATTGGTCATAGGATTTAGATGTGTCCAATGCAAGGACACATGCAAAGGAGAGATGTGGGTAAAAGGGATGTTTGACGAGTGATAATAGTAGGGTATCATATTTAGATGTATCTAGACAAAGACTCATGCTGAGTAAATTGCAACCTTAAAATAATAGTCTTGATGATGATTTCGATGGGTGTGACTCAATGCATAGGTTGATTATTGATAAAATGACAAAATTTGAGTGACAAGGGAGCAATGAAAAAGAGGTGAATAGGGAAGCCAAGTTATCCTCAAGCACTTTTAGTGTTCGAGCACTACCTACATAGTCTAAATAGATATTAGGACAATGTAATTCTCCTTAAACAAGTAATTAAATGGGAAAAATTGACAAAATGATGATGATTGTCATGTGAATTTGAGTTTGAGAATGATGATGACAGGGATAAAGATAATGAATGAAGGGAAAAATTAGTTGGGATGAAAATGGGAAGAATAAGACATGAACATGAAGAAATAGGCATGAAAAATGAAGTGGAGGGGTTGGAGGTGTAGACACCTAAATTCTACCAATTTAGTGTTGTAATTAACTTTGATTAAAATCAACACACTAACTCAATAACCATCCCAAATTCAAATTTCCCACTAACATCATTTCCCTCCATTTTAAAAATAATTGAAATTAATATATTTTAATTAATTAATCATGCACACATAATTTTTCAAAAAATAATTAAAATATAGAATTTACACCTCATACAAACATCTTCCACTTTTATCAATCAAGTGTTGACTCGCCCAACCAACTCCTTAACTTACTCAATCAATTATTGAGTCACTATTGAACATTTTCACTAACTTGATGAGTCATCCAACTACCTTGATTCATTCTTAAGACATTTTTAACTAACAACTAACTTTCCACTTATCTCTTACACACATGGGAATTAGTCATCATCCATTGGATGAGGATTCAAATCCAATTGTTGATAATTATCATTTTCAAATAAGTCTAGATTTATTCCAACCATCCATTTTCTTGAACTTGAAATCCTATAAATGGAATTGTAATCCTTCATTTTCATCATCCACCTTCAAGTTATTGGATTGTTATTGAATTTATCATACACATCCATTGAAAATCTAAGCCATTTACACCCATATGCTGTCCAATTCAACTTTTTTTTGGAAAAATAAATTGAGAACCCTCATCTAATTAAGCAAGAGCAAATCATATGTTCACAATAGGGAAGTTGATGAGTGTATTTCACATGTTTTGTAAATATCTTATTGTGTATATTTATTTTGTTATTGTTACTCAATCTGAAGTTTTAGCTTAGATTTAGAATAGGGAATTACATTAGTTCCATTTCCTAACTTTTTTTAGATTTTGAAGTTTTAGCTATCACATTATGGCATGTCTGTTGAGACCTTTCCCAAATCTTGTTCATTGTAGTTGCATTCTTTAGAATTTTACAATTGTTTGTGTTCTCTTTTAGATTGTATTTATATTTAATCTTGGTATTAGAAGTTGTTTTTATAGTTTTTAGGTGCATTTTTAAAGTTTTCTATGTGGTTGTATGTGTTCTTGCATAAAGACATTTTTCTTATGTTGAACAACAGTTTTATAGAACATTTTGATAGTTTTGTGAAACTGTCTAACTTTTCTAACTTTTTTGGCCTGTTGACATGGTTTTCATCATTTTTTTGTTTGTGTTATGCTTAATCTATTTTTTGAGTTTTGTAGAACAATGAATTTGTAGCAACTGTCAACAGGTTCATTCTGTAGAACAACGAGTTTATGTAATATTTTAGTGGGTTTTGTGCAAATCATGATAGTTTTGTTCAAATTATTTGATTATTTTATTTTGTGCCTTTTTTCTTACATTTTTGATTCTTTTTCTCTACTATTAATATTTTTTATACTAGCGAACCTTTGACTTTTCCTTTTTTTAATTTTTAGTCTACTTATTTCTATAGAATGACAATTTTGGGAAACATTTCAATGGGTGTGACAGACATCTCAGTGGTTTTGTCTAACATTTTGGTGGGTTTGTTTAACATTTCAACAGTTTTTTTTCTGCACTTTTCTTTATTTTTTTTGTGTTTTCCTACTTTTTGAGTTATTTTACATTTTTTTCATTTTCTGACTTTGCATAATAGTGGGTTTTTTTATAGAGAGAGTTTTTTTGCTTTATCTTTATTTTTTCTTGTCATTTTGGCTAACTTGTAGGTTCTTTGGGTTGCCTATCTCTTCTCAAACACATTAATAATTGTTTTGTACATGACGCTTGCTAAATAAAAGCCAAAAATAAAATGTTTTTTATTTTTTTTGTTTCTAACCTTGCTTATTTTCAAGTGTTTGATATTTACAAATTTAGTAATTATATTGCATTTTCATTTATTTTAAATCTTCCCATTTGATTACATATGGGTGTGTATGCTCTTTCCTTGGTATCATGTTGGTGACAATACTTAAAAATTAAAAACAATTCTTATGACTTTGTGTTACCTAGGTTACACTTGTGTGTATACTTTTTATTTGGTGTCACATTGGTGATGATACTTAGAAATCAGAGACAAGTGTCAACCTCTTTTTTATTTTTCTAGGGATTCTATCAACTATAGATTTCACTATTATATGGTAGGCCAAACCCCATGTATTAACGGGGTATATAAATCAAATATCCAATGTTTTAATTTCCTAAGTGGTTGTGTGTTTTAAGCACACCATGACGTGAGGAGCTTCCATGTTCCAATACCTAGGGTTTCAACAATGACCTTAAAGTTTTTTTTTAACATCAACCTAATGAAATTTTACAGTTGAGTTGGGCACATTGGGACAATACCCATTTGTGTACATCCATTAAATAGTTTCTTTCATGGTTTAGGGCCTCTATGTATCAAAAGATATATAGAGGACTCCCATTTAGATAAGTTTGTATAAACTTTAAGCCTTAGATAATCATTTTAATTATAGTTCACCAACAAGTGATTAGCTCTAGGAGGTTACTCCCAACTTACCTTTGAAATTGTGTTAAATTGGCTATGGATATGGTTTTACCTTCATAATTAATGATATGAAACATTGGGCCAAAATTTTGCAATAGATGAGTTAGTATATATGAGAGCTTACAAGCCATTCAAGTCATTTTGCCTAATTTTTATCCTTTTATGTGACTTACATATTCTTTTTTGGTTAAATTAGAGCTTGATTATTCTTTTTATTTCATTTTACCTCCTTGTGAAGACCACATACTTGAAGTTTTTGTGTTCTAAAACCATGTTTAATGCCTTTGTTGGGAATAATCATTAAGCTCTGAAGAATTGTCATTGATGTCAAAGGTAGCATGTGCTATCATGCATTAATGACAAAGGTGTTGAGTTGAACAGACTTGTGTGTGTACTTTGAATGCCTTTGCTCACATGGTTATCTTGACAAGATATGGCTAAGCACATAAGATGATGTTATCAAAATTTTCACGTATGGTAGCATCTGAAGGAAATGATCACACTATGATAATTAGGTTTGTGTCTATTCTTTGTGGTCTAAGTTCTATGTCATAAAGATGAATAGAGCAAATGTTACAAATGCATAAGGTTGTTCCTTAGCTAAAAGCCTACTAAGTTTCCATACTTAGTCGATTTTGCACCTTTGTATTTGTCAGGTGAATTCTTTCAGAAATATTGGTAAAGACAATTCTCTTGGACAAAAAGCCCACAAAAAATAAGGGAATTATTTTAGAAAAATTGTGCCAAAGAAAAGTCCCAAAGGAAATGAGTCCTGTGCAAAAGTTTTGAAAGGTACTTTTGAAAAATGCCGAAGGGTAAGTGATCCAATCAAAAGTTACGAAGGGTACAATTATAAAGTGTCAAAGGGCAAGTGACCCAAAACAAAATTTTTGAAGGGTATGTGGATGCTTGAAAAAATTTAGAAGATTTGCAAAGTGTTGAAGGGTATGTGGACCGTTGCAAAAGTTTTGAAGGATATGTAGACCGTTGTAAAAGTTTGAAAGGGTATGTGTCCTACACAAAAGTTTTGAAAGATATGAGTGAAGAAGTGAAGGACAATTCAAAAGTCTCAAAAGGCACTTAGACAATTTGTCAGGGAAATTGTCTTGAAGGGAACTTAGACAAAAAGCTAGAAACAATTTATTCGAAGGATAAGTGTGAGGTCTCATAGGGCATTTTCTTAAGTGTCAAAGGATCAAGATGTAGTTAAAGTCCGAGCAAGTTTGGCAAGATCTAACGGAGTGAAAGCTCTCATGAATGCTATGATAAGTGAGATGAAGTCAAACATGCTAAAGGTTAATGAATGACTTAGCTAAGGATCGTGCATCTACCAAGATTTTATGATATGTGGAAACTTGGATAGGAAAGATCCAATGAAGTGTAAGGACCTAGATGGAACAGAATGATCACTATTTAGTGACACAACAGTTAGTTAAGGAATGAGCATATTTTAAAGAAAACAAAAGAGTGAAAGCTTTCCTTTGTCATTGAAGAAAGTGAGATGAAGTCCACATGCTGAAGGATAATGACCTAGTCAATGTAAATAGCATACATCTTCAATGATCCAATGATGTGCAGAAGCTAAGACTAAGAATATCCAACAGAGTGAGTGGATCTAAAGCTTTAAGGTACTCGAAGGTTAATGTCACAGTGGTGGAGTTAAAGTCCAAGCATGTCTTGCAAGATCTAATGAAGTGAAAGCATTACAAAGACACAGGATGTAACGAGATGATATAAGAATCTTGACACTTAACCAATGTGTTAAGTAAGGAAAAACATTCAAAGAACCAAAAAAGTGAGGTAGTTACAAGAATCTGGTGTAACGGTTGAAGAAAATCAATAGTAGGTTTTTTGAATAGATATGAAATAAAATGATTAATCATTGATTCATTTTTATGGTGTGAATGTTGTAAATGAAGAGAAAAGGACAAAATTCATAGAGGCTCAGAGAATGGAAGTTATATAGTCATTTACTTGGAATGAGATGATATGATGAGAAGGAAAGACAAATAGTTATTTCATTTTTAGGATTGAGATGAGTCAAGTTGTAAGTGCATAAATATGAGACTCGTTTGTGTATGAAGAAGTAATGATCAAATTGGAGAATATCAGGGTGTCAAATAGATAAATTTAGACATAGAGAAAGGGTGTAGGAAGAGTGAAGGACACATAAAAGTGTGTTGAAAGAGAGACAAGCAGTTGTAGATTGGAATTATAACAAAGAATAGACTTAGATTCTTTTATGAATCTAATTCATTAACTTGAATTGTAATTCAAGTATATGATTGGTTGGTGCCTTCAGATTGAACTAGGTTGGTGCTCAAAATAGGGAGTGGGTGTTTCTTTAGAGTTGGTGCTCTTAAATTTAGGGGATTGGTGTCTCCTTGGGATGGGTGTCCTCAAATATAACTAGTGAGGTTTAGTCAGTGATATAAACTTTGTGATGTTTAGAATAGTAGATTCTAGCATTAGTCTCACCATGGTTTTTTTCTTTGGGTTTCCACGTATAAATCAAGTGTTATGTCTTGTGCTTCTGTGCATGTGATATATTTCTTTGAATTGTTTAAATTTGCATTTGTCTAATATTCATCTTAAAAGTTGTAAGTAACCATTTTTTGAGATCTACTATTCAACCCCCCTCTCAGTAGATGGTGTGTTTAACAATTGGTATCAGAGCATTAGGTTCCTAGTGATAATCTTAATCGGCTCAGGTGAATCTTGGAGTTTGAACACAAAATGACCAGTCATGAAGGAACTTCATCAAACAAGGCACCTTTGTTTGATGGGATTAACTATGCTTTTTGACGTATTAGGATGGAAGTGTATTTGACTTATTTGGGATTTGATGTTTGGATGTCCATTGAAAATGGATACACGCCCCCTATAGCTCCTACTGATCAAAAAGTGAAAAAGTCATGTGAAAAAAATGCTAAAGCAAAGAATGTCATTCTTTTTGGATTATCAAACAATTAGTTTGTCAAAGTGATGCACTGTCAAAGTGCAAAAGACATATGGGTCAAATTAAAGAGCATCTATGAAGGAGATGATAGATTAAAACAAGCAAAACTTCAAACTCATAAGGGATAGTTCGAAAGCCTCAAGATGAATGAGGATGAGAATAATATAGATTACCTTCTTAGGGTAGATGAGATTGTTAATGCAATCAAAGGACTCAGAGAAACAATGGATTAAGTAGTTATTGTTAAAAAGGTTTTAAGATCTCTGACAACAAAGTATGACTCTAAAATTTCTAAAATTAAAGAAGAAAGAGATTTAAACAAGCTCACAGTAGATGAGTTACATGAAAATTTGATTGCATATGAGATGAGGCTAGGAGATGTTGAGTCATCCAAGAGAGAAGCTGCTTTCAAAGTTTCTAAGCAGGTAGAAGAAGAAGAAACTCCTAATTTTGAATATGAGGAGGTTGATGATGTAGAGGCCAATTTCATCGAAAATTTGAAGAAGGGCTCAGGTAAATACAAAGGTAAGTTACCCTTCAAATGCTTTAATTTTGGAAAGATAGGTCACTTTGCTCCTAAATGTCCACATAAAAGGAATGATGACTCTGATTCAGCTGAGAAAAATCAAAAGGATAAGAAAAGCTTATTTAAGAATAAAAAAGGGTTGTACTCAAAATAAGATAGTGACTCGGTTGATGACAATAATAGTTCAAGTGATGAGCATGATAGTGCTTTTATGGCCAAACAAAATGAAATTCTATTCATGACTTACGAATCAAATTTTTTTATGCCAAGAAGAAGAGGACTTAGATGATGAAGAAGAAGAAGAAGAATGAGAAGTAAATCTAGAATGCGAACTCATCTATGCTTTAAAAGAAATTGACAAGCTTAGAAAAGAAAATTCTAAACAAAATAAGCTTAGTCAAAAGGAGTTTGAGACATTAAATAAAAGAAATGAGGAATTAGATCAAATGATAGTGAGTTTGAAGACCCAAGTTGAGGAGGCAAAGAGGATAGAGGATGTGGTCAAAACTAATTTGCAAGCAAAATCCTTAGAATGCATAAAGATAGAGGAAGAAATCATGGACCTAAGAGAAAAACTCAAAAATGACAAAGATCAAATTGATAAAGGCCTAAAACTGAAAAGAGGATATGCAATAGTAGATGAGATGATCATCTCACAAAAACCCTTGAAAGAAAAATTAGGTCTTGGGTATGAGAAAGGCAAGAGTCCCATGTTGAGTACAACTGGGAATATATATGAAAACTTCAAGGCAACAACAAAATCAGGAATCAGAAAAGAAGCAAATCACATTTTTGAAGACAAGAAGAAAAGTAATAACTTTGCTTCTACAAACACCAAGGTTGTTGCAACAAAAAATAACATAACAACAAGGAACATGAAGAAGACAGAGTTTAGGAGACCTCCTTTATATCCCCAAAGGAGAATAATAACCAAGTATTTTTCATCATTTTATGGTTATTATTATAGCTGTAATCAATTTGGCCATAAGTAAATTGATTGTAAGATTGTACCTAAGAGAAAGATAAGTTTCTTAAGTAAGAATTCATTTGCCCCTCTGCTAGATCTAGATGTTTTATGTTACAACTGCAATAATTTTGGGCATATAACAAAGCATTGTAGAACAAAGCTTGTTAAATTAAAGTTTAACAATGCAAAAAGGATTGAGACTCCTAAAGTGAACAAAGGCTCACAAATCAATGACACAATAAAGAATAGTACAGTAAAAAAACTCAAGGAAATATGGAAAAAGAAAATCAGTTTATGATAACCCAAACAACACTGCATGCTAAAGAGAAAAATCAATGGGTCATAGATAGTCGCTGCTCAAAGCATATGATAGGTGATAAGATTAAGTTTACCAAAGTGAGCTGATGCAAGGAAGGGACTGTCAGCTTGGAAGACAATATTGTAGTCAAAATTAGAGGCAAAGGAACCTTGCATATTGATGGCAAGCTCCCTACACATGGTGTTCTTTATGTTAAAGGACTAAAACATAATCTACTAAGTGTCAATTAGATATGTGACAATGGCTATAAAGTCATATTTGATGTTGAAGGTTGTGAAGTAAGAAGGTATATAAAAACTGATGCACAAGGAAAAAGGACTGAGAGTAACATATATAAACTGATTGAGGTAAATGATACAAATTATCTCATGGGAAAGATTGATGAGAGATAATTATGGCATAGAAGGATGGGTCATGTTAACGTTGACAATTTTAATCACAGTAAGTTCTAAAAAGTGTGTAAGACACATGCCTAAGATAATCAAGATTGTAGATACAATGTGTAGAGAATGTCAGCTCGGTAAAAAGACCAAGGTCTCATTCCAAACTAAATAGTATGCAACTAAAAAACCTCTACATATAGTTCATACTGATCTTTATGGACTAACCAAGACAAGAGGCTCCAAAAGAGTGTATTATTTCGTGGTGTTCATAGATGACTATACTAGAGTGACGCGGGTAACCTTCTTAAAGGAAAAGTCTCAAGCCTTTGAAAAATTCAAGATAGAGCCATGGTTGAAAATGAAATTGATAGAAAGATCAAGTGCCTTAGATTTGACAAAGGTGGTGAATTCACTTCAAATGAATTCATAGATTACCGTGAAAAGCATGGAATTAAGAGACATTACTCTGCTGCAAGAACTCCACATCAAAATGGAGTTGTTGAAAGGAAGAATAGGATTGTCAAGGAGATGGATAGAACAATGTTTAAAGAAGCCGACTTGTCAGATGGTTATTGGAGACAAGAAGTCCAAACAACAGTATACATTTTGACCAGAGTCTAATTAAGAGTAAACAGTGACAAGACTCCATATGAACTATGGTATGGAAATCCTACTTCAATCAAGTATTTTAGAGTGTTTGGAAGCAAATGCTACATTCAAAGGAAAGAGAAAAAACTAGGCAGTTTTGAGTTAAGATGTGATGAGAGAATATTTCTTGGTTATTACACACATAGCAAATCCTATGTTTGCTACAACAAAAGACTGCATAAGCTAGTGAAGAGTATCCATGTTAAAGTTGAAGAGATCTACAAAGAATAAATTGAACCTATAAAGGAGATCATAATTGAGGAACTAAAAGAATTTGAGGATGAAATATCAGATAATGAAGAAGAAATAAATATGACTGAAAAAGCACCCTCAAAGTTTGTTCAAAATGATCATCCTAAGGAGCTGATAATTGGCAACATGAATGAAGGAGTCCAAATAAGGATAAGGGTAGCAATGAGAAAAGAATAAGTAAGTTTTGATTTATTATCTAAAATTGAGCCCAAAAGCTATTCTGAGGCCAACAAAGATGAGAATTGGCAAAAGGCCATGGATGAGGAACTAATTCAAATAGAAAAGAACAAAACATGGTAGCTAGTTCCAAGACCCATAGAAAATAATGTCATAGGCACAAAATAGGTCTTTAAAAACAAGTTGAATGAAGATGGAGTTCTTGTGAGAAACAAAGCTAGACTTGTTTGCAAAGGATATGTTCAGGTAGAAGGAATAGACTTTGAGGAGACATTTTCCCCAGTGGAAAGATTGGAAGCTATCAGAATGTTTTTAGCATTCTCAGTCTTTAAGATGTTTAAAGTCTATCAAATGGATGTTAATTCAGCTTTCCTAAATGGAACCTTGCAAGAAGAAGTCTATATTGAATAAATTGAAGGTTTTCAGCTGACAGATGAAGAAGACTCTGTATGCAAATTGAAGAAAGCACTATATGGTCTACAATAGGCACCTAAAGCATGGTATTCAAGGCTGGATCAATATTTGCAACAACAAGGATTTATCAAAGGATGTGTATACAATAACTTGTATGTTAAGTCTGAAAATGGACATATGTTGATCATAGTTGTCTATGTTGATGACATCATTTTTGGTGGTAGCAACAATAATATGTGCAAAGAATTTGTAAATCAAATGCAAAAGGAGTTTTAAATGTCCATACAGGGAGAACTTTCATTTTTTCTTGGTCTACATGTTGCACAATCCAAAAAAGGGATATTCATATCCTAGACCAATTATGCAAAGGAGATGCTCAAGAAGTTTAGTGTGGGGGATAGCAGACTAGTTATAACTCCCATGATAACTAGATGCAAGTTGAGCAAAGAAGGTGAGTCCCCTGATGTGAATAATGCTATGTATAGATCAATGATATGTAGCTTGTTGTACCTAACTGCATCAAGACCAGACATCATTCAAGTTGTATGCATGGTTGTAAGATTTCAAGTAGCTCCCAAAGAATCACATGTCAATGCTATGAAAAAAATCTTTAGATACATCAAGAGCACAATTGATTATGGTTTGTGGTGCCCTACAAGTGAAGATCTCACTTTGATTGCATATGTGGATGCTGATTGGGCAAGAAGTGTGGATGATAGGAGAAGCACTAGTGGTGGTGCATTCTTCCTTAGAAATAGACTTGTGTCATGGCTGAGCAAAAATCAAGAGTTGGTTACACTTTATGCAATAGAAGTAGAGTATGTAGCAGCAGTAGCATGTTGCACCCAAGTCTTGTGGATGAAGCAAACTCTTAGAGACATCACGGTAGAATACCAAGAACCTATTTCTATCTTTTATGATAACTCAAGTGCCATAAACATATCTAAGAATCTAGTGATGCTTTCTAGAATCAAGCATATATCCATCAAATATCATTTTTTTGAAAGAAAAGGTTGTAGATCAAGAGGTCAAAATTGAGTATGTGCCAACAAAGGACCAAATTGTATATATATTTATCGAGCCTCTTCCCAAGGAGCAATTTGAGTATCTAAGAGAGAGGTTGTGAGTAGTGGCTCCCACACCACATCACTAGATTTTAGTGATAGGGCATGAATCCATGGTGAGTATTAAAGGAACATTATTAACTCTTGGATTAAGAGAAAATGCAGTCTGGTGAGAAAGATGTAGTCACTTTGCTATTTGATGACAAAAGAGGTGTCAAAGGTGTGTTCGCTCTAGATCATTATGCCTATCTATACAGAGATATATAGATTATTGATATGTCTTTTAAGACCAATTCTATATAAATGATCATTTGTAGAATATTGGAGCCAAAAGAGCTAGATATAAATGTGTTTGCATAGAGTTTAGGCAAATGTGCCATTGCCTAAGGGGGAGTTCCTCACAAAGTGTTCTAGACAGTCAGGTCCAAGGATCAAAACAACCAAGATGCCAGGAAAGGAGCAAATTATTGACATATTATGACAAAGACTCTTTGTCATTAATGTCAAAGGGGGAGAAAGCAGAATGGTGATCAGTTGCCATCAATGACAAAGGGGTGATTGTTGGGCATAGTCATTTCATTGATGTCAAAGGTAGCATGTGCTATCAAGCATTAATGACAAAGGTGTTGAGTTGAACAGACTTGTGTGTGTACTTTGAATGCCTTTGCTCACATAGTTATCTTGACAAGATATGGCTAAGCACATAGGATGATGTTATCAACATTTTCATGTATGGCAGCATCTGAAGGAAATGATCACACTATGATAATCAAGTTTGTGTCTATTCTTTGTGGTCTAAGTTCTATGTCATAAGGATAAATAGAGCAAATGTTACAAATGCATAAGGTTGTTCCTTAGCTAAAAGCCTACTAAGTTTCCATACTTAGTCAATTTTTCACCTTTGTATTTATCGTGGGAATTCTTTCAAAAATATTGGTAAAGACAATTGTCTTAGACAAAAATCCCACAACAAATAAGGGTATTCTTTAAGAAAAATTATCTCGAAGGAAAGTATTGAAGGAAATGAGTTCCATGCAAAAGTTTTGAAATGTACTTTTGAAAAATGTTGAAGGGCAAGTGATCCGATCAAAAGTTCTAAAGGGTACATTTGCAAAGTGTCGAAGGGCAAGTGACCCAAAATAATTTTTTTGAAGGGTATGTGGACCATTGTAAAAGTTATGAAGGGTATGTGGATGCTTGAATTTTTTTTGAAGATTTACAAAGTGCCAAAGGGTATGTAGATCATTGTAAAAGTTTTGAAGGTTATGTAGACCATTGAAAAAGTTCTGAAGGGTATGTGTCCTACACAAAAGTTCTAAAATATATGAGCGAAGAAGTGAAGGATAATTTGAAAGTCTTAAAAGACACTTAAACATTTTATTGGGTAAATTATCCCAAAGTGTGATTAGATAAAAAACCGACAATAATTTATCCAAAGGATAAGTGTAAAGTCTTGTAGGGCATTTTCTCAAGTGTCGAAAGATCAAGATGTAGTTAAAGTCTGAGCAAGTTTAGCAAGATCTAACAGAGTGAAAGCTCTCATGTCGTGGTAAGTGAGATGAATTCAAACATGCTGAAGGTTAATGACTAACTTAGTTAAGGATCGTACATCTACCAAGATTGGATGGTATGTGGGAGTTTGGATAAGAAAGATCTAAAAAAAGTGTAAAGACCCAGATGGAACAGAGTGATCACTGTTAGTGACACAATAGTCAGTTCAGGAATGAGCATCTTCTAAAGAGATCAAAGGAGAAAAAACTTTCCTTTGTCATCGAATAAAGTGAGATAAAGTTAACATGTCGAAGGATAACGACCCAGTCAATATAAAGAGCATGTATGTTTAATGATCCAATGATGCACGGAAGCTAGGACTGAGAAGATCCAACAGAGCGAGTGGATCTAAAGCTTTAAGGTACTTGAAGGTTAATGGAACAATGGTAGAGTTTAATTCCAAGCATGTATTGCAAGATCTAACAAAGTGAAAGCATTCCAAAGACACAGGATGTAGTGAGATTATATAAGAAGCTGGACACTTAACCAATGAGTTAAGTAAGGAAAAACATTCAAAGAATAGAAAAAGTGAGGTAGTTACAAGAATATGGTGTGATGGTCGAAGAAAATCAATAGTTGGGTTTTTGAATAACTATGAAATAAAATGATTAATCATCGATTCATTTCTATGGTGTGAATTTTGTAAATGAAGTGACAAGGGCAGAATTTGTAGAGGCTCAGAAAATGGAAGTTATATAGTCATTTGCTTGGAATGAGAAGATACGATGAGAAGCAAAGACAAATAGTTACTTCATTTTTAAGAAAGAGATGAGTCAAGATGTAAGTGCAAATTCCATTGTAGGAGATTGAGGTTCTGGTTAGCGAGAAAATTCTGGTAAGGGAAATAGAGATGTAGAGATAAAAGGGCCTATGACAATTTTAAAACGGCCAGAGACTCGATGCAGTGACTTTCCCAAAGAATTTTACAAAGTAAAGAAACTCAAAAGTCTTAACAAGAAATTCTTACAGACATTTCAGTAGAAGGTAATCTCTTATCGTTCTAGTTGGCTCTGATACAAATCTTTTATCCCAGAACAATTGTCTGATTGTCTAGACATTGAAGTTACTGAAGAAAACCTTGAAAAAGAAAATAGCCTGTATAAACCTCCAGCTATCAAAGATTCACAAGTATATAAAAAGTCTAAGCTTTTAAAATCCAAGTTTGTGTATAAATCTACCTATCTATCATTTGTAAATCCGAGAATCAAATCTGTAGAATTGACTCTCAGCTATAAGCCCAAGTGGAACTTCCAAACAAATTTATTATCTTTATTGCCTGAACCTGAAATCAATTATATCAGATCACATGAAGATGTCAAATTTGTACATTTTGGCCTTATAAGAGTCCACATAACTCCATTGATTCCCAGCAATATTAAACCTGTGATATATCTAGCTTTATGTGATAGACGCCAAGTAAGCTTTAAACATGCCTGTCAAATATCAAGCCTTGGTCATTTGAATGATGAGGTTATTTATTTTGAGTTTTGTCCAAACCTCTCTGTCGCAGTTTGCGACAAAGGATGTAAAGAAGTAAAGTTTGGTTTTTTGGATTGTTGGGGATTATTCACCTCCCTTTTTTATTTAGAAATGTTTGGTGAATTTAAGTATGCTTCTCTTAATATTTCTGTCGTATATAGTATTACTAATACGAACCATCCAAAGATCCTTGAGAATCTGCCATATGCCAGAAGCCTTAGTGGTACTGTCAAACTCTAGAAAGGTCATATAGAGGCTGTTGAGATACCTTATGATTGGAAACTTGACTGGTTGAAAAATGTTTCCCCCAAAATGAAAGGTCAAGCCTCAGTACATAAAAGTGATAGTAGAACTGTAAATATTCTTCCCAGATCTTTGTCGGTAAATTCTTATGTTCTTTCTTCCTCCAGATCATCAACCTCTTCCTCTCGAAGAGCTGTAAAAATAGGATATATTCTAATTGAAGATGAGGAACTCAATCCAGGACTTGATCTTAAAGATCAATTACCTTGTACAATGATGAATCTTTCGAGAGAAGATAACTTAGAATTTTATACAAAAAATACAGTGAATCTGTATAAAGGTGGAAGATGGCCACCACATAAAGGAACCCATAAGCAGCCTGCCGCTACAGCACAATATTTTTCTGCTGCTTATCAAGGAGATATTGAACCTTATAATGAATTCAAGCATATAAATTATGTATCAAAGTTCAACTCTCATCTATCAAATTTTTTTGATGATCTCTGTAGAGATGTAATATATATCCAGAATAGCATAGATAAACTAACTATTCTCGAAGACAATACCAATACCCTCTATACAAATATACAAAGTCAATTGTCTTCTATTGATTCTAAGTTAGTAGCCTTGGATGAAAGTCTTGAATGGCTTTCCAAATAAGATCAACAGGCAAAATCCTCTGTTAACCAATTAACCTACAGAGTTGATCTCGATCCTAATTTCAAACCCCACAAAAAGCACCCCAATACTACTCTGATGCAAAGGACACATGTCCAATTACAGCCTTGGTACCTCAATATTGATGAGTTGTTAAATCCCTTAAATGAGATTTCGGCATGGTATAACTCTATGCGAGTCATCACCATTAACTCTCATTTAGATCCAACAGGGACTGTTAATTTTGCTTCTAAATTCTTTTGAGGAATTGTAAATCAATGGTGGGATTCCATGATCAAAGCAGAATAGTTTGAAAAAGTGCATAACCAGCCTGATCCTCTAGCTACGTTATTCCATTTACTAATTAATGAGTTTGCCCCTCCAGTGGCAAATCGTGAACTGGAATCCAAGAAATGGCTTCTCTAAATGGATCTTTGTGATTTAAAAAAATTTGATACTTTTGCCAAACAGTTCAGAGAATTGGCATATGAGAGTAAGCTTTTTCTCCACAAAAATTAAGATAATTTTTTTTGCATGCTTTACCATATAACCTTATAGATTGTGTCATTGCTTACATTGATCTTAAAAGCCTCACCATCGAAGACCTCTTGCTCTCCGATGTAATTGATTTTGCTAAGCAACAAGTTATGTGTTTAGTCTCTGAGACTAAATCCATTCAAAAGATCACCAAGCATCAAGCCTCTCAAATCGCTCTAGCATTTCCTGAAACCGCCTCTTTCGACTGTCGGCCATTTATACAGCCTCACAAGCACGAAAAGTAACGTCGCAAGCATCTTTCTTTTCGGCGTCGCTCTTTTCCTCAAAAGCACTCATATGCTCCTCCTCACCATTTCCTTAATAAACGTCACACTGCTCGTCCTCCGTCCATGTAGCCTATCTGCTACATTTGTCACAAACCTGGCCATTTTTCTCCTCAGTGCCATTGTAAAAATCTTGCAAAGTTGTTTTCACTGTCTATGTATAAAGAAGTAATGGTCAAATTAGATAATATCAGGGTGTCAAATAGATAAATTTAGACATAGAGAAAGGGTGCAGGAAGAGTGAAGGACACACAAAAGTGTGTTGAAGGAGAAATGAATAGTTGCAGATTGGACTTGCAATAAAGAATAGAGACTTGAATTATTTTCTGAATCTGATTCATTAAATTGAATTGTAATTTAAGTATCTGATTGGTTGGTGCCTTTAGATTGAACTAAGTTGGTGCTCAAAATAGGGAGTGGGTGCTTCCTTAGAGTTGGTGCTCTTAAATTTAAGGAATTTGTGTCTCTTTGGGATTGGTGTCCTCAAATGTAACCAGTGAGGTTTAGTCAGTGAGACAAACTTTGTGAGGCTGGATTAAAACAATAAATTCTAGCAACATTCTTACCATGGTTTTTCCCATTGGGTTTCCATGTATAAATCATGTGTTATGTGTTGTGATTTTATGGATGTGATATGTTTCTTTGAATTTTTTAAGTTTGCATTTGTTTAACATTCATCTGAAAATTTGTAAGTAGTTTTTTGAGATCTATTGATTCACCCCCGCTCTCAGTAGATAGGTGTGTTCAATAGCATTAAAATACCAACATCATAAAATCAAGAAAAAAATTCCAAATTCCAAAAACTTCTTGTAAAAATCTATAATTTCAAGTTATTCTCAAGTTTTATAGTTTTTGAATCAAACCTTCAAAGCAATGTCTCTAATTACAAGACAAATGGCCTTATTGAATAATCCTAAATTCAGAGAATTTTTTTTTGGGAATGACCCTCTGTAATTTTAAAACCAAGAACACCATATTGAGATCAATGACAATGTTTATGATGAGGTACCCTACTAAGATGAACACACCCATGAAGTCACTTTGCATAGAATCCACCATCCCAAATCATAGACTATCTCCTAGAAAATTAAAATGAGGTCTTGTTACAACTTTTGGGTCTAGGAGCCAAGTTTTCTTTGAATTTTGATCCCAAGGACTTATCACTCTTAATTTAAAGGAAAGAAGTCACACCTTCCATCCAAGAGCAAAGAACATCTAGTGATTCCATAGGGAATAAAAAATCACTTATAGGTTCCACTAACACCAATCAAAAATTTTCCCAAACTTACATGGATAAAAGTAAGGTAGTTATAAAAGAATCATGTCAACAATACCATGTCTTTTCCATCGAAGATCATGCCATCAAATTAAGAAAGGAGATAGTTGAACTTAAATCCAACATGTCAAGTAATCCTCCAATAAATCAATCAAAAAATACATTTCCTAATTTGAAGGCACATTTGAATTTAAATCAATCAATCAATCGAAATCAAAATTTGATTGTCTATTTGAATCCAATCAAAAATCAAAATCAAAATTGTAATTTGAATGTTCATTCAAATTCAAACATCAAAATTCTAAATCCAAATTCAAATGTCCATTTGATTTTAAACATCAATAGTTCAAATCAAAATCATAATTCAAATGTTGATTTGAATTCAAACATCAATAATCCAGATTAAAATAAGAATTTGAATTTGAATTCATATACAAGCAATCCAAATCAAAATTAACATTAGAATTTCACTTCGAATAACAATCCCACTTCATTTTCCAATCCAAATCAATTTACAAGTCAATCATCCAATCCACTTTCAAATCCAAATCTAACCCAACTATCACCACTCAAGGATGCAACATTTAGCCAAAAATGACAAAACATGAAAGATAATATCCAAGGATTACAAGATGATAGCTATTTCAAGCAAATAGTTTAAGTTTTTATAGATTTATCCACACCCTTTTGATAATACTACGATGATGGTACCCTTTCCTTCACATTTTGAACCCAAAAATTTGATAAGTATAAATCAAAAGGATATCTTAGAGAACATCTTAAATATTTTTATATGACATGTTCAAATTTTTCGTATAACAATGATTATCTATTACAAATATTTCCACATACTCTAAGGTGGAAGCCATATAATTGTTTTTAGACTTACCTAAAGGATCTATCACAACCTTTGAGGACCTTTCAAAAAATATTGTGCGTCACTTTTCTTATAATATTGAATTTGAGTTGATCAAGTTAGACTCATACAACACTAAACAATGTAATGGGGATAATTTTTCCTCCTTCTTTCAAAGATGGCATGCTTTAACAAGCCAATTCCCATGGTCACCTGCTGAAAAACAATTTATAGCTATCTTTATAAAACAATCTTAATTCAGAATTGGCCTATCAATTACAACTCCATTATGTTAAGCATGGGATATACTGAGAGGGGGGGTGAATCAGTATATCATAAATCTTATAAACTTTCCTTTAATCAAATTCTACTTTAACATACATTCAAGATATGCAATAAAATTGAAATAATAAACACCACACAAGATAGAGAGAAATACCAGATTTAACGTGAAAACCTATTGTGGAAAAAACTACAGAGAACAATCTCAAGTATATGAATGAGCACCAACTCAAACTACAATATTCACAAGCACCAACTTGTAGGAGCACCAACCCCTTTGCTGAGCACCAACACATCAACAATTCGTGAGCACCAACCCACATGAGCACCAACCTCTTTGCTGAACACCAACACAACAACAATTCATGAGCACCAATCCACAAGATCACCAACACCTTTGCTGAGCACCAACACAAAAATAATTCGTGAGCACTAACCCACAAGAGCACCAACCCCTTTTGTGTATACCACACAACTATGTCTCAATGTTGCTATCTCGACAAATGATAGTTCATTACAATCTCTCTTTCCTTTCTCTCCTCTACTCTTCTAAGCTAGATATAAAAAATATAAATCATACTTATCTCTCACACTTTATAAATGGCTTCTTAAGCCTTTATTTATAGCTTTCCAAATGACTTTTGGCCTCCCCCTTTTGTGACCCTTCAATCCTCATGGAAAATGGCATCAAACTTGTATAACCCTTCGTATCCTTGCATTTGAAAAGTCATATGGTGATGCTTCATAAGTAAAAACGTCATTTCCTCTTTTGTCTTTATCTTAGTGACTTTTCATATTCTTCAAAGTGTCCCTTCATGAGAAATTGCACCCTTCCTCTTTTGTTTTCACTTGGTGACTCTTGGAATTCTCCAAGATGACTCTTCATGGGAAAATGCATCCCATTCTTCTTTTGTCTTTAGCCCGTGACTCTTTGACTTCTCCATGGGCCCTTCTTTTGTCTTATATGCAACCAAAAATATATCCATTAATATTAAATAAATATTAACACACATTAGCCAAGATATAACTATTACAAACATCATTAAATGTAATGGGGCCTTTATCATCAATAACGCTAGATCTTGGAAATCAATGACAATATTTTTAACAATCTCCCCTTCGTCATTGATGGTAATCTCAATTCTCAAACTGCCATATCTTGAAACTTGCACATATTGTCATATAGAAATATACAGTAACTCTTATTTATTGTAGCAAGATGTACCTATTTTTACACCTGTACATGTACCTATTATTCTCCCCCTTTGACATCAATGGCAAAGGGCCTACCTGGGGCTAACACTTAGCTCCCCCTCAACTAATGCTGAATTTTAATGGTATAAAGTAATAGAAATTACTCCCAACTCGTCTTGTAGATCTTTGAATGTGTCCTTTGATCGTGCCTTTGAGAAGATATCTAATAATACATATAAATTATTGCCTATCCTTTGAGCATCTACAATCAACTCATTTGAATATTTTCTTCTAATCTCACAACCTTCTGCATAAAACTTTACTGTATATCCCTGATCACATATTTGACTTACACTTAATCGATTATGCTTAAGACCTTTTACATACAAAACATTCTTAGTCTTTGTTCTACCATTATCCAAACTCAAAGTACTTTTTTCAGCTATCCTGGTAGTGGTTTTATCTTCAAATTTCACTGTGCCACCAGTGGTCTTCTTTAGAGTTATGAACTCACTCTTGTCTCCTGTCATATGCCTCGAACATTTGCTATCAATGAACCATGGCTGATCTTTATTTCTTGCATGCAAAGCTATCTGTATCAACATAGAATCTTCAGGTTGTTTCTTCTGCCATGAACATGTCTGAACCTTCTTCTTGATGAATGGAGCCTTGAAAATCTAGTCCTTTTTGACTGAATTGAACATGCTTATGAAATATCGAGCTATGTGTCTAAAGTTGTTATATTTGTAACATATTATGGCCTCTTCGCCAAAGTTTGATAGAGGAGCAAAAGAGTTGTAGATTCTGCTTGACTCTACATGACTTTTCTTCTCTTTATTTCTAAAATTATTAGCTCTTCTTCGACATTCTAATTTTTTATGACCATATCCATTACAATGAAAATAGTAACCATAAAAATAAGACCTGTCTGTGTATCTCTAACCTGGTTACTTTTTGTAGCTTTGTTCCCTCCAGCCTTCTTTGTTTGAAATGTCCTCTGTATTCTTCACTTCTTCCATTTTTGTTTCCTCTTTTATAAGAGCTTCAACATAGCTCTTTTTCTTTTCAAATCTAATACCTATCTTATCCGAATTTGTCTTTTGACTTTCTAATATCTTATTCAATATGTTAGTGCTATCTTTAAATTTTGAATCACTAACTACTTTATCATTGACTGCTTTCTCAATATCTTCTTTTAAAGAGACAATTTCAATAACATACCTTTCACATTCTTTTTTTACTATTTACAACTGTACTATTAGATATTTTTCATTCTTTTTAGCTTCTTCAAAGTGTGCTGTTAGATTATCAATTATTTTCTTTGAGTCTTTTTCATTTTTTTCGATCTGGCACTTCAATCTTCGATTCTTCTTCTGAATAGCTTCTAACTCTTCTAAGGCACAAATGAGTTCTCCTTCCAGATTCACTTTGGCTTGATTCTCTTTTTTTTCTTAATCATCTGTACTTTTGCTTGCAGAGGCATCTTCATGTATGGCCATGAATAAAATCCCTTCTTGAATTTACCTTTGAAATTCTTCTTGTATGTAGACTTTTCTTCTTCATCATTATTACCCTTATTTGGACATTTAGCTAAAAAATGTCCAATCTTTTCACAATTAAAATATTTAAAAGGTAATTTTTTTTGATATTTACCTGTTCCCCTTTTTAGCTTGTGAATGAAAAGAGCTCCGTTGTCATATTCATAATCAATGGAACTATCACTTGATTCTTGAATCTTAGCTTTCTCTTTCTTTGATATCTTGAAAGCTGCTTCTCTCTTTGGGGGTTTATCTTGTTCAGTCTGCATCTCATATACTGTGAGTATACCATGAAGCTCATCCATCTTTATCTTGGCTAAATTCTTCATCTCTTCGATTGTCGAAACCTTTGCATCATATGTCATTGGTAGAGATCTCAAAACCTTTTGTATCACCATTGACTCTTCCAACTTTTCTTCAACACCTTGAATCTGATTTACTATTTGATCAACTCGTAAAAGATAACTTGTTATATCTTCTTCTTCTTCCATCTTCAAACTTTCAAACTGTCTTCTAAAAGTCTAAAGCTTAGCCTACTGAACCTTTCTATCACATTTGTAAATATTCTCAAGTTTTACCCAAGTTTCATGAGCAGATTTATATTGCATAACTTTAACAAATTCAGATTTACATAAACCACATAAAATAACATTTAAAGCTTTAGCATTACATTCACTTGCCTTCTTTTCTGCAGGAGCAATTACAAGTGTCTATGGCTCTTCATATTATTCCACCACTGCTTGCCATATGTCGAATCCAAGGGCCATCAAATAAGTCTTCATTTTTATGATCTAAAAAGTATAATTCATCCTATTAAACAAAGGTGCCTTATTTATAATTATTTTTTCATGTGATCCAGCCATCATGCTTTTTCGATCTACCTTTAAGCTATAAAATGTTTTTGAAGGAACCTGCTTTGATACCAATTATTAAGCACGAGATATACTGAGAGGGGGGGTGAATCAGTATATCATAAATCTTATAAACTTTCCCTTAATCAAATTCTACTTTAACATACATTCAAGATATGCAATGAAATTGAAATAATAAACACCACACAAGATAGAGAGAAATACTAGATTTAACGTGAAAACCTATTGTGGAAAAAACCACAGAGAACAATCTCAAGTATATGAATGAGCACCAACTCAAACTACAATATTCACAAGCACCAACTTGTAGGAGCACCAATCCCTTTGCTGAGCACCAACACATCAACAATTCGTGAGCACCAACCCACATGAGCACCAACCTCTTTGCTGAACACCAACACAACAACAATTCATGAGCACCAATCCACAAGATCACCAACACCTTTGCTGAGCACCAACACAAAAATAATTCGTGAGCACTAACCCACAAGAGCACCAACCCCTTTTGTGTATACCACACAACTATGTCTCAATGTTGCTATCTCGACAAATGATAGTTCATTACAATCTCTCTTTCCTTTCTCTCCTCTACTCTTCTAAGCTAGATATAAAAAATACAAATCATACTTATCTCTCACACTTTATAAATGGCTTCTCAAGCCTTTATTTATAGCTTTCCAAATGACTTTTGGCCTCCCCCTTTTGTGACCCTTCAATCCTCATGGAAAATGGCATCAAAATTGTATAACCCTTCGTATCCTTGCATTTGAAAAGTCATATGGTGATGCTTCATAAGTAAAAACGTTATTTCCTCTTTTGTCTTTATCTTAGTGACTTTTCATATTCTTCAAAGTGTCCCTTCATGAGAAATTGCACCCTTCCTCTTTTGTTTTCACTTGGTGACTCTTGGAATTCTCCAAGATGACTCTTCATGGGAAAATGCATCCCATTCTTCTTTTGTCTTTAGCCCGTGACTCTTTGACTTCTCCATGGGCCCTTCTTTTGTCTTATATGCAACCAAAAATATATCCATTAATATTAAATAAATATTAACACACATTGGCCAAGATATAACTATTACAAACATCATTAAATGCAATGGGGCCTTTATCACTAATAATGCTAGACTTTTAATATCAATGACAATATTTCTAACACATTGTACTACATCCTTTGATGAAATCATAGAGAAATGAGTTCATATTGAAAGAGATTTAGTTTCCAAAGATGCCATCAAAATATTCAAACAAGACAATTCTTCCTCAAATCAAAATGAAAAACCTAAATTTTATGCACAAAATAAAAACATGGTATGTTACATGCCAATTCCTCACTAAGAAAACTATTTGATTATTGATGGATATTTATAGTTAAAAATTTGATTTGGAATTTATTAACTAAGCTTTGAGATATAAGTTGTTATGAAGTAGTTCAATATTGCTTAGATTACATTATTATATTTTTATGAGTTAGCTGTAGTGTATATATTTACATTATGATCATGTCGATTCATTATTTCATCTATATTTTATGATGTATGTATATCATGTTGATATGGTCTAACTACTTACTTGTTGTAAGGTTGATGGAAAAGAGCTCATCCCTCAAAGCATGATAGAAGTAGAGCATCATCAGAGAGGGTGACATAGATGGAGTTACAAAAAGGTGATAGAGAAAATAGGTAGAACCTTGCACACTCCACATTAGCTAGCACATCTTAGATGCATAGTAAAATGGTTAGCATAATGTGTTTTGATGTCATTTGTATTTTATAATTAAACATGATTGCTAGCATAATTTAATGGTTTTATGAAACTTATTTTGCGTGATTTGTGTGTGTGATCATTAAATGCTTTTAGAAATGTGATTTTCATAATTAGATTTAAATTTAGATTTATTGATTGATTTATCATTAAACCATCATAATATTTGAAGATCTAATTTAATTAGCAAATATACTAATTATTGTAATTAGTAATGAATTAGTAAAATATGATAAATTATATTTTAAGATGAAAAATAGAAAAAAAAAAAAGAACATAAAATAAAATAAAAAATAAATAAAAAAGGGAAGGTCTAAAATTAGAGAAAAACAAAAGGGAGATATTAATAAAATAAAAAATAAAATAAAAACAAAGAGAAAATATTAAAAACAAAAGCCACACCCTTTTTTATGGGGACATGAAGAAAGAATATATAGATGTGGGAAAAGAGTAAGGCGCATCATACGGATAAGAGATTGGAAGTAAAGAAAAGGAAGAGAGAGCCGAGCAGAGGGAAAAGATTTCTTCAGAATCAATCAATTTTGAATCAACATCTGAGAGGTAGGTGATGCATTTGATTTCCAGGAATAATCTTATTAAATTATGTTAAATTGATTTTTTACTTATGTGTCTAAGTAGAAACTTAAACATTAGGAACCGTATACAAATATAGTAGTAGTAAATCATCAAGTTATGCTAAATGCAAATATAATAGCTTAAAGGAAAAATAATGTTGCAGTGATTTATATCAAAGCAAACTATGAACTTGTCAGTCAAACTATGGCACTAAGTATATGGTGAGCAAATATTAGAGATATTTAAAACACGACGGTAAGTATACCCCTAGATATCATATGCTCAGTTATTAATATAGGACTATGGTAATATTAATGGTTAATATGCTCAATTATTAATATAGCACTTTTCCTATGTATATCATATCCAAAACTATCTAAAGACAGTGAACCAGATGTGTTATTGGTTTCCATATACTAAGGTTTGTAGTACTATTTATTGTTGATGCAAACTAAAACTAGCGACTTGGAATATATATATATATATATATATATATATATATATATATCCAGGATGTTACAAAATCATCCAGAGCTATGACATATATATTGGTGTTTTTGTCAAGATAACTTTTCTTTTAGCTTGAATCACCTAGCATGGTTTATACATATAATTACCCACTTAGTTCTTTGGTGAAACGAATTATGATCTTTCTATATATAAAGCAAGTTGATCTGTGAGTCTTATATTATAGGTAGTAGCTAATCTATTTTTTTATTTTAACCATAATGACTACTCTAAGTTTATATATATATATATATATATATATATATATATATATATATATATATACAAAGTCATCCAGAGTTACGACATATATATTGGTGTCTTTGTCAAGATAACTTTTCTTTTAGCTTGAATCGCCTAGCATGGTTTATGCATATCATTACCCACTTAGTTGTTTGGTGAAACAAATTATGATCTTCCTATATATAAATCAAGTTGATCTGTGAGTCTTATATTATAGAGAGTAGCTAATCTATTTTTTTATTTTAACCATAATGACTACTCTAAGTTAGTGTTGAAAGTAGGCTAGTTTTAGAACAAACCAAATGCTAGGAATACAAAATATGAATAATAGTACATAAACAACAAACTAGATTTTATACATACACCAATCTAAGTGTGGTAATCTGGTAAAACTATAAAAAAGAGACATTTTGACATGCTAAGTCGTCAAAACTAGTTTGATTGAGGTGATTGGAACAATAATAGATATAGTTAACATATTTATAATTGAATGAGATGATTTGATCAGATATTTATAGCGATTGGTAGATATTTCAGAATCTTTGTGTGGCATTTGAATAGTATTATATATGTATGATGATTCATATATAATGTTGTGAGAATTTTTTTTATATGGCATAATGCTAGGAATGAATACCAGAGTGAACCATACCACCATGATTTGAATATAGTTATTCATATGTCATTATTTATTTACCTTATCGAATGTATCAACATGCCTAATACATGGCTGTATAATGGTTTGTATACCTATTATATATGTGTATATATGGTATAAATGTGTAACTTACGATGTTCCAAGAACAATGAACAAAAAAATAAGGTTATACTATGATAATAATGAAAAATGTTTTAAAACCTAGCCATCTATTCATCCATTACCTTTTCCATCAATATTTGAATGGAGATTATAAATTATAAAAGTTGACGGTCATGAAATCCTGACCCGATTATACACACACAAACACACATCACTGATTTTGTTGAATTGAGTTTATAGCTAAAATAAGATTAAGATTAGTAGATCTCTCTAAATGGGCATAGAGTTGTATCTTATGACTAAAATAAGTGGACCAATAATATAATTTCACCTAATATCTTATGTCTTTTTTTGTAAATAATTAGAATGGTTATGTTTTCTATACTGGCATATATGTAGTTATAAGCATATTGTTATCATAATATGGCTTGGGTAAAACATGTGAGACATATATAGCTAAAATGTAGTCTTTCATTGTATCATGATAAGTTTTATGATTTGGGATCACTTTTCATAAATAACATATGAAACAAAAACACATAGTGTGGATATAACACTATAATAGCTACGTATTTATGAATTATAAATGTTATGCTTAAAATAATATAGGTATACATATGCCAATAGCTTATACTTATATGTAGGTGTGTGTTCTTCTAATTATAGTTCCTTTGGTGGTTTAAAAATATACCATAGAATTCTATATAATAGAACCTTATGTATGCATGCATACAACCCTTTAGAGTATAACTAATGCTAGAATGGAATATTATGTGTGTTGTGGAAACTGGGACTTTCTTTGTTATATCTAGATGCTTGAATATAAGCTTATGTTTCCATTAATTTATACTACTTAATTATGATTGGTTATGGTATTTAGTAGTTATATTTAAAAACACTAGATTGTGATAATATGAGTTATCATAGAGTATATTATATTTGGAAACTAATCATGGTAATTAGAATATGAAGTTAGGTGTATGTCATACTTGGATGGTATAAGTTGTAGTTATTATTTTTATTATGGGATAGATATAATGTGAGATTCATTCATACATTTGGTGGAATAAATGTATGTTGTTAGATTATCAGGTGCTTAGTATGTTATATGTTGCTAATAAGATGTAATTTATGTAAATATATTATTTATATTATGTTAACCAAATCTTGCATTATTGATACTGAATAAGTAGTGAGATAGACATCACTGGCTTACTAGTATCACAATGGAAGATGAAGCTAATCCGATCAAGTGGTGTGTATGAATTTTGAATGATATATAAATTATGAATTTTGAATGATCCATAGATCATTATTTTATTAAAAAAATTGGCCAAAGTAATGTTTAGTGATTTATTGTTATTTCATGAGTATGATCTACATGTTTGTGTGATATCTTGAATATAACAGGTTTTTATGATACACCACATGTTTAGTTTTAGAATCATACATCACAAAGGTACTAGCTTATCTCTTTGGATTCTTACACCATCACTATCTACTCATCCATGAAAGGAGGGTCATTCCCTGATGGGATTAGTGCGAAGGATTGTTGGTTTGTGGTTGGTGTGAAATTTTTTTTGAATGATTTTCTCCCTCCCCACATCAGTACAACTTTTGAGATGACACTGGAGATTGTCATAGATACTAGAGTCCAAGGAGCTATGCTTCGGGAAGCCATGTATCTAATATATGTACATTGTATTATATTATATTTATTATTATAACATTATCATGGATATTTAATTATTTAATTATTGTATATTGATAGTAGTGGTTGTAGGCATGTATCAGTCGTGGCTAGTTAATTGTAATTACTTTCTATATTTGTATTATAATGTGTTTGTTATGATGATAGTGATTGATGATGTATGAATAGCATGTTTCATTTGTATTTATCACACTTAGGGTATTTTATATGTTCTTTGATTAGATTATTATGGTGTAATATATTTATAGTATATGTGTTTAAATTAAAAAAAATCACATATTTCTAGGTAGATTTCAATGGGGATGTTACATGATAGGAGATGATGTAAGAAATGTTAAATAATTTCAAAACATCTAGCTTATCAACAACATCTATGTGCTAAGTGTCAATCTCGACAAGAAAATTGAAAACAAAATTTCACTCCTTTAAGAATGCCATATGATGTAGTCTTTTAAAATTTGGTAACCACAAACATGGTCAAGTTCCCTCATACCAAATTTTTTGATGAGAATGTTCCAAAACCCGAGTGGTACAAAGATAACAAATATTGAGACTACAAAAAAATCATTTGGTCATTAGAAAAACCATTGCATATGACTCAAACACTATATCCAAGATCTTATTGATAATTATGACATAGTATTAGAAGATGATGCATCAACTTCTGATGATAAAAAATCTAGGAATATATCAAGATCCCTTTCCAAAGCATGAGCAAGGGAATACTAATCAAAACCAAAATCAAAATCAAACTAACAATGTCAATCAAACCAATCACCCATTTGATTCTGTAATCAATCACATTGATTGTATGGATCATCATGTTTCTGTTCTTACAATTAAATCCTAAGTTTGCACTTTCACCACAAGGCATGAAACTATTACCATCATAAGTGTCCCTTTGCCTATTTTGAAGGAAAATATAACATCATAGAGAAAATTGAGAAAAACCCAACCCAAAATTCCATTTTGAACCTTCTCAAGATGTCTCCCACATATAAGGACATTTTGTATAAGATCTTGAAATAATCTAAAGTTCTAGAAAATATCAATCCATCAAACTTCTAAGTGATTGTAGGAAATTTTTCCTCAAACAATCAAGTGAATTTTGATCATTCAGATATTTCACCCATGGGTTCATCCCATAATTTTGCATTATACATAGAAGTATTCATTTCCAAGAATAGATAAAAAAGGGTGTTTATAGACAATGGGTCAGGATTAAATCTATGTACACTAAGTTTGATAAAGAAATTGGACATTCTATGGCATCACTAGATCCTAAAACCATTACTATAAAGGCATATGATAACAATGAGCACTAGTTGCCCTCATTCATGTTATTGATCTAGATGTACCATACAACCTACTTCTTGGTCATCCATGGATCCATGTGATAAATGCCATTCTATCCACCTTCCATCAACGGTTAAAGTTTTATCATGACATTATGGAAGTTACCATTCTAGGTGATCCTCCAGCCTTTTAATATTACCAACTATTGTAAGGGAGATATCAAAATTCTAATTATTTACCATTTACATAAGATACCTATTAATCTGTCGATAAGTCACCAAATCTTTTTAATTATTTCTATTTTGATGAGTTACTCTCCACCACCAATCAACCATATACTTTTACAAATCCACCATCTACATCTAAATCCATGTATCTACCATCTAGATTTTCCATTATGGATGAATTTATGGGAGAACATGAAATTCATGATGCCTATTATCTAGGAAAGATTCATATGTCTCACAATAATCTTGGAAAGCCCCATCATAGAAAACAAACACAAGTGGTTTGTAATATTAGAAAATTGTCTTTCATGGAAGGCAAGTTCCTTTTTGAAAAATATATTGAATATTTAAATTCCTCTTGGATATACTCTGATGAATTAACTATGTGTTTCCAAAGTAATCAATATCATATACCAAAATCCATTATGTGTAATATCATGAACTATAAAGGAAAAGGTCTTGGTCTCCACAAACAAATTTTCATCAAACCTATAATGTGTATAACACATGAATCTTTTCAAGGTATCGGATTCAAAGCATCTGGTGTGAGCATATGCAACTATGATAGTGACTCTTATATTACATCTGAAGAATCCTCTTTAGACATTGGAATGAGTTCCATTTATATCCATTTTGAATACTTAGTCATCACCAACCTATTTCATGATAATGTTATTTTGACCATTGAAATAACCTTTCCACAATGTATCATATGGGACCAATGATAACCACCCTCTCTTGATCATTTTTATAATGATGAGGCCATATTTGAATTTTTTAGATCTATAAATCATATACCATAGGAGATCACAAGAAGGAATTTTAAATTTAGTTAGATAATTTTGCATAGTTTGGGTAACTTACAGTTTCTACTCACCATGCCATCATACAATTAGTATAGTTCGATTGACAAAAATATCAGATGATGAAGCTACATCCTCTATAATATCAAATGATTACATGCCCATTCAAAAAGATATTGAAGAGGAACTTAATCTTCCTTCACTTCCAACAAATGTTCAATAAGAATCCATTTTATTAATTGAAAGGGACATTGACATCAATATTAGAATTAAATAAAATCTTAAAATGGTGAAACTTGCTACTTCCCTTGATCCAAAAAAATAATAAACTATGAATCTACTCCTCAAAAAATTTCAAATGTGTTTGGATGGTCATATGTAGACATGCCAAGGTTGGATCCCTCAATAGTTTTTAATCACCTTGTTGTACATAAATATTCAAAACTAGACTTGAGTGAAAACTCTATAAAATGCATCCAAAGGTGGCACTACTTGTGAAGAAAGAATTGAAAAAGCAATTAGAAGTTGGATTCATATTACCAATAGAATACTTAGAGTGGATATTTAATATATTACTAGTCTCTAAGAAACCAATAGGGATAAGAGTTTGGATAGACTTTAGGGATATCAATAAAGGATGTCCTAAAGATGATTTTCCTTTACCAAATATAGACATGATTGTTGAGTCCATGGCAGGTCATGAGATGTTATCCTTAATGGATGGATTTGTAGGGTACAATCAAATCAAAATAGCCCCTAAAAAACCAACATAAGACAAAATTTATAATACCTTGTGGTTTTCCCTCATTTTTATTTTATTCATGCTTATGGTTCACCATTGTATGGAGATTTTTGGTTAGATGGAGCTCTTGATTTACAAACCATTCCACAAAAACACATTAGACAATGGTTTAACTAGGCAAGACATTATTACATGTTGGGATCAAGTTAAATATTGCTACACTCCATTGCATATTGAGTGAATAATTACAAAATAAAACAACATTTATGAATCAAGTAGTGGTGATAGTGACATAAAAGAATATGTACAAATAGAAATAGAAATTGATGAATGGAAACTCTTGTCCTTCATGCACCCATCAGGAAATGCTAAAATAGAAGATGTCAACATCCTTGGGCTTCATGAATTCAACAACAACCACACTTAAAATTATTCAAAGCTATTAATCAAATTACACAAAAAATGACATAATTTATAGATTCTCAATGCATATTCACCTAAATTATAGATGTCATGTGCTTAAGCTAACCATTACCAAATGTGTTTTTAGGTAATCAACAAACAACATTTAGAATTATTCTAGACCATGCCTAAAAAATAACATAAGATCCAATACTCATGATAATTATTCAAGGAACAACATGTACATGGAAATCATACTTGATGAATAGCATCAGGTATGGCCTAAATGGACTTACATGTTGAAGTAGTTATCCCCTTTTTCTCCTCACTCCAATTGGTGTCACAAAATTTATTATAAATGCATCAAAAATACATTCAGGGCTTTGTATTACTATCTAAGAAATGAAATCACTTGAGGGACAAGTATTGTCATTTTTCCAAGAGAAAATGAGACACATTGAATATGTGCTCATTGATGAAATGATATTTATATGGAAAAATATGCTCAATAACATAAATACTCAATTGCATGAGGCTTTCCCTCAACATAACAACAAATATTTAGGTGTTTGCTCAATTATTCTTGTTGGGGAGCTAGGATAACTCCCCCCCCCCATAAATGATATATATTGATGTATATGGGGAATTAATTTGTTCACACACTTTGGCAAATATTTAACATAGCTGTAATATTTCACACAAATTTTTGTCAGTAAGGAAGCACAACAAATCAAATACTATTCAATAAATCATTAACCAACATAAAAAATGTAGACCCAATAAGAGAAAATTGGAATATACTCATGTCAAGAATAATTACATTCATGCCTCCATAATAATAATAAGATTATAAAATCTTAATACATATGTATGTAACTAACAAATTAGCAATAATAGATAACAAGATAAAATCATTAAAAAATGGGTTGATGTACAAAATTGGGAGACAAAAAATATGACATTCTCCTAACTTTGAATTTTTTTTACAAATGGTATACGCCCTTTTTTTCAAATTGTCAAGGCTCAAGCTTATGCCTGAGCCTCAAGGGCATACACCCTTTACAAAACATACAGGGCATATGCCATTTTGATTTTTTCATTTCATTTTTTTGTTGCATCTAAAACCCATGTACATTTTGACAAGTCTTTTTTTCTCTTCGCATTTCTCTTATAGATCCTTGTGCACGCTTTGGATTTGTATCCCACCAACGAGATTCAACATTTAGGTTACTAACTCAAGTATGTTGATTTTTAAATTTAAATTTTTAAATTTCTATTTCTATTTCTATTTATTTATGAAAGTAGGGTTTTGAGTTTAGGTTTGCATTAGATTCTCTTACATTGCCTAAAAAACCCTGTATTTCTATTTGAATCTAAATACATAATTGAATGATGGATCTGTTGCATGAAGAAAATGTTAGACAAAACACCACATAGTTTGAATTTTCACAATAATAAGTTCAATTATATAAACAATACAATTCAAAATTTCAACAATTACAAATAATCATCAATGGTTTACATCACTCCTCAATTGGTAGTGACACATTTCACTTGCCAATACACTAGAGATTGTTTTTAATGAAGCGAGAAATATAACTTTGTAACTTGATGAAATGTTACATTGAAGAGAGGCCATGAAATAATTTTATTCCAACAAATTGTCATATGAAGATGTTAATAAAAAATAACAAAATAAGTTGTGTGTGTTTTGTTTGTTAAGCCTAGAACCAACCAACCTCCACTGATGAATTGCAAAACATATTAGTATTTATTGGTGTGTTCCTGAGGAGATGAAAAATATCTTTTGCGATAGATGGTGGATGGTGTTTGATGAGCCTCCATGCAACAATAATGAGGTTTCATTATAATTTTTGAGAAAATTGTATTGTGAGATTATGTTGTAAGAAAATCAAACTATTTTGACATGAAGGCCTCCTAAGGTAGCAGAGGTGGGTCTTCATTTGATAGACCTGGTGTTAGGTGAGTCCAAAACCATAATAATCAAGCTCTGAAAAACAAAAGGACAATATCGCTTGCCTCATTCCTAAAAACTTTCATCATAATGTACAAATGGACACCCTTAAGGCGGTTACGAGTCTGACACAATTTATGATTGAGCATGGTATTCATACATTGAAGACTTCTACTTAGTCTATAGGTGGTTTTAGTGGCAGCGATGCTAGTGGTGTTGGTGGTAGTGGGAGTAGTGTTTTTGGAGGTATTGGTATAGGTGCTAGTGTCCCTCCTCCTACTCATGTTATAGTTCTTGTGCATCATGTCACATCATGTGGGAGGAAGTGTATGGGACGTCCTATTTAGGTGTGATTGAATGATTATATTTTTAAGCTATTGATTAAAACTAATATAAATAATAACTTAAAACCAAAAGCACAATAACATCATAAGGAGGGAAATAAAAGAACACTCAACAACTTACGAATGAAATCTTACCATCATCTTGTCCCTTGTAGCTTCTCTCCAAGATTTTCCAACCAATTCTAATACAATATGATTTGGGTGTGGATTTCTTGTTAGTAGCTTCAAGAATACTCTCATGGCTTCCTTGAATGGTTAAATGGATTGCAAGATTATGAGGATGCTTTAAGATGGTTGATATATTATAGTATATGCAAGGCTTATGTATTTATAAATTAGCTTGGCCATGGCCCAAGCATGGGTATTTATAGGATGGTCAAAGGATTTTTAGGGGAATTTTAAATTATTTATAAGCCTATAGTTTAGAGACTTCTAGAATCTTAGATAGGCTTCTCTAGTTCTAGAGATTTTTAGGTTAGTTTAGGGGATAGTGGGGATTATATGAAGATTAAATGAGTTTTAAGGTTCATAGGGATGTAGGAGAGACTAGGGTGGTAGGTTAGCTAGAGGGTAGTTGAATAAATAAAAAAATTTAATTTGCAAGTGGGCTAGTGGGTAGTTTATGCAATAGGATTGTTAGTAGGATAATGGTGTGATTAATTGGTCATAGGTGTATAGAAAGGTTTATGAGGTGTAGGAAATATTAAATGGTAAACAATATTTTAATCAACTAGCTAGGATTATGATTATTGGATAAATTAGTAAGATTAATAAAATTATTAAGGTGAGCATATTAGGTGAATACATTTTTCTCCTTTTTGAAAAGGCATTGCATGTGGACAAAGTGGAAGGAGTAATGGTCTTTCAAAGAAAAACCATTTCGTAGATGAGGTAGAAGATGATGTTAGTAGACATGATGTCCCCTTGAGGGGATATGCGGAGAGGAGTGAGCCAAATGGCTACTTAAAAATAAATCCTTAGGGTGGGATAAAACCCAAACGATGGGCGGTGGGATAAGACCCAAAAAATGTATGTACCTAAATCTACTCACCTTAATAATTATATTAATCTTGTTAATTTATCCAATAATCATAATCCTAGCTAATTAATTAAAATTATTTTTCCCATATAATATTTCTTATACTGCATAAACCTTTCTATACCTATAAGACCAATTAATCACCCCATTATCCCACTAACAAGCCTAGTTAACTACTAATCTTATTGCATTAACTACCCACTAGCCCACTTACAAATTAAAAAATCATATTTATTCAACTACCCCCTAGCCAACCAACCACCCTAGCCTCTCCTACATCCCTATGAATCTTAAACCTCATTTAATATTCATCGAATCCCCATTATCCTTTAAATTAACCTAGAAATCTCTAGAACTAGAGAAGCCTCTCTAAGATTCTAAAAGTCTCTAAACTAGAGGATTTTAAATAATTTAAAATTCCCTTAAAAAATCCTCCACCATATTATAAATACCCATGTTTGGGCCATGGCCAAGCTAATTTGGAAATTCAAAATCCTTGTATATATTCTCATATTCAGCCATATTAGAGCATCCATACACTCTTGTAATCCATTCAACTATCCAAAGAAGCCATTAGATCTATCTCAAAGCTATCATCAATCAATCCACATCCAAATCATATTGCATTGAAATCGGTTGGAAAATATTGGAAAGAAGATACAAGGGATGAGGTGATGATAAGATTTCATTCTTAAGTTGTTGATTGTTCTTTTATTTCCCTCATTGTGATGTTATTGTGCTTTTGGGTTAAACTTATTATTTTTTAGTAGTTTTGGTCAATACTCAAAAAATTAATCATATATTGGTGACCACATTGGGAGCCCTCTTTTTACTGACCCAATGCTTTAGTGAGTTTAATTGAGCTTGCAGGTTGAGAAGTCAAAAAGTTGGGGCTAATATATATATATATATATATATATATATATATATATATCAAAATTAGAACATTGTTAACTGGTCAAGACTAACACTTGCAAGTTTTCGATAGGCAAGACATGGCATAAGGATATGCAATATAGCTTACCGGGTTATCAATAGATTCTATTTATTCCATGATTCATTACTTAGCATCAAAATAATCTAATTTTTATTTCTAGATAATTACAAGGTTTGATTCGAGTTTTCAAAAATATAAGAACCATAGAGTTTTGTTTTTTTCTTTGAAATTCTACCTCAAAAAATCCCTATACTCCTGTTTAGGATGAGGACAAGTGGATTTGTTGGTTTTTGGGTGAGGTTTTCTATATTATTTTCTATCTTGGATTAACTCCAAGGTTTGAAAACATGATTTTGAATAGGGATTGAATTTGGTAAAAGAACATTTAGCTACTGGGATTGGACAATTTTTGTTCACTAGCCATAACCCCTCCCTTAATAAGTGCTTTTGTGTCAAACAGTGCATCCTGATAACTGTCCAATATTGCTTAGGTATTTCATCAAAAAATCACAATTGTGTGTGCTTTCAAACTTTACAGCGTATGATTTATGACAAAATATTTTTTTTCTGTAGTGCAGATGGGAATATAGGTATAATTTTGATGTTAATTCTATGATCTAAGTTGCCTTTCCATCATGTTTTGGTAAATTATGATACCCTATCTTGAAGCTCTTATCTTAGCACAAGTTGTAAGTATACTAGAAATTATATAAAAAAGGTAAATTTTTCGTAGCATTTTTGCTTCCAAAAAAGATAGTTTTGTTACAAATCTACCAATTTTATTGCTTACTATCAATCTTCCAAAAATATGCTTTCAACTATACTTTGGCAGTTATCCATACCCTATTTTTTTTAAATATAATAATAATAATAATAATAATAATAATAATAATAATAATAATAATAATAATAATAATAAATATTAGAGATAGTCATTTTTCTACTCCATCTAGATTGATCAAAATTCAATCTAAAAACATTTTTAGCTAAGTTTTGTTTGTGTGTGTGTGTGTGTATCCTGATTAATAAATTAATAACAATACCAATCATCTTCTTCACTTAATATCTCCTTTCATGATTAATATTTGATGAATAAGTACCTGATAATTTTATTGTTTAATTACACCTTCTAATCCATGCCATCGTGTATATAAAACAAGCATTTGTTCATTTTGTATTCTGGTCTTTTATTCTTGCATCATTGTATATAAAGGTTGTATGTGCTAATGTATTGCATCCAAAAATCCCATGATCCAGTTGCATTAATCCATGTATATTATATTTAAACAAATTAATGTGTACGTACTTCAAATAACTATTTTGTTTGAAGCATTTAAGTGTTGTCTTATTGTCACTATCCTAACATAACAATTGTCATTTTCACACTCTCTCTTAGGCATTTTGATGAGGTATAGTGTGAAACATTATTAATTTAACATTATATATAACATTATTAGATTTTTTAATAGGTTTATTTATAGGTTAGTGTGTAACATTATGGATAATGCAGTAAGATATTATATTATTGCATTAGTTTGGTTTTATTATTAGGAGATTGGAGGTTATTAGTTGAGAGATTGAAGTGATATAGATCTCCCTATTTATAGGGTAGACATTCCATATATATTGTTTGTAATGTGTTTGTATGAATTATTCAGAGAGTGTGAATATATTATCGGTGTTTAAATATTCAAATTGTTTGTGTTTGGATTTTATAAACAGATCTATCCCAGCCTTATCATCATTTAAGTTATCCATGTTCTTTCACAATTATTGCGTTTAAGTTATCTTCAGTTTAATTTTAAGTTTTAAACATCTTGCATAAATCTGTTGCACATAAGATTGATCCTTTTGTTGTCTTCAAGAAACCCTAACCTTAAATACCATTAATGATTTTATGTCAAATCAAATAGCATTAGAGGGAGAGCATCTTTTTACTTAGATCCCCTATAAAAGTGTTGACACTTTAATATTTGATCTCAAGTCACATGACATTATTTAATGAGGTAAAACAAATAGGGATGTTCATAGATGGTGATAGAACCTACAAAATGTATGGTAAACCTTAAATGTTTTTATTTTAATTTATAATCTATTATCAATAATAAATAAATAAAAACAAAATTTTCCACTAACGTTGTGTTCTAAAAATATCTTGTCTACGAATGTTGTTTTTGTAGAATCATCCACCAGAATTACCAAGCTAAAATCCTTTGTTTGCCTTCAAAATTCTTATTTTTGACTGTGTTCCTTTACGACCATTTTTGGTGAAAATTGAGTCATTCTAAGCATCATGTTGCCCTTTAACCCCATAAGGGGCACTGCCATTTGACCCTATTAGGGGATGCCACCCCTAGACCCCCACGTCATGGCCCCTTATCCAAAAAAGTTATAGTGCAAAATTGTGATTTTTTTAGTGTTTTTATTAAGGTTTAGTGAACCAATATTTTGTTTGGATTTTCACAGGGGAGAATTTAATGGAAATTTTGTCTTACTTGAAGACTAATAACATCTTATATTTCAAGTCACATTTTATCTGTCTAAAATATTATCTTGTAGGTCATATTTTTATCTAACATCTTGTCTTGCAAGTTGCTCCTCAAGAGTGCCAAATTAAAACTACTAATCACTTGCTCTGCAGGATACCTGTCAAAGATTTTGGCATTTTGAAAAATATCTTGTATATTTTTTGTATATATCACATTTAATTAATCAGTTATACCATTTTTTGTCTACTTGGTTGTCATTCAAGGGCTACAATGTTGTATGCTCTCGTCCCTGCATCCTAGCGATGCATCTTAGAGGATAAAAATCACTAATAAACCCTCGTATTTTTATATTTTAGGGACAACATGGTGTGGAAGTGATTCCCACATGCTTGGCCATAGTCTTAGGAGGATTATGACCATGGATTTCACCACCATGCACAAATCCATGCTCTTCATTTTTGTGGACCTTTTTGCTATAACAAGTGATTTTTTGCCAGAGTTAGTATTAGCTCCTAAGTATCTATCATGTTTAGATGAGGTTGAGAGGGTTTGAGAGATTCTATAATGGGTCACTAGCCTATAGCCTCACCCATAAAGCTATTGTATGGTGCAGTCATCTAGTTACACACTCGTGGGTTTACTAATCATAGGTTTTTGGTTTTCTTGCTTTGGTGTGTGTCGTGTTAGACCAATATTGTTTGTGAGTCATGTCAACATTTTACCCAAACCTATACACGACTATCTAGATATCTTATATCATCATCCTATATATTATTGTTTATATCATATTGCCTTGTACATTCATAATCATCCTATATATCCTTTATCCTTCATCATAATATAATCTTGTACATCATCCCATATTATGCATATCGTAATCTGGTTTTGTCTTGGCATCCTCCTATCTTTTACATCCTTATCTTATCAACCCCCTTTCATCCCATCTAGACAAAAGCCCCTATTACTTTGTTGGTCTTTTAGGTCATACAATTATCCAAACCATATCTACATCATTAATCTTACCCTTAATCATCATTTCATCCCAAATGTATGATTGTGTTTTTGAGCTATTGATCAAAACTACTAAAAATGGTAAGTTTAACCTAGAAGCACAATAACATCACACGAAGGGAAATAAAAGAATAATTATCAACTTAAGATTGAAATCTTACCATCACCTTGTCCCATGTAGCTTCTCTCCAAGATTTTCTAACTAATTCTAATGCAATATGATTTGGATGTGGATTACTTGATGATAGCTTCAAGATGGCTCTAATGGCTTCCTTGAATAGTTGAATGGATTACAAGAGTGTATGGATGCTCTAAGATGGCTGAATATGAGAGTATATGCAAAGATTTTGGATTTATAAATTAGGTTGGCCATGGCCTAAGCATGGGTATTTATAGTATGGTAGAGGGATTTTTATGGATTTTTTTTTAATTTAGAAGCCTCTAATTTAGAAACTTGTAGAATCTTAGAGAGGCTTCTCTAGTTCTAGAGATTTCTAGGTTAGTTTACAGGGTAATGAGGATTATATGAAGATTAAATGAGGTTTAAGGTTCATAGGGATGTAGGAGAGGCTAGGGTGGTAGGTTGGCTAGGGGGTAGTTGAATAAATAGACTTTTTTAATTTGCAAGTGGGCTAGTGGGTAGTTAATGCAATTGGATTAATAATTAAGTTTTTTAGTGGGATAATGGGGTGATTAATTGGTCACAAGTGTATATAAATGTTTATGAAGTGTAGGAAATATTATATGGGAAACATATTTTAATTAATTGGCTAGGATTTTGATTATTGGATAAATTAGGAGTAATAGAATTATTAAGGTGAACAAATTTAGGTGCATACATTTTTTCTTTCTTTGAAAGGGAATTGCAAGTGGAAAAAGTGGAAGGATTAATGGTCTTTCAAAGAAAAACTATTTAGTGGATGATTTAGTAGATGATGTTAGTAGACATGATGCCCCTTGAAGGGGACATATGGGGAGGAATAAGCTAAATGGCCACTTGAAAATAAATCCTCAAGGTGGGATAAGACCTAGAAAATAGGGGGTTGGGATGCTCCGAGTATTAATTGAGCTATGATTGAGATGCCCCAATATGAATTATTTATGAGATAAAGTTACTTAGCCTCGAAGGATAAATACTAGGCAATGATCAATGCCTAGGAGGGAGGTAGTTTGATTAAGATGATAAGACTAAAACTCTTGAGACATCGACAAATGTTTGAGAAATGAAAAGAAGAGATAGGCCAAAAGCTTGGTGATAACTCCCTAGCAAGGACATAGGCAAGGGATAGCTAGAGGTCTATAAAATACATTTGACAAGTGATTATTGATAATAAACAACTTTAATAAAGGGTTTGTAGCTCAATATGATTTAATAACTTGGAGTGACCCATAGGGGATGGGACTAGATTAGATGTTAGTAGTGGTCTAACTATCCATGGGTACTTTAAAAAGTGGCCAAGTGCTACCTACATAGTCTTAAGATACCTTAGGCTGATGTAGTTCTAACTTGGGATTTTGGATGCACAATAGGGAATAGAAGGCTATGCCCTAGATTAATGATTTGAAATGACTTAGGGATGATGATAATGTGATTAAATGTGATAATAGGATGTAAAATTGGATTTAGGGATCAATATTAATGGAATGGGATGGATAATTTAGGGTTAAAATGGGAAAAATTGGGGGTGAAAGGATCATTTTGACTTTTAGCTATAGTGAAATTGTGCTCTAGAGACAAAGAGATGGATCACATTCCTCTCTCATCACACCATAGAGAGAGAGAGTCCAGGATCACCAAAGGTTGGCTGACGTAGGACTATTGATGAGTAATTCATCCCTAACTAGTGTTTTTTGGCATTTTTACATTTATTATGGTCATTTATTGTGTGTATGTTTAGATGTGACAACACTACCACTGGGGGTATTTCCATCAGTCGTGGTATTATCACTACAAATGGTGGTACTGTAATCATAAGTTTTAATTTTACAAAATTGTAAGGGGTAACCTATAATTTTGCAATACTGTGTCAAGTGACTTGTGTTATTGCAACACTATAAGGGGAAAAAAGTGGTTTTGCAAACCACATAGTTTGACCTACAATTTTGTAACACTATGGATTTTGAATGATGATATCACCAAAATTGTTAGTTAGGGCAAAGTCATGATAAATGGTATTAAGGCAACTAGGGATTAAGGTTAGTTAATGGGTTAGGAAAGGAATGGGGATGGGAATAAGTTAATAGGAAGTTAAATGGATTAAGGGTTAGGTTAGGGATAGGGGAGAGAGGTAGTAGGTGAGGTTTAATTGGATGGGTAAGTTAATAATTTAGATGGGTGGAAAAGTTAATTAGGAGGGGTAATTAACTAGATAGGGTAAGTTAGTGGTTGATGTGACTAGTGAGATAAGTTAGTTAGATGAGTGATTAAATGGGAATGAGTAGACTTGGGTGGGATAATTAGTTCAATGGATAGGTAAGTTTGGCAGGAAGGGTTTAGCTAAAGGGGATGGGTGAGTTAGGTATTAACTAGATAGGTGCTAGGTAGATGGGATGGGTAGGATAGATGGATTAGATTATAGATGACAAGATTAAATAGTTAGGATGTGATGAATTAATAAGGGCAGTGGATTTGATAGGATGTGTATTAGTGTATGATGACTTTAGTGTGTTGGCATATAAATTACGTTGTCCAGTGGTATTACATGAGATATATGATTTGACACCTATAGAATGGAGTGATCGAGATGGTGGGCCTCTATTACATCACTAGAATGCCCTAGTGTAGATTGATAGGGCATTGATTACAGCCCTGGTTGAGAGATGGCATTCAAAGACCAACACGTTCCACTTTATGACTAGTGAGATAATAGTGACACTCAAGGATGTACTACATATTTTTTGACTACTGTTGACCATTTTTTGGTCCTACAGGCCAAAAAATTGGTCTCCCTTTTTTTTCTTTGCTGTCCCAGTCTTTGATGTTTTCACCTTGCTACAATCATGGTTTTTTCCCTTTATCGTAGGCCCGTTCCACGAAAAAGATGAGTGATTTGAGTCCTGTAGGTTTTTTGGGTTGATTTGGGACTTGTTTTTGCTTCAACAGATTTCCTTCGGGAAGGCCTTCTATTAACAAAGGAAGGAGCCAATTTCAAATAAATACAAGTCTTTCACAAGACCCTGAAGGGCAAGTACCCTTGCAGAGGGCTCTCAGTGACCAAAAAAGGGACCTTTGCGAAGCTCCAAAGGGACACCTTCCCTTTGGGAAGGTTCAATTGCAAAAGGTCGAAGAAATTACCAAAGGGGTGACGGCCCTGAGTGATCTAAAGTTTAGTTTAGAAAAAGTTTCCAAGTTGTGACTAAACCAATTTCACAGCGTAGATCTCGTCGAGAGCTTTCCTTCACTTTTTGCGGTTTGCAAAATGGACACCATATGCTCAAGTTATAATCCGGTAAAGTTTTCTTGCGACAGGGAAAAATGTGGTGTCGCAAGATGACGTGGCGCAATGTGGACATGCCAAGTGGTCCAATCAGGTGGTGACACGTGGCAGTCAATAAAAGTCCAAAGTTTTTGATGATATTTGTCTTTGACAGCGTGTACGGATTAAATTACATGTTTTAAAGCTTTGTAATTATTTTCCTTTGGTAATTCTTTGTAATTTATTATTTACCAACTGGCCACGCCACATCCAACATATTGCCAAGTCAAAGTTGCAAAAGCATGGAGATTAGTGCATATGCTAGAATGGTGCACCTACCAACGTCCCATGCTAAGTTGGTGCATCAACCAATGTACAAGCTAACTTGGTGCCTTGAGCCCACCAAAAGAGGCGCCAACCTTTTTTAAAGTCTTGAAACCCGTTCCATTTACTAATGTGGGACTAATGATAAGCTAAGCGCCCAAATAGGATGGGATGAGACTTGAATCGTGGACTTGTCAAGGAAAAAAGATAAGCCTTGACCGCTTGAGCTGCGTGTTCAAAAACAATATATAAACCATGAAATTCTATTTGAATGTAACCTTCGCAAGACTGTGTATTTTATTTTAAGAGGCCGAGAGGTTGTTTTAAGCTTCGAGATAGCTAGCTAATGGGATTTTCTCCAATATCCGACCTTATACATAGAAGGCAAGCCTTTTTAATTATGTTTTTTAATTAAAAAGAGAATGTTATTATTATTATTTGGATATACCAATAGTTTGATTAACGGGACTTAAGCACATTTTAGAAAGGGATTGAAGACTGAGGAAAGATTCTGTGTAACCGAGCCTAAGTTTATCAGCGAAGGTAGAATTCTTGGACAGAGATCAGGCCTGAGGGAAGTGTGTAACGTTTCAAGAAATTTGTAAGCCATTTGTTGCACAAATTTAATAGAAACAGTCCTCGCTATTGAGCGGACCCGAAGACGTAAGGAAAATATGCCGAACTCCGTTATCGCGTTTTGTGTTTTTAGTAATTGTCATTTGATGCATGTTATGGTTTCAATTTGCTGATTTGATTTTAATTAGTAAATGAACTCATGCAAGTGATTCAAATTTTGACAATTATAACACAATGTTATTAAAAACAAACCAGTTTTATTGGTGAATGGAAGTAACAAGTCTTTTGACAATTCCAATCCAACTCAACAACCGAGAACGTTTTTGCCAAACATTTTTCAAATTTTTTTGAGTATTTCAAGAATTTGTTAAGTTTGAGAAATTCAGAATCTATAGTTTTAAACTATCACTTTGAGTTATTCTTTTGTAGTTTACGGATCAAATTGGTATCAAAACAGTTAGAATGCAGGGTTTGCTTCTAGTTGTGTGTTGGCAGTTACTTCTAGAATAGTTGGATTATTGGTTTGCAGATTGATTATATTTCAGTGTGCAATGTGGAATCAGGTGTTTGTAAGAAACCATGGGCAAGTTGTCACAGATTGAGGCCATCAAAGATGAAAACGCAATCTTGAGATGCCAAAAATTTGCACTTGAATTGCAAGTGGAAAAGTTAAAATCAGAGCTTGAATCCAAGGATGAGCTCTTGATTAGATTGCAATGTGATGAGTGTGAAAAGGTAAAGCCTTCTACTTCAGATGCATAAACTATGACTGAGTGCACTATAAGTTTTTCACCATAGGAATCTTCATCTTCTTCTACCATTTTAGATTCAGATTCTAGTAATATTGTTTTTGGTGATTTCGAAAGATACACTAAGGGCATAGGATCTAAATTGTTGTTTAAAATGGGTTATAATGGAGGACTTGGTAGAGATAGTCAAGGAATTACTAACCCAATTCAGGTTGAGCATAGACCTCTTCATGCAGGTTTGGGTTATACTAGTGTGTAGGTGGATGATGGAGAAGTTTCTTCAATGGCTAAAGGAAGACGAGCTTCCAACAACGAAGGTTCTAGGCCACTAGTTCAAAAGTGTAAAGGTAAAAGAGGTATTGAGATTCCACCTCTTGATTCTTATACTAAATCTTCTGATCAAATTGATACTTTTAAGTTTGGATATAATGTACAGAAGATAATGCAATCATTTCCATGCACTTTTTGTGGGATGAATAACCATAGTGCTAAGACTTGTTGGAAACGAAATGCTTTGTTTAAGCAGATTGCATGTTTGAAAGACCATTCTCATGTTAAGTTGGGAATTGGCAAAAGGGGACCCTCACCAAAGAAGGATGTTTGCACTCATTGTAAAGTGAGTGGATATATGATTGATAGATGTTTCAAGCTTCATTCATCTTCACATTCAAGTAATGTTAAAACTAAGATGATTTACAAACCTCTCACCAAGGTTAATGAAGCTAATTCAATCCATAATGTAGTTGACAATACAACCCAAGATAAGGTAAAACCTACAAGTGAAAATCCATTTAAGAGGTTAAGTCAACAATTTTTTCAATTACATATGGCAAAGCCCAAATTGATAAATTATGCAATTGATAATGAATCCACAGAGACAATCAATTTCACTAGGAAGAAAGAATTGGTTAAGTGGAATATCACTACATTTTGTTTGCAAAGTATGGTTAAGAATTCATTTAAGGGATTGAACAAGCTTTGATAAATGTAGATTAGAGTTGGTGGGAACACTTCAAGACAGGTTTACCATGTGAAGCTTTTCAATTCTCACTTTTTGATAACTCTAAGTTTTTGATCTCTAGAATATATTATATGGGTAGTCTAATAATGGATAAGACATTAACTCATTTGAAACAGTTGGGGATATAGCAGAGTGATGTTGTGGTTTGAGTTAATTCCTTACGACACTTGTCTCATATTTGACTGTTATTTTTAGAATGTATCTATTTTTGGCACATGGATGTATAGATGCATTGTAAGACCCTATGGGCATGTTTGGATGTTAGGCAATATACACTTTGTGTTGTTTGCATTCGCTTAGCATATAAGTCTCATACCAAGGCATTGTATTGCAACATGTCTACAACATTTATTGTATGTTTTCAACATTATAAACTTGTCGTACATTTACATTGGGAGTTGTTTCAGTTTTTGGCAATTCACCGCATTACAAAATGTGACATTTGGGCAGGTAGTTTGATATGTTGTAATCACTTTGGTAGTTGCAGATTCTTTTACTCATGCCATGTATAGGTATTTTTAGTTGAGTTGTGAATCATTTATTTTTGCCAATATTTATCTCTTGCTATGATTGGGTTCTGTGTGATGTGATGTAGTAGACCAGTTATAAGATTTCTGGTGATAGTCAACTTTTGGAGACCAAAAGCCTCTTTTGTAGGGAGGTGTGATCCGGAGTTCAGCTTGGAAAAGGTTTCCAAGTTGTGACTAAACCAATTTCATAGCGTATAGCTCATCGAGAGCTTTTTGACGCTTTTCGTGGTTTGCAAAACGGACATCGTATGCTCAAGTTATAAGATGTTGAAGTTTTCTTGTGACAGGTAAAAATGTGGTGTCGCAAGATGACGTGTGGCAATGTGGACATGCCAAGTGGTCCAATCAAGTGGTGACACGTGGCAGTCAATGGAAGTCCAAAAATTTGGATGATATTTGTCTTTGACAGCGTGTACGGATTAAATTACATGTTTTAAAGCTTTGTAATTATTTTCCTTTGGTAATTCTTTGTAATTTATTATTTAGCAACTGGCCACGCCGCATCCAACATATTGCCAAGTCAAAGCTGCGAAAGCATGGAGATTAGTGCACATGCTAGAATGGCGCACCTACCAATGTCCCATGCTAAGTTGGCGCATCAACCAACGTACAAGCTAACTTGGCGCCTTGAGCCAACCAAAAGGGGGGGCATTCGCAGATTGAAAGAAGGTGCCAAACTTTTTAAAAGTCTTAAAACCCGTTCCATTTACTAATGTGGGACTAATGATAAGCTAAGCGCCCAAAAAGGATGGGATGAGACTTGAACTGTGGACCTATCAAGTAAAAAAGATAAGCCTTGACTGCTTGAGCTGCGTGTTCATAAAAAATATAAAAGCCACGAACTTCTATTTGAATGTAACCTTCGCAGGACTGTGTATTATATTTTAAGAGGCTAAGAGCTTGTTTTAAGTTTGGAGATAGCTAGTTAATGGGATTTTCTCCAATATCTGACCTTATACACAGAAGGTAAGCTTTTTTAATTATGTTTTGTAATTAAAAAGAGAATGTTATTATTATTATTTGGATATACCAATAGTTTGATTGAAGGGACTTAAGCACATTTCGGAAAGGGATTGAAGACTGAGGAAGGATTTCGTGTGACCGAGCTTGAGTTTATCAGCGAAGGTGAAATTCTTGGACAGAGATCAGGCCTGAGGGAAGTGTGTAACGTTTCAAGAAATTTGTAAGCCATTTTTTGCACAAATTTAATAGAAACAGTCCTCACTATTGAACAGACCCGGAGACGTAAGCAAAAGATGTCGAACTCCGTTATCACATTTTGTGTTTTTGGTAATTGTCATTTGATGCATGTTATGGTTTCAGTTTGCTAATTTGATTTTAATTAGTAAATGAACTCATGAGAGTGATTCAAATTTTGACAATTATAACACAATGTTATTAAAAACAAACCGATTTTATTGGTGAATGGAAGTAACAAGTCTTTTCACAATTCCAATCCAACTCAACAACCGAAAACATTTTTGCCAAACATTTTTCAAGTTCTTTTGAGTATTTCAAGAATTTGTTAAGTTTGAGAAATTCAGAATCCGTAGTTTTAAACTATCACTTTGAGTTATTCTTTTGTAGTTTACGGATCACTGAGAACGCCAACTTCAACATAGTGAACTAGCTATTGGACATTCAAACATCTAGTGACGTCGCCATGGACGTCCAATTCAGGACAATGAAATAGTCATTGATTCTCAAATGTTTAAAGACAAGGCCACACATGGAAATGGGTTAGAAGAGAAGTTGAAAGAATTCATAAGCATGAACCCCAAGGAATTCAAAGGCCTTAAGGCCAAAAGGAAAAGACCACCGAGAAAGGAGCTCGAAGAGCCAAGAAATGATAGAAAATAGCCCTGAGGGCCAAAGAGCTAGAAAAAGACAAAAGCCAAGCACAGAATCAGATAAAATAGTCCAGGTGGCATAGAAAACGTCGGCACAAGAAGTTATTGCTGTGGATGAAATAGTCTCTGCCAAGTGGCCACCAAGGGGAGCGCATGCATTCAATAAAATGGCCCATTTTATCCTCATTTTACATTAATGAGCAGAAAGTCATGTGAGACCCATGCTCTTGCAGTGACATTTAATACTGGTTAAGCACCAAAAGTCAAGACCTGCAACTGCCACAACATGGTCCCTTCAGCAGTTTCCTCTTTCCAATGTATTCAATGTAACATGGGCCACTTATTCTAAAAAGTGCCAAAGTCTTTTCCTTCATGCTATATATATTGTAACCTCTCAGTTGAAAAGAATATATCTCATTTTGTAAAGGTGAAGCCCTGCCAAAATTTTACCTTTGATCAATAAGAATATGTTTTACCTCTATATGGATGGATATACTTTTGAGTGTGTCTGTGTATCAATTTTGTGCTCAGTCATTTTTAGCTTGATGCTTTCATAGATTGACACCAACATACCTAGTGTAGCCAAAGCAACATTTATGCAGCTTAACAGGAAGTTTTGAATCTAGAGCATAGGGAAAAAAGAGTAGTTATTTGACAGTGTGTTTTCTAGAGCACCTATGGTAGGTTCATTTTCTGTGCGTCTTCATTAAGCCCCCTGTTAAAGCTCCCTACAGGCTGGTCTTTCTATCAAATAGAGTGTCTGTTTGCCTCCTTCTGGTCTGAAGTGTTAAAATAGCTGAGTAGATCAAAATCATTTGGTGCATCACCGTTTAGATATATATATTTTTGGTTATATCCTTCTCCCTTTTCACCCCCCATTGTTAATATTAGTAGTGAAAGACCTCAGAGATGCATCAAAGGGAGCTAGCCCTTATCTAGAGATTCTCCCCTTAGTTTTGCTAAACCCACAGCAAGAGGGGAGTCTCCATTGTGCCGCGTGGAAGAGAGAAGCCAAGCCTTATTTCAAGGGTGCAATCCACAGCATCAACAACTACCAAAGAGAGGTGATAGGATATACTGGCGATTTCATGCCCTTAGGGAAACTATGTAGAGACTGTGTGGTCAACTTCAAATTGGAGTTTGTGATTCTCATGTAGATATTGATAGAGCCTTGAGAGAGGGGACTATTGATAGGCTGACTCTTGTGGGGATGTCTCTTGTTACCAACATACTTTTCCAGACAAGAGTGGGTAGTGGTTCCACTTGGGATTGGGGTATGTGGTATTTGATATGGTTTAATATTATCGAGTTTTTACCTAGGGTCCCATAGTACTGGCCCATATTTATTTAGAGTTGCATATGAGGACATATAGAGGAGAAGTGAGCCTAAGTCCCTCCCTACTATTACAAATATGGATTTGGGAGCACATTGCTATAAAGAGTCCACTAAACACTCAAGCGGATATGGAGCTTGACTAGCCTCTAGTATTCAAATGGTATATTATCCTTGGAGTGTAAAAGTTCCATGCCGGTAATATGTGATTTTATAGATAGGCTTTTGATAGTTTGAGATCTAATCAGATCATTTGGATGCCTTATAGATAGGTCTAGTGGGGATGGGCCAAGGACACAGATGTTACATGATTTATTCTCATAGAATGTTATTTGATTGGCTGGTGTGACTATATCATTGAGAGATACATGCCAGATTAGGTGCAGTGGCAATTTGGGTGGCAGTAGGATGTTCTCAAGGAGGAGCATTTGTTTGCTCACAGTGATAGAGAGAGTCTACAGTGGGGGGCCTTTCATAGATAAAACACTAGAGATTGTAGATTATGAGACTGTTTACCCTATTATATGGGCTTATTAGACTCCCATACCATATTTAGGAGTGACTATGGCATATACAATGTGGTGGGCCCAGAGATGGCCTCATAGATTACTTAGATGGCCAATAGCAGTGAGGAGGGGGGCTATACAGATATTACTATAGTCATAGGCTCACTTAGGGAGGAGGTGAGCATAGAGATGATAACCCCAAGAAAAGGGTCAATAGGATGTACAAGCAGGGCTAAATGTTATGGATATTGATGGGGGAGATTAGGGGGTTCAAAATGGAGACTAGGATAGAGGTAGGGATCAGGCAGGGAGGATAGTAGGGTTAGATGATGTAGGTCTATATAGGCCACCTTTGAGTGAGGATGACAAAAAATTATTAGACAAGATAATGAGAGAGGTATAGGCTGAGGTTATAGAGGTTGTAGGAATATTAGCTAAGCAAGATAGGATGGTTGCATATTTATAGAGACAAATCATTCAAAGGGATAGCCATATGAGGGTCATATTATAGGCTTGATGGGGCAGGCGTCAACTTTTCATGTGCAATTGAGTTAGATACATGCTCAGGATGGACATATAGTTGCACTCTAGGGGAAAATTCAGGGCCATGACACATAGATAACATGCTTATGGGGGAAAATTATAAAGCTTTAGTCGAGGTTGAGGGAGAGATGCAGAGTTACAGGTGGCCGAGAAGGCCAAGGAGGAGGATGATATTTTACTAGAATAATGGGGTATGGGAATGGTGATGAGATAGATAGGTTGGTTGATACGAGAGGCTTAGTACTATAAAGATTTGTGTAAGGGAGCAGTGTCAGTAGATCAACATGCCCTGACTTTCAAAGCTAGTTCCTCCCACTCAGTGCATCGACCTAATAAGAGACCACCTAGACAATAGTGATTATGGATTTGTATTTGTGAGACTAGTTTTATATTATGGACATATATTTATTGTAGCACATTGATGCCCATGGAGCCCATTTTTTAGTTATATATTTTGACATGGACTCTTATGGATATTAGGGATTGTTATTACAATTATATTTATAACAACCCCACTAGGTTTGACATAGAAAAATGTGATAATTTTTTATTTAATTTAATCAATGCATGCCTTCATTATAATTCATCATGAGAATATAATTAATGATCCAGATTTAACACTATAAGTATATTAATTATAAATAAGCATGTGACATCTAACAGTCACTGATCACTGACAACATATAAATTACATCATAACCAAATATGGAAAGTAATTACAATTACCCAACCATGATTAGTACAATGATACAACCACTGCTACCAAGGTGCAAATAATTAAATGATTACATCTCATTAGATTAATGTCTCAATAATAATAAATATAATACAATGTATAAATACAAGATACAAAGCTCCAAAAGCATGAGTTCTTGAACTCTAGTATCTCTAGCAATCTCAAGTGTCATCTCCAAATAAATACTATTTTGGGGAGAGAGAGCATCATCCAAAAAAATTTCCACACCAACCATGGACCATCGATCTCTCGCACAAACCTCCATCAAGTAATGACCCTCCATGAATAAGTAGATAGTGATGGTGTGAGAATCCAAGGAGACAAGCTAGTACGTATGTGTTGTATGATTTCTAATAACATGTAGTGTACCATAAATAAATCTATTATAACATGTTATCGCACAAACATGTAAATCATACACATGAGATGATAATGTCTAACTAATATTACTTTGGCCAAAGTTTTTAAATAGTTATTGATCACTACAATCAGTTAATTTTATACACACCACTTGATTAGATTACTTTCATCTTGCATTGTGATGTTAGTAATGTAGTGAAATTCATATCACTCCTTACTCAGTACCAATAATGTAAGATTTGATTAACAAATATATAACCAATAGATTCATACAGATTACTTCTTAATAGCAATCACGAAATATGCTAAGCTTAAGAATAATCAAATGCATACATTTAGTCCATAAAAAATTTGAATGAATCTCCACAATATCATTTATTACATATTTAATAATAAAACAAGTGTGGATTATACCAACTAGGTATAATATATATATATATTAGGTTGCATATTTTAAATTTCATAAGTAGATATAATACAATACTTTTTTATTTGTCATAAATCATGTTAAACATAGAAGTAACCAAAATGCATACATTTAATCCATCAAACATATGAATAAATCTAACCATAACAAATACAATTTATACCACTCGGGTATAACATACATTCAGACTATAGTTCTCAAGCATAATACACTCTATGACATCCCATAATATCATAGTTCATTATTCATAAGCACAACTACACAATTACAAATAACCAACCTTAAAATTTCAAGAATCAAGTGTCCTATAATCTTAAATAATAGGAAAGCAAGTACAATTTATACCAATTAAGTATATCATATGTTTAAATTACATACTACTTATAACTTATAAGCACACACCATGATGCACTAATATCTACTATATATGTCTAAACACTTTTACATATTAATATACTCGTAATATGAACTACACATAATTTTTCATTACTGTATACTAATAGTCATTTATAGCTCTAATCAATAACTTTATAAGATTCCAACAATCATTACATCCATGACTCATCAATATATGAATTGAGTACTACAGTCAATAAACCTTTCTATATCAATACTCCGCTCTTATTATTTACCGTTAGTTCTCAAAATAGAAAAAAACAACCTCTAATTCAAATCCACCATATCAAGCATTCATAAAGTTCATTTAAGTGTTTGTATTCTACATCAATCTATGTATAGCCATTCTCAAGCATGGACATCATGTGACTATGGTTCACAAGATATTTAAAATATATGTATCACATCTCAATCTATTGGTTAATTATATTCATAACTCATCAATATTATCCGACATAGATTTGAATATATTTTTACTCATCAATTATCTAATGTGGACCTATTCAAATAGAAATATACATAATATCAAGGTCTACAGATATATATCTTCAAGCTTTGATCAAGATCATTTCACACTTCATACTATTACATATAACATATAGCCATTAACGTATTTTATACCATATGTAACATCCTGTAAATACTATACGACATATGCTATAATGTAGAATGTACTCCAAATTGACTATATAGAATAATAATATCCCTATATATATATATATATATAATGGAATAATAACATATGAAATCATTTGTATAATATACCTTATGGACATACTAAACATATGTACAAGAGCATACTCTAATTATGTAAATACTATATAGAATATGCTTGGGATGTAATGTTATAAAATGAATGCAGATCAAAATGTATTTTATACGACATGTAACATGCTATGGGGTACTAGTTTACTTAATTAAATTAGTAGATACTGGATTTCACAATGACCTACCTATAGTCCATAGGTAGTGAAATGGATGCAATCATTAAATATATTCCATTTGAACAAATTTCCCTCCTCCACAATACAATCATCTCATCATGAGAAAGTAAAAAGTCTTCTATTTGAATTGATATCTCCAAGCTCATCACATGAGTTGTGAAAATTAATATCTAGCCATATTAGGCAGAAGACATAATATGGTGGGGGACAAATGTCCACATTAACTATCAATAGCCTATTTTTAGCATTTCAAATTGTATATTATAGTTCAAATTTTCCAAACAGCTTGTAATTGTTCACTACCTTGCAAAATAGTAAATGGTAAAAAGAATTGAAATTTTATAATACGCCTTCAAAATGGGGATGAGAGAACGGACAAAAAATTTGATACACATGCATCAACATAAGTTGAAACATTATGAACTATTATATTGTGTATAAGCTATATTAAAGGAAACGTTGTTTTTATGAATTCAATTAATACAGTTTTATATCTGTATTCATAAAGTATGTAAGTTACAATTCATTGTAACTAATATGCATTTCATTGTTTGAAGCTAAATATACATATATGTTACCTTCTCCATATAGATGGTTTATTCTTTAAATATAGTCATGATCTTTCATTTAAATAGTTTCACTACCGGTTATCTTCCAACCTAGCTTTGGCTACATATTATAAATAGACTTCATATATTCATATTCGTACAAATCGCTCGAATAAAATACTCTAAGTACCTTTTTTATTATAATAGTCTGTCTCCACATTTCATAACAAAACGCTTCATAATCATTATCATGATTGTTACTTAGGAAAAACATAATATTCGGATTTCATAAATCTAATACCAAAACCATGATATATCTATATATGTGTTTAAATCGCTATCTAACTTTAGTTTATAATTTGATGTCGATCTTCCCATAGATGTGTTGGATCACTGAATTTAATTCTCTTCACTAAAAGCACTGAGTTTGACCAAGACTATGTTGATTTCAGAGCTCTATTACTTAGAAAACATATATGTGTTCAAATCATTGTTCTTATATGCATATATAATAAATGGTTTACTATGATTTGTGTATTAGATTGGGGTTTTTATGCTGCAGAAGTATAAATCACTATACCCTCCACGAATCATTGTAAAACCAGTCAGGATGTTATTTTATCATTAGAATGTAGTTATAACAATTCTAACACCATTAACCCAAGTTGGTACACATTATATCATACAGGATCTATACACATATATTCATATCGATCTATAGACGTGGTGATATAACTATTAATAGGTATACTTATCGATGCAGTGATATACTTGTAAATCTTACTTATTCATTGTGATATAACCTATATATATATATATATAGCTATATATTTATTTGTTGTGTGATATATATAGTGAAGTTGTGAGAGGTATGAAAGAATACAAATATTTGTTGTGTTATATCATGTTAAGACAATTCATTGGTTTATATCATATAGCGACAAATCATACATAATCTTATATAGTGATATATCATTTCCATTGGGCACATGATAATACAGTTGTATGATGTGATATTATGTAAGATAATCATATTTCATATAGTTCATATGATATCAAATAACATATATATTTAGAGCGCAAAATAGAATTAATATAAATATGAATATACCCAAAAATTTTACTAAACTTTTAATAAAATCTAAATCACTCCACCTACCTAGGAGTTGGAAGGACACACCCTCAGTGTTGCCTTTTCTTTTTTTCCCTTCTCTATGATGTGCCCACTTTATATTCTACTCTAAATATCCTCTCCCTCTTATTATGTTGTGCTCCTTTTTATTTTAAAGCAAATTTCTTTTAAGTTTCCTCTTTCTTTTCTAATAAGTATTGTTTTTTTCTTTTAAAAGACATTTCCCCCTTTTTTGTACTTTCCTTTTTTTTTCTATTTTATTTATTTAAAACACTTACTTTGTTTTTATTTATTATTTAAATAGTTTAATAACTTTAATATGAATTAACTTAATATCATTATTTATTTTCTAATTATAATTAAATATAATGCATTTAATAATTATGGCAAAATTGATTTATCTGTTATTGGCTTAACATAGGTAAATAATGATTAATGTAAGTCAATTATGTTCCTCTTTTATATAACTACAAATGCATTTAATTTTCCATAATGAAATATCACAAAATTAATTCCACTTAGGCATAAATCATAATTAACACATAATAGTATGCAAAAACATTTATCCCAATGTAAACAACATCCAAAAACACATTATGCAAAGCATTCAAACAATACATATAACATGTATTGTCTAATATGGTGTGTGTAGGGTTCTAACAAATCCTTTGTCATCCCCCAACAACTCCATCTACGTCATCCTTTCTGATGATTCTCTCCCTCCATCAGGCTCTGAGGGATGAATCTCTCTTGTATCCAACTAATGACAAGCAGGTAGTGTTAGCAACCCAAGTTGCACCTTGCTGAAGTAGATTGCTCAGATCTCCTTCAAACCTAGACTAACTTTGGAATGGTCTAAAGGCTATGAGAGACCTTAACTTAGACCAGAACTCTAGATTATGAGACTAGCTCCATTGATGTATCAACTTTAGTTAGTTTACTAAAACCTACTTTTCTTTGGGGATGAAAAGAGTTAGAAGGATAACTGAAAGGGAAAACCTATTCTAGTGATGATGATTCACCTAATGTAATCATTCATCCACTCAATTTGAACTCCAACTAACACTAATGAACCAAAAATAGACTCAAGAATTATCTCCAAATCTCCTAAGCAATAATGTTTCATATGAAGTTCTGATGGATGACTATGACTTGGAAGTAAAGGATGAGAGGTTTTTCCTGAAACACTTTCAACCAGATAACACTTCAAGCATGATCATAAAACTTTGACACTACATACAACCTACATAGGACAACTAATCAACATATAGGTGTGACAAAGACATGTTAAGGAAAGATTTATACCACTTATACACATTTGAAGAAGCATAAACACACTATAATCTAGTAATGGAGTAGCTACAATAGTTTCTTTTTTAATTCAAGAGGTTACAAAGCTCAATCTTGGCAAAGTTTCATCATGTCCAAGAGAGGGATCCTTAAAAAGGCTTAAAAGCCTATATATAGAAAATGAGAAAAAGAGAAGAGAACATGGCGTAGAGGAGATGAGAAGAGGTTATCTAATTATTAACTCCTATATAACTTAGTTACAACTTGCTACAAATATTCCTCAAGACATCTCTCTATGTCTAGTGCCTTGCATGCTCTTTAAATGAGATCTTTGGAATTGAAAATAAGGTGGTGGTCCATCATAGGCATAGATCTACTTTTCCTTCCTTTTAGCATAAGACCAAGTTAATTGATTGACTCCTTCCTACATGAAGACTATGAAATATGCATTGATTATTAGTAAAGGATCAGTTAACTCATTCTTTAACGCTCTTATGCATTGATTGCCACTTAAGACCAATCATGCATGTATTTCCACTTAAGATAAGTGCATGGATTTCTTCTTAAATCTTAAGGATTAGTTATTTGGTGTGATTAATCCACATTAACTCATTTCAATAGCCTTTTATGCCATATTTCACTTTACTTAACTGACCAAGTAGGTCTACTAGGCCAATTAGATCTAGTAGCCTAATTACCTGTATTTTATTGCTATGAAATCCTACATAAAACTATTATAAATTCAAAATATAATGATTTTGAGACATGAATCAATGACTCACATCATGAAATAGGTCCTTTTGAGCAAGAAACATCTGCAAATTGGTCAAACTAGTTCACTAGGTCACTGTATCTTTCATTTTTGTAGACTAGTTGATTAGAAGAGACCAATAGGGAAAATTAAATTCATGTTTTTGAGCACATTATTGCTTGAGAAGATAAAGCACGTTCCAAAATTCATTCTCCAATGATTGAAATCATATTAAACTTCTTTGTACCTCTATTTTTGCACTTTTTCCTCAAAAAGCATTATTTTTTTTTATAGGTATGTATACTTTCATAAATCATGGTACCATTTCCAAGAGCTTATATATGTTTATTTCATGTTTCAACAGTTTTTATGGTGATTCATGGTGTTTTGAGTGCAATAAACTTCACTTTTCTCAAAACTACTCTATAAGAGGGTTTAGGAAGGGTTTTAGAGGTGAACCTTATTAACGATGGTTCATAAAGTAAAAACCTCTAAACCAAAACTTATATATATGGATATTTATTCCATATACCCCTTAAAATTTCTTGATAATCTTGGGTTCCCATGTAAAAGGTGTGCAAAGATACGTACATAGAGAAGTTGACTTGTAGGTTTCTGCATGCATTCTAGACTTGGTTACAGTTTTAATGATGGTTCATAAACCTAAAATCTTCAATAAAACTCAAATCATTATAATATCATTTGGTCAAATTCTCCTTGTGGTGAAAGATATGAGCATCCAAACAGGTGGTTCGAATGACTATCTAAATTGCATAATTTGAATTAGCTCTTAGGACTCAAAATGACATTTAAATTGTCTTTCCATGATTTAAATAACCTCAATGGGACCTTAAAAATCCATTTACACATTATCATGAAATTATATTTTCTTGATAAGGTCTGCAAGTGCCTTAAGGTGATATAGGTCTTCTAGGCCTAAAACTAGTTTCTAGGCCTAATTGACCAAATCTGAGTGTTGGAGGTCTGAGTGACCTATAGGATAATATGGGGGGGGAGACAATAATTATAATTTTTTTCTCAAATTTTTCTATCCTCTGTGACTTCCTTTTGTTTCCCAAACTCCACTTTGTCTTTGTGGTCTCTTAAGACTGCCTGTAGGAATGATTGTTTAGACTATGTGTTTGTGTGAAATAGAGGTCTACAAGTCTTTCCTCCTTCATGAACAGATTTTATGTAGTTTTAAACCCCTAAATAATGCTACCATAGTGATAACACTCTTTTTTATAGTCTCAAGGTCACCTTATGCTCTGTATGCCTTCATTTCACTAACCTAGGGTTTCTTGGTTGTCATACTTTCTAAACCCCTTTGTGACTGAGTTTGCTTATTAACTCATCTACATTGAGATTATAAAAATCATATAAAATTTATTATACCTTTTAAACCTCTCTTAAAAATTCATACATCTTCCAAAAATCTCAAAACAAGCAAAGGGTCATAAGACTATGCACACATGTCTGTTTTGGATATTTCTTCTTTAATTAGCCCTCAAGGGCATTTTAACTTGAAAACCTGAGTATGACTTACCTAAAAGAGAATTTTAGGACTATAATGACTTTATTTTACCTTTAAAACCTTAAATGGAGTTAAAAAACCTATGTCTAACCTTATTTAATCACAAATAGGGCTCATGGTCTCAATTATGACTATCAACAAACTGTATGAGGTCTGTGACAAAACAATGCCTACTTTCATTGTTAGTGTGACCTATAGTATGAAATATGAAGCTTAAATAGTTACGGATATCATCTAAACCAAATTAGATAACTTAACTCCATCTATATATTCTCTAAAACCTCAAACACTCTCAAAATTATCTTCCTACATTGACTGTGACTGCATATTCCTCTTAGGTTCAACAATTCAAACCATTCCCTGATCATTTCATGTTTGTGACATAGTGTATGAGTGATATATAGGTTTTAGTTCATTGGTGACATAATCCTCACTAAAACCCTTTTCTTAACATACTAACATTCCTTCATTCATTACAAATGAGGGTTCTTTGACAAGAAGTGACATAGTAGCTTCTTTAACTACGTTTTCATGCTTTTAGGGTTCATCACATGTTTATTAGGATATTAACACCCATTTAAATATAATTTAGGTTTTATATAGGTTTGAACCATCATTCATATTTCCTTTTCAACACTGTTAGTCTACCTCTCACCCTCTTTGCATAATACAGTACTCAAAAACTGTAGGTTGTCTTCACAAGGCTGACTGAGTTTTGACCATCGATGTAGGTGGTCATTTCAAGGTTAATCTTAGAGATAAAATTACTTGAATCAATATTATGTATACCTTGACATATTCCAATTTCCATTGTTCTATGAAACTTCCATTTTACCATGAAACTCTATCTTAGGCTATTGTGCTTCAATACTCTTTACAACATAGAGATATGCTTGTGCTTGGAAGGTTGTATATGATGGTTTATTGAATGATTATGTTACCTTTAAATTTTAACCTCATCTTTTATCATTCCTATCAATCTTAAGTGATTCTAAGATAAGGATATAAACCCTATTGAACTTCATGGTATAACGACACCTTCTTGTCAGTTTTGGTCTTGGTACAATATTAACATACTTTAAGAGCCTTCTAACCCTACTATAGGTGGATATTCTCATGAAAACATGACCTATTATAAGTTTTATCCATACAAGGGTCTACCTTTTATCTAATTTTTATGTGCGTCACTTAATCACACTATCACCTTCATAGTCATTCCTCTACCTCTTCAAATATAGAACCTTCTCCATCATAGATTTGACTGTGTGTGAACACTTGATCATTGTATGGATTGTGCATAGTTTCTAGGTCTTGAACTTGATAGTAATAGACCTCCAAGGTCACTAAAATTATCTTACCCTTGCTTTAAGCTCTTTATTATCTCAACTCTCTCCTCACAGTCTTGATTTGTCCTTGTTTGCATCTTTGATCTCACCTCTTCTTATTATGGCTGTAGGTGGAGATTATTATGTTGCTTGTATGGATTGTGCATAAGATTGGATGTTTGGAGAGCTTGAGTAGGTCACCATCATGTCTATGATGTTATGCTAATGGAATTAGAGTAAAAACCTTGCTTAAAATACCTCAAACCATAAACTTTCCTTGAAATTAACCTCAATAAGATACTGTTGATGTTCTTCATTTGGCTGTAGATGATGTTTCCTCTCTATTTAGCGGTGTATTAAGGTTTGTATATAATATTTGAATGACCATGATGCTTCCAAAAGTTTTGAATCCTTCTTGATAGTGGATACATTATATGGAAGTGTATGGAAGGTGGTGATAGGTGAATGGATGATGGGAAAGATAAAAGAGATGAAGTAACAAGCTTGAAACAATGATGAAAGCCAGTGACAAGACTGCAAGATGGGGTGACACAAGAGGTAGGTGAAATGATCATGTGAAGTGTATTTAAATATCATCTTTAAGGGTTTTAAGCAAGCATAAGCACACCCTCAATAATATATAATAGTTTGCAGGCCTTTGAACAAGCATATGGTGCTAAAATGGAAACCTAGGATTCATCGAAAACCTTAACAAATACTAAGTTTTCTTAATTTTTGATAAACTGAGACTCTGTGAAGATATTGAGAGAAAATTGATGGATTCTTTAATATGGATATTTGACTAATTTTATAGAATATTTAAATAAGAATACATGAACATGAAAGTTACTTGCAAACCATGTCATGATGAATCTTGATAACCATGGATCAACCTTGAATCGTACAATCTCTCCAAACTACTTGCATACTATAGAATTGGCATTAATTTGTCTTATTGAGATCCATATGACCTAAAAAATGTGGAAATAAGTTTAATACTTTCATGATAAGGTAGATCATAGTCTTTAAAATCTCCACAAACTTACATTTTTTTGTCATGATGCCCAGATGAGGAGAAATCTTAGAACATTGGTTGTTTATTTGAATAAAGAAGGCATAATGAGTGCCTTAGCTTGTTAAAGGTGGTTCATGAAGGAGAGAAATAGAAACTAAGAACCAATTGACTAAGAATCTCTCTCAGACCTCTTCCTTTGCCCAAAATTCTAGACTTTGCTTTTCTCTCTCATAGACGTACCATCTGCAAACTTGAAGAGCTCTTTTTATGTGCAAAGAAACTAGGTTAAAGAGGAGAATTGGTTTTTATCATATTTTAGATCCTTTTTCCTTGTATCTCTTCTAGAATACTTATAATAACTTTATATTCAATCTCATTATCTCTATTGTATGAAAAAGGTCATACAAATCTATACTTCCTGCATGAAACTCATGAAAAATGCCTTTTTCTTGCATTCCCTTCATATTTCAAGATTGGAACCACCAATTTAGGGAAATACAAGGAATATTATGGGTCAATAAGGAGATTAGAACAAGACATAAGTGTTTTGACATCAAAATAGAGGCATATTTGACATGTGGGAACTCTTTGGAGTCTTTTCTATGCTTTGACTTGCATGAGGAGATACTTTCAAAGTATAAAACATTTGACTTAAGTAAATGACATGAATATGAAGGTTTTTAAATAAATTATTTTGTGCTTTTTTGAATCCATATTTAACATTTAAAGGCTAAAACCTCTCTTTTTAGGTAATATACACAAAATTTATCAAAGGATATTTACCACTAAATGTCATATAAAGTATGTTATAGCTTCTTAAAATTTATCCATGATGCCTTTATATATTTTCACCAGCTTTAAAATATTATATGCATCCCCATAGCTTGAATATACTGAATATACCATGAGGAAACTCATCACAAGTTGAATATGAGATATGACCATGACAAAACGTTGAAACTCATTCCCTTCATATGATAATCAAAGACATCTTCATGATCAATCACATCATCTAAGGACCAAGGATAACTAGGACATGAAAAAAAATTAGTGTTAGGGGTTGGCATTTGGCCTTGACAGGCCAAATTTTCAATATATTTGGTGACTCACAGGGGTTGACCAACCTGCTGGTCAAGATAACTCACTAATTTTTCATGACAATGATAGTCTGAAACATGACAACTTGACTTGATGACTCTCTTGGACTACCAAATATATTTTTATGTTGTGACACTTTTTACGATTGTAAACAATAATAAGACACAAAATAAATAACATAATAACACACCTAAATATAATAATCAAACACACGTAACCTAAGGAAAATAAAATCAAGATAGCAGACTACTACTTGTGCTAACCACTTATTGAAACAAGACAACAAACTAAAATAACTAACCTAAAGTCAAAAGCCTTCCTCCAGGGTCAAATGGAAAACTTGATTATACACCATGCAACTTTGAAGTATGATTTCCATATCTTAATAGCTTCTTCTTGAAGATAGGAGCATTTACACATTCATGGCCTATTGGGGAAGCAACTAGGCCTTCTAGTTTCACTCTTAGGTGCATGGATTGTATATGTGAGTCCAATACCCAATCATACTCCTCCCATATCCATCTTTATTGCATCAATAATGTTAATTTTGCCTTAGTCATGGGCTGCTCTTGATTTTTCATGTTCTCATGCAATGATTGTATTGGCAACATAATTGGTAAGCTTTGATTGGTGTCTTCATTTTCCTCATTGGATTGAAAATCATTAGTTGTTATACTATTCTTTATAAGACCCTCCTCAAGCTCCTCATGGGGTAGATATTTCAAGTTTTGATAGTCGATCTCTACCATATGGGGTTCACTACCATCCTCACCATTTGCTTGTGAGGCATCATGTTGATCACACATTTCCAACTCTTTAACAGAGTCATAGCAAGGCTCTTGAGCTGTTGTAACTTTATCATATTCATCTTAAGTGGAGAATGGCATCTCATCTATCCACTCAAGATCTAGCTCATCTTGTCTTGGAGTCTCTAGACTTAGATTGCCTTCTTCAAGATCGAAAACATTGGTGGTATATTCATGTGAAGCTTCAATTTGTTGTTCTATTCCATCGTACAAATCTGTCATACTAATTTCTTCAATCTCACTCAAGAATTCATGGTACAGTTGTTGCCAATGGTCATCAACTTCAAAAATGTTCTCAACCTCAACAATGGTTCCATGTGAGTTGTCTTCATGGCTGCCTCCTAGAGGAGGAGTTATTTTTATCTCATCTTTATCAGCTTCAACATCTTGCCATTATGGCTGCCCCACATCATCCAGCTTTACTTCATGTTTAATTTCTGATCTGTAGGGGTGGATTAGGGTTCTAATCATGATTTCCTCATCATAAATGGTTGAGGTGTCTTCTTCAAGGTGCTCTTGAAATTCATTAGTAGATGTAATATTATCAAGTTCTTAATGGATTGTTCTTTCACTGATTAAGCTTGATAGATTATCTCCCACTCTTGGATTTTCAAGTTTTGCCTTTAATGCATTTGATTCCTCTTCACAAGAAGAAAGGGTGCGAGGGAAATGAACTTCCTTAGCTTGCTTAATAGTTTTTAAGGTGTCTTTCCAGCTTAGTGTTGGAAAAATCTAGTTTGAACTTATATTATTGTGAACATAAATATGTGAGTATTATTAATATAAGTTATTTTTTAAAACAAATCACATATTGATATTGTGAGGAGTGATTTTAGGAGTGTATTAGTTTTTAATGGTTAGTTTTTAGAATAACTAACCTATTTATAGAGTGAATGGTTATACGACCATTATTATATATTTGTAATGTTCCTAAATAATAATATGTTGATGAGATTGACCAAATTCTATGCTTCTACACATTTGAGCCTTCAACTCTTTCTTTCAAATGGATTAAATCCTAACAGTGGTATTAGAGTAGGTATCTATGGACCTCTCTGTACAACATTCATTCATTTCATGCATCAAATTTGCTTAATAGATATGTAGTGTAGACCATATGCAAAATCCATTGTAGTTTGTTCACCTTGCTTACACCTATCAATAAATTATAGTGAAGACGACATGCACATTTGTTGACTCCACCATCCACCTACATTTTTTGCTATCTTCGTTCCATCCTATTCATCTCTTTCTGTAGTTTGCTCACCCATCTTGTTTTCTATGTGCATTAAAAAATTATCTTCTATTTTTAATTTCATATATATTTAATTTGAAGTTGTTTTTTATCAGTATATGAAAAAAAATTAAAAAAAGGGAAAAGGAAAACTAAAAAAAGGGATAGAAAATTTATTTGAAATAGGTTCACAAAAATTAAATTATCTTTTACTTTTGGTTTAGACATAATAAGTTATTTTTGGTGGCTTTATTTATATAGTATAGTTTTTAAAAGTATTTAGTGGTCATTTGTTACGTCAATTATATATCTTTTATGTCATTAATAGATTGACATTGATTTTTTTTATCAAAAGAGTCATCTTTCTTATTATTGTATTAATATAGAATATCATTTTGTCATCATTTATAATTGTTAATAATTATGTATATATGTTAAAAATAAGCGATCGGTTATTTTAAAGTTTTATTTATCGACAATAGTCCATTGTCATTTATTTTTGTTATTTTATGTCATTTTATTTAGTCAATTATCTTTTTGAGTATTGTACATATCTTATAGACTCTTAGTCATAAGTCATCAAATAAACCTTGAAAGATAGCTTTCAATAAAATGGGATGTTCACTATAATTAATCTCATGTTTGTATTGGACGCATTATTGGTTGAAACTGATGTCTGTAAGTTCAAACTATGGGAGGGAATGTTGGGAAAATATAGTTTTAAATTATATTAGTGTGAACATAAACATGAGAGTATTATTAATATAAGTGATTTGTTAAAATAAATCACATATTAATACTATGAGGAGTGATTTTAGGAGTGTATTATTTATTAGTGGTTAGTTATTAGAACAACTAACCTATTTATAGATTGAATGGTTATACAATGATTCTTATATATTTGTAATGTTCCTGAATAATAATATGTTGATGAGATTGACAAAATTTTGTGCTTTCACACATTTGATCTTTCAATTCTTTCATTCAAATGGATTAAATCCTAACACTTAGAACCTTAGGAGCTTTAGGAGCATCAAGCTTGGAGACCATACTATTACTCTTGAAATCTTTAATTGCCTTATCAAATTATGATATGGTTTGATGTTCATGAATGGATACAACATGAAGGGTTGATGGGACACTTGGAGAACATGAGAAACCTCCTGAAAAAGACTTCATACTTTTCTCTTCATCTCAACTCTTTCTTTTAAGGGCAAGGATAACATATTCTGGTGTTCTAGCCTATGAAGGCATCCATTTTGAAGTTATTGTAGGTTATTGAGAAGGCATGGGTGGGTCTTGAAGATTATTTATAAAAGGTGGGAAACTCCTTGTCATGAATTCTACTATCCTTCTCTCCTCATACTTTGGTTTTGGTGAAGGAGTAGTAATTTGAGTATATTGGCATGGGGTAGCAGACGATAAAAACTCCTAAAATTGATTGCATGATTATTCCTATTTGAAGGCTAATATTTGATTAGCAATGATTTAGTTCATCCTCTTCATCTCCTCCAACACATCATAAAAATCTATGTCTCTTGGAAAGGTTGTTGGGGAGGGAAAGAATGAGAGCAGTTTTGGTAAGGATGTTGACTATAAGGAATAGTAGCTTGTTGTCATGATTGGTCAGGAGGATAACAGGGTTGCCAAGGAGGTAAAGGAGGTTCACAATGTTGTTGATAGTATTGGTAGTAAGGATGCCCATTATAAGGCTGATAAGGGTTAGCATAAGGTTCATAGGGGTTATAATAGGGTTGATGGGGAGGTAGGTGATAGAAATATGATCTATAGGATGGCATAGTCCACCAGAAGACAAATGAAAACCAATTAATTTATGAATAAGAGTTGCCCTTTAACTTAGAGATGATGACCATATGAGTGCTTAAAACTGATTGTGAAGACCAAAATGTTGAAAATGAGTATTCCAATGCCTAAATCTGTATCCCACCAGGCATGCCAGAAATGTTAGCAACCCAAGTTGTACCTTGCTGAAGTAGATTGCTCATATCTCCTTTAAACCTGGACTATCATTGGAATGGTCTAAAGGTTGTGGGATACCTTAACTTAGACCATGCCTCTAGATTATGAGGCTATCTCCTCTGATGCCTCAACTTTACTCAGTTTACCAAAACCTACTTTGTTATGGGGTTGAAAAGAGTTAGAAAGATAATTGAAAAGGAAAACCTATTCTAGTGATGGTGATGCACCTAATATAATCATTAATCCACTCAATTTGAACTCCAACTAACATTAATGAACCAAAAATAGACTGAAGCATTATCTCTAAAGATCCTAATCAATAATGTTTCATATGAAGGTCTGATGGATGACTATGACTTGGAGGTGACGGATGAGAGGCTTCTCCTAAAACACTTTCAACATGATAACACTTCAAGCATAATCATCAAACTTTGACACTTCATACAACCTACATAGGAAAACTATATGTATATAGGTGTGAAAAAGACATGTTAAGGGAAGATTTATATCACTTATACACATCTGAACAAGCAAAAATACACTATAAGCCAATAATGGAGTGGCTACAATAGTTTCTTTATTAATTCAAGAGGTTACAAATCTCAATCTTGATATAGTTTCATCATGTCCAAGAGATGGATCTTGAAAAAAACCTAAAAGCTTGAATATATAGAAAGTGAGAAGAAGAGAAGAGAATATGGTGTAGAGGAGAGAAGAAGAGGTTATCCAATCATTAAATCCTATACAACTCAGTTACAACTTACTACAAGTAGTCTTCAAGACATCTCTCTATGTCTAATGTGCCTTGCATGCTCCTTGAATGAGATATTTGGCATTCAAAACAAGGTGGTGGGCCATCATAGGCATATAGCTACTTTTCCTTCCTTATAGTATAAAACCAAGTTACGTGATTGACTCCTTCCTTCATGAAGACTATGGAATATGCATTGAATGTTAGTTAAGGATCAGTTAACTCATTCTTTATCCCTTTTATGCATTGATTACCACTTAAGATCAGTCATGCATGTATTGCCACTTAAGATAAGTGTTGGGTCATTTATGTTAGAGGTATAATCACTAAGAGTGGGGGTGAATCAATGAGCCCATAAATTTTAATTTCAATTGTTGTCCTTTAAACTATTAACCAGTCAGCATATATCAACTTGATCAAGCAACACAAACAAGAGAGCTCATACATTCAATGCATACATAAGATCAAATACATAACACATAGTTCCTGTTGGAAACCCTCATGGAGAATAAAACCCACTCTCAAGTATGTAACACATGGACGATTATCCTATAATAAATTACAAACAAGAGACTAGTCAACTCCTTTAGACCAACAAACCTTGATCATATCCTCATAACCAAAGGTATTTAGTGAATCACATGTTTCACAAGGAGAAACTACCCCTAAGGAAGAGAAAGTCATTTAGACCCTCTTTTGAACACCTCCACCTTAGAAATCATGTCTTCAATTCTTGATGATGTATCTCTATTTTATAACCCTTGCACAAACTCTCTCTCTATCTCAAATATGCCTCTCACATAGGCATGTCACAATATCTTTCCTTCTTCACTCAAACTGTCTTCATATTCACACTCAGACCTCTTTGCATATCCTCAAATAAAAAAAGCATTATTATGACATTAGGAACATGACCTATAGGTCATACACATAGTTAATAAACTATTATTCTCATTAACTCAACCAATAGGCACACTACCTATCCTTCGCTCCACAACTCTCACATCCACCTTACACAAATCTCTCTCACAAGTCTTCTACTCAAAGTCTAGAAATCATCATCTTTGATTTCACTAAATATAGAGATATAATGAATTATCAAGAACTTAGTTGGCCATAATACATGCCTACACCCTTAATGCATCTTACATAGGTCACACTTAAGCACAATCCACTTTCAAATAGGCCTAAGTCACTTTTAGGTCCTATGGAGACCCATTCACCTTTTTGATACATATTTAAGCAAATTAAGAACATAAGATGCTTTTCAAATACATGGTTTCACTCCTTATGTCCCCTTAGACATCTTCAAATGATCATAATCACAAAAACACTCTTCTGCTAAAGCATAATTAGCTCAAACACTTCTCTATACACACAGTCATTATGAATGAAAACACAATCAACTTCAAAACCTTTGTTCATACTAGATATGATTGATCAATCCTTCATAATGCACCCAAAGCAACCTCATGGAGTCTAAAACACTCCCAAATAGCTAATTCATCATGAGATATCAAAACAACATCAAAATGAGCTCAATTACCCTTATTTTGTTACTTGTAGAACATGCACAAACACACAATCAACTTTAGAGCTCAATATCTTTGTTTGTACAGACTTATAGATCTTTAAATCCATATTACTAGATGTGATTTGCATTCCTCTACCACTTTTCTTTTTACTACATGTTCAAATTCATTCTAGGTCAAAATGTATGACTCAAAAACTAGACACTAGTTTTTACCTTGTTAAATTCAAATATTTAAATGCCAACAGTCATAGTTAAACTTTGAACACTATGCTCACATCTCATGTCCTCTCAACCTTAGATTTATCTCACACCATAGATCTTATCTAAACTTTAATTCATAGGTGCCAATGCTCAAACTTAAACCTCAGTCACTTTGACCTCATTTTGTGCACCCTTATAATGTTGACTCAATATGCACCATCGATCTCTATAGATCAACCAGGTCTTTAACTAGAAATGCTCATCATTAGATCAATTTGTACGAACACCCACTCATCATTGATCTCTATCCTTTACCTTTTCCTAGTTTTTAAACATCATGCACTTATTTCCATCTCACTACTTCCTTACATCTTAGAGCAACCATGCTTATTTGATCTTCTTGAGACTTGCTTGATCTTTACCTCTTACAAAATTGACTAAGTATGGGGACCCTTGTAATCTATCTAAGAAGCCAAATTTGATCCTTAATAAATTTTTTCAAACTTTGAGCATGATCTCAAATATAGACCATATGATCACCTTTCAAAGAGGAATCCAACCATATATCAAACTGATCTTGAAACCTTCATATGAGTGAGATATATCACCATTAAAATACCTTCTTAAAATCTTCTATCACAGAGCCAACTATGTCAAAAGCTTGTCTGGGAGGCCAACTTTAAACATGCATATCTTTTGATGCGCTTCAGTGCTTGACCTTAGAGTTAGCATAAATCAACTAGGGATAAAACTGAACAAACCCATATGATCACCTTCTCTTGAAACATCCACACATATGATATATTATACCATCAAAATGCTTACTCGGCTCTACCTTGCCTTATGCAAATTTGGCTAAGGGAAAACAATATCAAATTGTCTACGAGCCTAACTTTGTACTTGCATATATTTTTTCACATTTAGGTGCATGACCTTAGATTTATCACATAAGAACTAGATAAAATATTTAACAAACCCATGTGACCATATCTTCCTGAAACCTTCATGCATGTGAATGTTGAAATCATCAACATGCTTACTCGACTCTATTTGAACATAGAAAACACTATAAAAAATTCTTGAGAGCCCAACTTTACACCCATATATCTTTGACTAAACTTAGGTGCATGACCTAAGAATTAGTGCATAGCAAATAGGGACTAATATGATCACAACTATATGACCAACTCCCCCTGACTCATCCACATATGGTAATGGTGACGTCAGAAAACTACTTACTATGATTTTCTGCCATTGGACCCAAAAATATTTAAATGAGAAAAATGATAATTTGGGTGAATTCAACTTATGCACACAAGCTCTCCAATCATATAAAATCTCTTATAGGACCCTTTTCACATTTTGAATACTCTATAATCATCCTTGAACATCTCTAACCATGCCAAAACTAAAGATCAACCAAGACTCCTTTAAGCACACTAGGACAAGCACATTACACACTTTGTCATTGTTACTTAGGATATCAAAGCACTTCATCCACTCACCAAAACACCTCCATGACATCACTAACAACTCTCCAATAATTTTTCCCTTTGTCATTGATGTTAACAAACATCATTCCAATCACATTCTCTCTCTCTTCAAGCACTCCTACAACAAGAACTTTCTCCCCCTTTGACACAATGATAAATTGGGCACTAACTATTCTTGAGGACATAAGAATACCATAAATAAGAAAAGATCATCTTATAAATATGATACAAACTCCCCCTTACCTTGAGCCAACCTCTTCTTACCTTGACAAGTTTCTCTTGCTCCATGCCAACACTCTTGTCAACCAAATACTACAATCAATGAAGAAAGGACACATAAAATATTGAAAACTGATGGAACACATCAAGAAACATCTAAGAGGGACTCCCCTCAATAAATCTGAGAAATTTCACCTTCTGAGCATCTTCATATCTCCACACACACCATGAAGAACCAACATATAGGCTTACTAGCCTTCTCTCTCAAACCACCTTAAGGACCACCAACAAAACTTCAGCCACACACCAAATAGGAAAAATGATCTAAAATAACCTGAGAACTCACCTTGAAATACTCGTGCCTTTATCTTTTGGATAAACTGAGCAAAAATCACTTCTTCAAACTAGGCCTGTTTAGCCTCCTTGTAGCCCTACCTAGAACTTAAAAAGCCCACACCTTTCATTATACACATCTTCAGGACCTAAAACTTCATATCTAGAGTAATCTCATATGCCACTTTAAGAAATTCCAATTGCATCACCTATCTCATCTTTTGTAACATACTTCCTTCACAAACCTACTACCCAATTAGGTCCCCAACTTGACAAAAACTTGAATAATTTGATAACCACAAACCTTAAAATCTGTTTGAAGCTTGATTTGATAACCCATTTGGCCCACTAAACATATTAATAAGCCTCGAACCTCAACTCATAAGGCAAACCATTTTTATAGGAAATCCCAAAACCCTAAAATCTCAAAACAAACAAGGTTAACAAACCTCCTTCTGGTCAATGCACACCTCTAAAACTTCTTGCACACTTGGAGACACCCATCACACACTTCTAGACCCAATATTTGAGCCTTCATAATTTTGGGAACATAGACTTCCTATAACCCATTTTAGGACTTGCATACTCTTAAGCATAAATTGGGAAACCTGGGAGCAAATAAAAATATTCAAAAGAGTTCAACATATCTTCATATCACAAAAACACCTATAGCATGCTAAAATAAGGTCAACAAACCTTTCTATGCAACAAGATTATCTTGACAAATCACAAATCCTCTTTTACCATTTGGGAACCTTAAATCTGACCCTGTAGACTACTCCATATATAGTTATCAACATCATGACATCACCTCAACATATTTTCCACCTGGACATACATGTTCCAACTAAGAACACTCAACTCTAGACTTATAAGACCATCTCAAGAACACCACAACAACACTTGCTTCTTCACTAAAAGGAGTCTCTTAAGAAGCATAGATAGAGACATCCTTTTCACCATAATGCTCTACCATGTGTGAAACCATGAGTTTCCCACAACTCCTCATATTCCTTCTCCTCCTTGGTTAACTAATTCTTGTAGTTATTCTTCTTATTCTTAGGCTTAAGAGAATCAACATGCTCAATCACTATAGTATTCTCCTTTTTTTCTAGAATTGGATTGACAATACATGGAGAAACTAAAGATTCATGACATACATTTTCATCTAAAGAATCTATCTTATAGTTTGGAACCTTATCACTAGGCATAGCCTATTAATGTTCTTTGCATGATACATGCTCAATAACAATAAGATGTGTTAAGCATAAAATATACTGAGAGGGGGGTGAATCAATATATTAGATATCTTTTACTTAATCTGATTTCTTTTATTTAACCACTTAATCACACATTCAAGATATGCAATAAAACTGAAATAATATCATGCACCACACAAGAGAGAGAGAGAGAGAGAGAGAGAGAGAGAGAGAGAGACCAAATTTTTACGTGAAAACTCAAAGTGGAAAAAACCTTAGAGAATAATCTCAAATATATGAGTGAGCACCAACTCAAATTATAAATTTTGAAATCACCAACTTGTAGGAGCACCAACCCCTTTGTCAAGCACCAACATAGCAACTATTTATGAGCACCAACTCACATGGGCACCAACCCCTTGTAAAGATTTGTGAGCACCAACCCACAGGAGCACCAACCCCTCTTGTGTATAAAATACAACTATCTCTCAATGTTGCTTACTCAACAAATGATAGAACTCTACAATATCTCATGCTTATCTCTCCTCTTTTCTTATATAAAATAATTACAAAACCATGCAATCTCTTGTATATTATAAATAGATTCTCAAGCCTTTATTTATAGCTTTCCAAATGACCTTTGGCATTCACGCTTTGTGTCCCTTCAATCTTCACGAAAAATGTCATCAAACTTGCATGACCCTTCGTATCCTTTCGTTTGAAAAGTCACATGGTGACCCTTCATGAGGAAATTTGTCCTTTCCCATTTTATCTTTGTCTTCATGACCTTTCAAATTCCTTAAGATAACTCTTCATGGAAAAATGCACCATACCCTCTTTTGTCTTCACTTGGTGACTCTTGGAATTCCTCAAGATGACTCTTTATGAGAAAATGCATCATATTCCTCTTTTATCTTTACCTTGTGACTCTTTGACTTCTCCATGGGCCCTCTTTTCACTTTTATGCAACCAAAAATATATTTGTTAATATTAAATAAATATCAACACACATTAGCCAAGATATGAATATTAAAAACAATATTAAATGTTATGGGGCCTTTATCACCAATGTTAGACCTTTGACATCAGTGACAATATTTCCAACAAGATGTTCACTTGGTTCCATACACACCTTAAAACTAGCCTCAACCAGCACCTTGGTCTTCTCCTTGAGCTTGGTCTCTTCATTCTCGACATGAGTAGACAATGAAAGCCCTTGGCACTCTTCAGCTTTTGTAGCATTCTCCACCATAGAAAATAGATTGCTTAGACATGTAGACTCATCATAACTTCTACTTACCACCTTTGGTCTCCATGAGTTAACTTATCTTCTTCCATGTACTATGGGAGCCTGATTGAACCTATTCTGACTTGTAGGCCTTTGCTTGTAGAACCTAGCAATGTGACCTCTCTATTCACAGTTGAAGCACACCATAATTTTTGCAAGAAGATCTTTCTACCTTTCTAGACTTCGATAAAATATTTCAATGTTTCCTATGTCAGAACAACTGTAGCACTCAACATTTCTTGAAGGAAACTCAACTTGTCTTACCTTAAATGGACAACATTTTGCAAAGTGTACCAAATCATGACAATTGAAACACTCAACCTTGCTTACACCTTTTGACTGATGACCCCCATCATAGTTCTATTTAAATTCATTTTTAACAAGACTTATACATTCTCTATCTCTATGCCCAAACTAATTACAAGTATAGAAGTAACCATTTAAATTTTCATACCTCATGGCATTTGGCTATCTAATCTTATTTGTCTTCATTTTTCTATTACCTTCAGTCCTTGTCTGATGAATTATCTTCAAAGTATGTTTGTCCTAGTTCACATTAGTCATCATCTTGTTTTGAGTAACATTCTTTTGTTCTTATTCATATCCAAGACCAATTCTACCACTAACATGATTTTGACCATTCATAATATTATCTAGATCACATGAGTTCTTTTCAATTCTCATAAATGACTTCACCTTACTAGATGTCTTCTCTAACTCAGATTTCAATGACTCATTGTAAAAAACATACATTGATCATTCTTCTTTGACTCTTAGACTTTCAGACCTAGATTCCAACTTAGAATTAAGAAACATGACAACACCTTCATGTTCCCTAGAGTCTTCATTCATTCTTGCCTCAAAAATACTGAATTATTGCTCATAGTCTTTCAGTTGAGACTTAATCTTCTTGTTAATATTATTTTCAAACTTCATTTCTTGAAGAGAATTTGTTAGATAAATATCATAGTCCACCTCATTCTCATCATCATCTAAATCACTCCAAGTAGGCTTCTTTTGATGTGAGCAACTCCCTTCCTCAACGATGAACAGAGATTCATATTCAACAAGATCATCATATTCATAATCATACTCTAAGTCACTAAATTCACTCTCATTTGATGAGTTGTCATCTTCTTTGGTATAGAGACTCTTCTTATCCTTAAAGTACTTCTTTTTGTTGTCAAACCTTCTAAATTCCTTTTTGATTTTATCAAACATGAATAATCTCTTACCATAATCATTACCTTGATCATGCTCTTCATCATCATTCTTCTTATACTTACGAGGTCACTTATTAGCAAAATGTCTTATCTTTACATAGTTGAAACATTTAAAGGGTGGTTTACCATTATACTTCCCTAAGCTTGTGTTCAATTTCTTCGTAATTAAAGAAATTAGTTCATCCTCATCAATATAAGAAATGTCATCCTCCTTGGGTTTTCTTACCTTGTAACTTATTCCTAGGCTTCATCTCAGTCTTGAATGTTGCTTCTTCTCTAGTGGTATGGCATCATTTACTCTCATCTCATAGGCAGTAAGGGTGCCATGCAATTGATCCATCTTCAACTGAGTAAGATCATGAATTTCTTCTATAGTATATACTTTTGGATCAAACTTAAAGGATAGAGACCTTAATATTTTTTGGACTATAGTAGACTCTTCAAGATTCTCTCTAAGACCTCTGATGATGTTCACAATCTCATCAACTCCCTGCAAAAAGGATGCCACATAATCTTCTTCCTTCATTTTGAGACTTTCAAATTTATTTTTGTGAATCTACAACTTAGAAAGCTTAAGCTTTGAATCTCCTTCAAAAATGATCCACATTTTGTTCCATATCTCTTTATCAAATTTACAATGGATTACCATGGTGTATTTAGTCTTTAAAAGACCACAAGTGATAGCTTTCATTGCTTTGGAATTGTTCTCAAATGACTTATTATCTACAACACTAAATGGAGGAGTAGTAGGAGCAACATAACCATCCACAAAATATTACCATACATGAAACCATAGGGACATAATTTATATCCTCATCCTTTCACTCCAAAAAGCATAATTAGATCCATCCATTAAACATTGGTGCTTGCTTAGTAGATAAACCTCCTTGATGACTACCCATATTGTATCTTGGATCACCTTCAAGTTGTTAAGTCTTTACCAAAGTACCTACTCTGATGTCAATTGGTAAAGGTACAATCACTGGTAGGGGGTGAATCAATGAGACCAAATATTTCAATTTCAATTGAATTCCTTTAAACTATTAACCAGTCAGCATATATCAACTTGATCAAGCAACATAAACAAGAGAACTCATACATTCATTACATACACAAGATCAAATTCATAACATATAGTTCCTATGGGAAACCCTCATGGGGAATAAAACCCACTCTCAAGTCTATAAGACATGGAATAATATAATATAATAAATTATAAACAAGAGACTTATCAACTCTTTTAGATGAGTAAACCTTGATCATATTCTTCTAACAAAAGGTATTTAGTGAAACACTTGTTTCATAAGGAGTAACTGGCCCTAAGGAAGACCAAGTCATTTAGACCCTCCTTTAAATACCTTCACCTCAAAAATGATGTCTTCAACACATGATGATGGATCTCTATTTTCTAACCCCTACAAAAACTCTCTCTATCTCAAACAGGCCTCTCACATAGGCATGTCACAATCTCTTTCCTTCTTCACTCAAATTGTCCTCATATGCACACTCAGACCTCTTCACATATCCGAAAATTACAAGATCACTATTATAAAATGAGGAAAATGACCTAAAGTCATACACATAGTTAAAAAACTAACCTACTCATTAACTCAACCAACATGAACACTACCTATCCTTCGCTCCACAACTCTCACATCCACCTTACACAAATCTCTCTCACAAGTCTTCTATTCAAAGTCTATAAATCATCATATTTTATTTCACTATATATAGAGATATCATGAATTATTAGTAACGTGGTTGGCCAAAATTCATGCCTTCATCGTTAAGGCATCTTACATAGGTCACACTTAAGCAAAATCCACTTTCAAATAAGCCTAAGTCACTTTTAGGTCCTGTGGAGACCCATTCACCTTTTCTAAACATCTTTGAGCAAGTCAAGAACACAATACCATTTTAAAATACATGGGTTCACTCTTTATGTCCCTTTATACATCTTCAAATGATCATAGTCACAAAAACACTCTTCTACTAAAGCACAATTAGCTCAAACACTTCTTTGTACACACAGTCATTATGAATGAAAACATAGTCAACTTTAAAACCTTTGTTCATATTGGATATGATTGATCAATCCTTCATAATGCACCTAGATCAATCTCATGGAGTCTACAACACTCCCAAATAGCTAATTCATCATGAAATATTGAAACAACATCAAAACAAGTTCAATTACCTTGCTCGAGTTACTTATATAATGTGAAATAACACATAATCAACTTTATAGATCAATATATTTATTTTTACACACTTCTAGATCTTCAAATCCATATTTATAGATGCACCTTGGAGTCCTCTACCACTTTACTTTTTACTACATGGTCAAATTCATTCTAGATCAAAAGATATGACTCAAAAACTAGATACTAGTTTTCCCTTATTAAATTCAAATATTTAAATGCCAACAGTCATAGTTAACTTCGAACACTATGCTCACATCTCATGTCTTCTTAGCTTTAGATCAATCTCACACTATCGATCTTCTCTAAAATTTATTTCATAGGCTGAAATTCTCAAACATTAAACCTCAGTCACTTTGGACTCATCTTGTGCACCCTTGCAATGTTTACTCAATATGTACCATCGATCTCTACAGATCAACCAGGGCTTTAACTAGCAACACTCACTGTTAGATCAATTTGTAATAACACCCACTTGCCATTGATCTCTATCATTTACCTTTTCCCAGTTGTTAAAAATCATGCACTTCTTTCAATATTGTTACTTCCTTAAATCTTGGAGTAAACACGCTCTGTCGATATTCTTACTTGCTCAATCTTTACCTCTTGTAAAATTGACTAAGTATGGGGACCCTTGTAATCTATCTAAGAAGCCAACTTTGACCCTTAATAAAATTTTATACGATTCGACGCATGATCTCAAATTTGGACCATATGATCACCTTTTAAAGAGGAATCCAACCATATATCAAACTACCCTTAAAACCTTCATACATGTAAGATATATTATCATTAAAATACCTTCTCAAAATCTTCTATCACAGAGCCAACTATGTCAAAATTTTATCTCGGAAACTAACTTAGAACATGTATATCTTTTGACGCACTTTCATGATTGACCTAAAAGTTAATGCAAATCAACTAGGCATAAAACCAAACAAACCCATATGATCACCTAATTTTGAAATGTCCACACATATGAAATATGCTACCATCAAAATGGGAAATTTTTTTATCAAACTACCTGGGAGCCCAACTTTGCACTTGTATATATTTTATCATGTTTAGGCACATGACCTAGGATTTAGCACATAATAACTAGGAAAAATATTGAACAAACCCATGTGACCATTTATTCCTGAAACTTTCATGCATGTGAATGCTGACATCATCAACATGCTTACTCGACTCTATAAGAACATAGAAAACACTATCAAAAAATGCCCGAGAGCCTAACTTTTCACCCACATATCTTTGATTGTGCTTAGGTGCATGACTTAATTATTAGTGCATAGTATCTAGGGACTAATATGATCATAACCATATGACCAACTCCCCTTGATTTATTCACACATTGCAATGGTGATGTCAGCAAACTGCCTACTCAGGTTTTATATCATTGGACCCAAAATGTCTAGATGAGAACAATGATAATCCAGGTGAATTCCACTTATGTACACAAGCTCTAATCATATAAAATATCTTATAGGACCCCTTGCATATGTCTAATACTCCATACTCATCCCTAAACATCTTTAACCATGCCAAAACTAAAGATCAACCAAGCCTCCTTTAAGCACACTAGGACAATCACATTGCACACTTTATCATTGTTACTTAGGCTATCAAAGCACTTCATCCACTCATCAAGACACGTCCATGAAATCACCATAACATCACTAACAACTCTCCAACAATCTATGATCCATGTGGTATTTATTATCTTAGTTTGTTATATTAATTACTTTTTAGTTATTCAGGTTTGTTGAAACCCATAAGGTAGTTGTAACTTCTCGTGAAAGTTTTATAAGCTTTCACTATCTTTGTAAAATCAACCCGAAATAATAAAACATAATATTTTAAGTGGAAAAGTGTTTGCAATGTAATTTCTTTGATTATTTCAGCATTTACTAGGGCCAATAGTGGTATCAGAGCCATAACAAGAAATGTTTTATCTACCTGTATGGCTTTCAAAGGTTTGAAGGAGTGTTTATGCTATGTGGTAGGATTAAATAATGTACCAAAGAACATGCTAAGGTAAATGATGCATCTAGAGGGATACCTCACCAATTAATTAGATCAATTTCAATGATTGGAGTCATTGAGGTTTGGCAAGTGGTCTTTTTCATACTCTTGTTATTTTTCTAAATCAGATTTAAAATCTAAATGCCTACTTTTCATTAGTTAAAAAAGGGCTTGTTTCAGAAGTATTGGGTGCATTATGAGTGCATTTTTTAAACAACAAGATCATCAATTATTGTGTGAAGTTTTCCCTAAGTGTTGTCAATATCATCCTTCTGGGATAGAGTTTTGGAAGATGATATTGGTCACTGTTGATTTGATTATTTTCCATTCACATTTTTTTTAATTCTTAGAAGAAACCAACTAGTAGCAATTCTTACATGGGAGGCATAACGTCTCACATCATATTGGACTGGGCAGACCTTCCTTTCAGATACATGTTTGTGGTGTAGTATTTTGTAGAAACTTTTCGATAGCATAGTTTGGAAGTATCTTGTCAATAGAACCACTTACATTTAGAGACTACCTGCAACTCAATGAGTATTCTGTAAATGAAAAGGATTCGATTTAAATTTATGAATAGATATCAGTAATATGGTGCCATCAGTGGCATTTCTCAAATCCATGGCATGTTGATCATAATTTAAAAGCTTATCAAAACTTTGGTAAAACCTAAAAATAGTGTGGGTCCCTCCAAGCACCAACATAAATGGAGTGAAATATTTTTCCATGCACGGATTTTGCCATATGAATTAATTTCACATACATGTATTTTTTTATTTGTCAAAATCTTAAAAAATACAATTTAAATAAATTGTCTTGGAAACCAATATTCATATTGATCGTAGTGGATTTTGTAGACACCACAAATGTGTCTGCACCTTGGTTCTCCCCCCTTGTCCACCTCAAACCCATATCCTAACCCTTGGCCTTAGTCCCCTCCACTCATTTGATTAAAATAACTTAAATATTTTAATTAAGTGGCCCCCTTTCCACCTCACCCTTGCCACCTTGGATCCTCCCTTGGATCCCTCCACCTTCCTCTTAGCCTTTATTATGCCAAATCTTCTCATTATCTTCCTCCCGCGCCCATTTAAGCATCCTCATGACCGTTCTTCCCACAATCCCTCACCCGGCGGCGTGCAAGAATGCGCAGAGGCTATTTTTAGTCTTTGTCCCCATTCTGCTACCGCCGACGTCGGCGATAATGCCAGCGTCGGCAGCCTTCAAGACTCCTTTCTGCATCCATTCCACCGCCCGGCCCCTTGAGCTCGCAAACAAAATTCTCTTGCCGTTTTGGCATTCGTTTCTTCTCCCTCTGAACCTCGTGCAATAGCAGCAACAGGTGCAGGGATTCTTGAGCAGAGATTTAGTCTTTTGTGGTCTCAACAATAGCTCTTCCACTCTTCATTCAGCAATCTAAAAAGGTAAGCACAGTCTGTTATTTCATTTCATTTTTTTTTTTAGTGTTCAGTTGTTTGGCATCTGCTGTCTCCCACTGTCCTCTGTCCTACCCCTTGAGAGGCTGAAAAGCCTTCTCAGGCCCTGTTCTCTGTCCATCTCCCTTTCACCTGTCATCCTTTCAGTACAATTCCGGACAACTCCCTCATCCCTCCTACCAACAAAGACCCTATACAGGGCACCTGATCAGAACCAGACCATTCCCCAGTCCATTCAAATTCATCCCTGAGCTCTGCCTCGAACCTGTTCACAAATCAGACCTGTCCACAGTCCAAAAACTCGACCAGAACTGACAACAGGCCACTGCCCCGACTGACGCCAGTTACTTCCCCGACCGACGTCAGCAGGATAACCGAAGTCGGCAGCCCAGACAACCGACGACGGCAACATTACCGACCTCGGCGACTGTCATCAGCCCGACAACTCTTTTCAGGTAACCATTGATCTTTTCTTTCATTTCTAATTTGTCTATCACTCCTATATTCTAGCATTCTATATTTCCTTAGTCTTTTATCTGTCTGTTATCAGTGAGTTGACCTCCCTTGAGGAAGTTTTCACACTTCCGGGAACAAGCTATTGCTTGGCAACCCACTACCTATCCATCTAACATCTTCTTGTCTAAGTTTCTTTTTCCTTGCAGGTGTCATTCCTCCACAGCCAAAGAGGGGTGCCCACAAACGTCTGGATTACGGTGCGCAATCTTTATCCAGGTACTTCTAGCCTTGTCCATTTCTTTAGTTTCTTTATTCATTTTTTGAATGTAGAAAGCGAATTAGCGATATAAACATTCTGGCACGCCCGGTGGGACCTTAGGTTCTTCCTCAGGTTCCTCTTCCTTTCATTCATTTAGGTGCATTTAGGCTCCTTCCTTCTTGTCTCTTTCTTCTATTCCAAATGACACTATAAGCAGGACTAAAACGAATCTTTCTTCTTTGCATTTCTAGACTAGTCTAAACATCATACTCTCAACCCTTTCTCAAACTTGTCTTCATAACAAATTTCACATTTCGACTTGGGCTTAAAACGTATTGCACTTTCATTTCTGCTCGTGCTTGCATTAGTCCACATCTAGTAACTTAAATCTGCATATTGAATAAATCGTAGACACTTGATGTTACACTACCAAACCACATGCACTAAAACGAACATAAAACTTACTTGAGACAAGGCCCGACTGGGATTTCATCCCCCAGCGGATACCTTACCCGTCCCGATGATCCTACTTGGATTTCATCACCAAGGGGGAAGCCCACTCCGTTCTCTGGCGGAGGATAAACTCTAGGCGAGGTATATCTTGGCTAAGCGAGACTAGCTAACCACTGGAATCGTGAAGTGAGGGGAGCTTGCTCCTTAGCACCAGGCCACGTACCAGACCTAACACAGATTTTTGAGCACCTAAAACAAGACCTGAAACCAGCTCTAGACTGCCTCTTCTAGGACCTTTCTTACAGCCAATCTCCCTAAACATTCCTCTAAGGCATAAGCCACAAGATTCTAAGGTTAATTCCTAAGATTTATCACTTAGGCTTGTCTGTCTCTCTCTATTTTTCTCTTCTCATCTGTTTGTTTGAGTGAGTGAGGACGCTTTCTTCATTATTTTTCCAAGAATCTTAAAATCCTTTTGTTCTCTAAAAAACACAGTCACCGGCATCGGTTCTATCACCGACGTCGGCTTTCCTCTCTTATCGGCATCGGTTATCTGACCGACGTCGGCTATCTGCCTTACTGACATCGGTTTTTCAACCGACGTCGGTCTCTGTCACTGTCCTTTTTTTTGAAAACCAGCAGCCTAAAACCTGTCCCTTCTCTGACAAAAACTCCATCCTGGTTTTCTGAAACAGAAAAACACAGTTTCTGAAACCTGAACCTCCTTTGCCTTGCATGGTTTTGACTCGTAGCCAAGCCAAAGCTCTTGTCAACCACGCTAGCCGTCAACAACTTCCGTCTACCCCGTCCGTGACCAAGCCTACAATGGAGTTCAACTCGGAGACCGAAAGAACTCCTATTCGTCCAACCCCGCCACAGACTCTTATTGTCCAAGAAGGGGACCAAGACTTCGAACGATTCTTGGACCTCAACGTCAAGGCCTTGCAACACTATCTCGCGCATAGCCGAACGCGAGACTCCTTGGGCAATCCAATCTACGGAATGCCAACCTCTTGCCGCGACTACGGCTGTATCGACGGCATCCGTAGTTCAACCCTTGGACACTCAAGCCATCGCTTCGACCACTGACCAGACTTTGACCAATCCTCTAGGCGTGGCCTCTCCCTCTATCTTTAGGCCCACTTCCACCGGGGTCTCGGCCCCCTATCAACCTCGACTCGCTCAACCGCTATCCACTCTTTTTCAAAACTTTGTCGTCTCTATTCTGCCTACCCTGGCCCCTATCAACACCAGGGTGGCTTCTTATCCCTTGGCCCCCGTCACCACAGTCCAGCCTCTCGTGGTGACATCGGGCCTAGCTATGCCTTCTACCCAACCACCTTTAGCCTCTTCATCCATCTCTACGACTAGTTACCCCTACATTGCGCCATTACAGGGGCAACCGACTACGTCGTATGCCTCCCCTAGCCTCTTCCAAGCGCCCTACAACTTAGGGGGCGCGCCACCCATCAATCCGTCGGCAAACATCATCAAAATGCTGATGGACAAGATGACCAGTCTAGAGACCTCTATTTTCGGCTCGCGCAACGCTCTCTCATATGAGCAGATTTGCAACGAGCCCATTCATCCTTCTATCCCAATCATACCATATCCTAGCCAGTGGGAGCTTCCAAAGTTTTCTCGCTTTCAAAGCAAGGAAGACCCACAGCAACACTTACGGGCATTCAAACATGCCTGTTACCTCATTTCCCATGACGATGCGTTGCTCTTACGCACGTTTCCTATGTCTCTCTCGGGTGCTGCGCTCAACTGGTACAGCTCCCTTCCCAGCCATTCTCTCTTCTCATTCACACAATTGGCCCAGCTCTTCTTCGATCATTTTTCCATCAACATAACCAAGAAGGTCTCGATCACGGACCTCTATTCTATCCGGCAATTCGAGGATGAGTCCATAGCCGACTTCGTTGCTCGATGGAGAGGCCTCATCAATCAACTCTCCTTTTCCTTACCCCAGGCCGAGCTTATTGAACTCTTCTCCCAAGCCTGTGTCAGACATATTTCTTCCACCCTGAGGGTTCAAACCTTCCGCACCTTCGATGAAGCCTTCACGATGGCCCGCAAACTTGAGTTGCGTGCCATCGAGGAGAATAAAGTCAAGTTGCGGAGCAAGAATCCCAGCTCTAAGACCAACGACTCTTCCTCTGCTAAGCCATCATCATCCAATTCTAAATCCAAGGCTTCAGCCAATGCCGTGGTTGTTAGACCTTCATCTTCTTCGACCACTCAGCCTGAGCCATCCACATCTCAGAGCGCCACTCGCCAATTCCAGCAAAGATACGTACAACGACGGTATACTCCTCTCGGAGAATCATACGCGTCTGTGCTGGAAAAGCTTGTTAAGCAGGGGGTCCTTAATCTCCTTCAAGCCCGACCTCCTCCACAATTTGATCCCTCACACGCCATTCCTGCGTGGTATAGGGAACAAGACTTCTACAGCTTCCACCGTGTTAAGGGACATGACACAGAAAACTGCAAAACTTTTAAGAACATAATCCAAGACATGCTTGAAAAGGAGACCTCATCTTACACAATCCCAATGCACCCCCTAATCAGGCCATTGACATCTTCAAACAACCATTCCCTAATCATCCACCAACTCAAAACAATGTCTAGACCTTGATTGACGATAATCATGAACACAATATTCGAACAGTCAATACGGTCTCGCCTTTCGTCCCCAATCAACCTCAAGAGGTTAGTCCATCAATCAGTCCATCACATGTGAATGAACCTCTTTCCCCGGCTACTTCTCCATCGACCTCTCTCATCTTAGAGGACGCCTCGGCTTTACCAGCACCACCGGTCTCGCCCTCCTCCTTTCTGCTGCCTATGGAGGACCCGACCCTTCCTACTCTTCAACCGCAAGTGGAGGGCACCATCATCCCTGCCCTTTACCCGCTTGAGGAGCCTCACTTTTCGGATTCTTCTCCACCCAGAGAAGAACCTGTCTCCCCTTTGTCTCCATCTAGATCTGTCTTATCTTCACCATATCATGCGTCTAAGACCACTACACCCATCTCGTCTTCAACCTCGCAACCATCAACATCTTCTTCTCAGCCGTTTTCCCGGTTAGTGGAGAAAATCGAACTTCTCCCTCCGAGGAAAGTGACGCCTCAGGTGTTGTGAGAGCGTCTTAAAGCCCTTCAGCATACCCGTGCCCTCTCATCACATACTGCTAATCTTCCCAAGGCAGAATCTCTTCAGACTCTTGACAAAGACCAGACTCTCAAACCTCAACCAAGCCCGTCAAAACCGAAACCTGCATCTCTCTCGTCTAAGCCTATCAAGTCACTTGGCGTTCATCCTGTCTCCACCCTCACTCACCCGTAAGTGAAGGTGGACCTAGCCCAGACCTTGACCAGTAGTAGTCTTTCAATCAAGTCAAAGGAGACTGCCAGACCGCCGAAGCGAACGCCTCCTTCCCCGTCACCATTGCCATCTATTTTGGGCCCCCATCCTTCGACCCTGGCTAGAATCCTTCCCACTCCGGCCTCCAATCAAAACTCGTTGCCTCCTTTGCTTTCTCTACCTACCTCTAGCCGTCCCTCTCCCAAAAAGGCGGTACCAATCACCAAGAAAATGTCGTCTATGCCTGTCACTGCACCATCAACCCATAAGGTGGTACAGAAACCTCTTCCAACCTCGCCAAAGCAAAAGTCACCGACCTCGTGCATATCAAACAGCACGGACCCTCTAGTGGGCTCATACTCGTTGATATTACGCCGACTTCTGCAGACTTCCGACATAACCCTTCCACCCATCAAGCCTTTCCAGCCTCTCGGGTCTAAGCCCTCCTGGTTCGATGACACAAAAATCTGCTTATATCATCGTACACCAGGACATGATACCGAGACTTGCTGTGCCCTCAAAGTCGTCATCCGCCGCTACATGGAGAAGGACACTCTTCTCCTTAAGGACACTCTTGACCAGACCCCGACTCCTTCCCGTCTAACCTCTTCAAACACGTCAACATCTCACCAGCAAGACATGACCCCTTCTTCACCTCCTATTTTCGAAATCAATGCTATCCGTATAACCACTAGGTCGCAAAAGGACAAGGCGAAAGAAAAAGCCACCATTCCTTGGACCTATCCCTTCGTCAAACCACCTCTTGCACCCAAGCCTAAAATTTCTATCCTTGGCGCGTCCCAGCCTTCTTCGTCTTCTTCCTCTGGGCCAATTCACGACTCCATGCTGAAGCAGCTTCACCAGACACCTGTAAAGATGTCTCTTTATGACCTTATCCAAACCTCGCCTCAGCACCGTCAAGCCCTCATCCAAGCCTTGCAGGCAGCGGAGGTCCAACCCGAGGACCCCCAACCACTCGCTGCCCTCGTCCATTCTTTATCTCCTGTCGTCTCCATCACATTCAGCAATTCTGAGATTCCCACATCTAACACGGAAGATCAGGACGCCGCCCTCTTCATCACTGCCTATGTTGATCGGACACACATTAAACGCGTTATGATCGACGGCGGCGCTAGCATCAACATAATCTCTACCCATGCCTTTGACCAGTTGGCTCTTCCCAAGAATTGCGTCTCCAAAACTGACGCGATCTTACGCTCTTTCAACGACACCACCACCACGACCATTGGCACAGTCATCCTTCACATTCGCGTTGGTCCACGCACAGTCCCGGAGCTCTTCTATATCATCGAAGGAGAGTTTCAATACAACATTCTACTGGGACGACTTTGGATCCGTGCCATGGCCTGTGTCCCCTCCACCCTACACCGTTGTGTGAAGTTTGAGCATGACGGGCAAGTCCACACCATTCCCGCTGACCCTTCACCCTTCAAGACTTGCAACACAACCTACCGTCCCAACGATGTCCTCATTCCCATCAAGCCGTCAACTCTGGCACCGCCTCCATCTGCGGAAGCTTCGACCAGTTCGCAATCGGCGGTCACCCTCACCCCTCCTCTTCAAGCGCCGACCAAAGACCCCATGGAAGACGTCTTCCAACGACTATCACTTGGGGAATATCGCTTGTTGACCCTCGACATGTTCCAAACTCCGCAAGAGTATGGACGCCTTCATTTCAGTCCCAATTACGACCAACGGATCGGGATGGTCGTACCTTATGGTCCTCCTCACCTCCAAACCAACTTTGTCTATGGGGGGCTCAATCAAGCTCCTACCAACGGCAATTCCCTCTCTTCACCCCAACCTTTCACATCAGATTTCTCATTTCTTGGCAACCCCGCCTCCGCACACGCTTACCTTTACAGGTGTGCATGGAAGGGTTTTGGTTTTGGACGCTATGAGCAGGGCTCCCATCAGCCCATCGAGCCGCTCAATGATGATGATGCCAAGAAACGGTATGGCCTGGGATATCATGACCCCACTCAGGCTCCTTCCGACCTTTGTCCCGAGCCAACAATTGACCAATCTCCTCCAAACTCACCCATCTCTCCTTCATCACCTACGGAGTCGGTGGTTTCCATCCCTCCTAGTTTTTTTTTTCATAAACACCATCCGCCTGGAACCCCTGACCTATCAGCTCAATGGGGTGTCCAGATCTCTCCCTCTCATCTTTCCTACCATGATAGAGGATGAGTCGGCAACCATTCACACTGTCCACTGCGTTGACGATGACGCCATCCTTTCCTACATGGGTGCCGATGACTCTTTCATCTAGCGTTCCCTCCCTTCCGAGACCCAGGTTATGTTAAATGAATCAACCATTGACATCAACCTCCCTTCTTCCGATGTTCTTCACGTCTTAAAGATTGGCCAATCTTTAGACACTCAGGAGCAGCTTGACTATACCCAGTTTCTTTTCGACCATAGCAAGGCCTTTGCCTGGACTTATAGCGACATTCCTGGCATCGACCCCACCATCGCTACCCATAACATTGTCACCAAACCAGAGGCTAAGCCTGTTAGGCAAAAGCTTCGAAAGATGCATCTTCGCGTTGCGCTCCTTGTCAAAGAGGAGCTTCAGCACCTTGTTTTTGTCTCCTTCATCCAGCCTATCGATTATCTGCAGTGGGTCTCTAACATCGTCCCAGTTACTAAAGCAACTGGAGGAATTCAGATCTACACGGACTATTGCGACCTTAACCTAGCCTGTTCCAAAGACGACTTTCCTCTTCCTAACATTGACCAGCTTGTTAATCTCACGGCCGGCCATGAGATGCTATCTCTCATGGACGGTTTTTCAGGATACAATCAAATCCTGATCGCACCAGAAGATCAACACAAGACTACCTTTATCACTCCATGGGGGACTTTCTGCTATCGAGTCATGCCTTTCAGCTTGAAAAACGCTGGTGCCACATATCAGCGCGCCATGACCTACATTTTCCACGATCTCCTCCACAAAATCATGGAGGACTATGTGGACGACCTTCTCGGCAAATCCAAGCTTCGTCGCGACCACTTGACCATTCTCAAAATCATCTTCTCTCACCTTCTTCAATACAATGTTCGCCTTAACCCCAAGAAATGTGTCTTTGGGGTCCTCTCAGGCAAGCTTCTCGGCTTCATCATTTCCTTTCGTGGTATCGAGATAGACCCCGCCAAGATCCGCGCTATCCTCGAAATGCCACCCCCGACCAATCTCAAGCAGCTTCGCAGTCTATAAGGGAAGCTCTAGTCCATCCGTCGTTTCATCTTGCAGCTTTCAGACCGCTGCCAACCTTTTCATCATCTCCTTAAGAAGGACGTCTCCTTTAAATGGGATGAGGACTGTCAAGAGGCTTTTGAAGCCCTCAAAAGCTATCTGGTCTCTCCACCAGTCCTCATTCCACTTAAAGACGACCAACCCTTCTACCTTTATATCTCTGCCACCAACCATTCGTTAGGTGCCATGATCGCGCACCGAGACGAGCATCATCGTGAGCAAGCGGTTTACTACATCAGCCGAACACTAGTCGACTATGAAACTCGGTATACTCATACCGAGAAACTCTGTTTGGCATTAGTCTTTTCCGCTACCAAGCTCCGCCACTATCTCCTCACCCACAAAACCTTTGTCGTCACTCACACCGACCCTCTCAAGTATATGCACTCCAAGCCATATCAGAATCAACGTATGGCTCGGTGGCTCATGCTGCTCGCTGAGTTTGACCTCGAATTCATCCAGCAGAAATCTATCAAGGGGCAAACCATCGCTGACCAACTGGCAGATGCCCCTCTTCCCGACAACCAACCTTCACACTGTGAGTTCCCTGACGAATCTATCGCTACACTTTCCACCGATGACACTGTCTACCAAATGACCATGTTCTTTGACGGCTCTAAATGTCAACTCGGTGGGGGTGCAGGGGTCATCCTCATCCCACTCGAAGGGGATCCCATGCCTCTATCTTTCAAGCTTGACTTTGATTGTACCAATAATATGGCCGAATACGAGGCCTTAATTTTGGGACTTCAGACTGCCCTTTCCCTCCACATCAAGTCTATCAACATCTTCGGCGACTCGCAGCTCATCGTTAATCAAGTTAACGGTTCATATCTCTGTAAAAACGAAGTTTTGCAGAGGTATAAGAATCGTGCTGACCTTCTTTTGGCATCTTTCGACCACTATCTCTTGCAGACTGTTCCACGCTCTACGAACAAGTTTGCTGATACCATGGCTTCTCTTGCTTCACATATCCCGTCTTCATCATCGTCATCTCGACTTTTTGTCACGGTGCATCGTGTACCCTTGCCTTCATACATCTCCCCTCACATCGACCATATCAACACTATCAATTCTATCCCACAAGATGACTGGTATAAGCAACTTGTAGACTACTTGTCTCTTTCTGTCACTCCTCCCAACCTCTCTAGCAATGCGCGGCGAGCTTTCATCAAGCGCACAGCTCGCTATACCATGCTAGGGGGTCTTCTCTATAAGCGAGGCTTTGACGGCCTCCTTCTTCGCTGTCTCACCTCCACTGAAGCTCCTCAAGCCATAAAACAAGTCCACGATAGGATTTGTGGTGGACACTTCTGTGGAAACTCGGTTGCCAAGCGCATCTTTCGCCTGGGTTATTATTGGCCCACCCTTCATCAAGACTGTAGCGACTATGTTCGGCGCTGCATCAAGTGTCAGCAGCACTCTAACCTGCTTCATCTCCCTAGCCACGCCTTACAAGTCGCTCAGGATTTATGGCCTTTCTCTCAGTGGGGCTTAGATCTCATCGGTGAGATTAACCCTCACTCGTCTCTTCGTCATCAGTCCATCATCACTGCCACTGAGTATTTCACCAAGTGGGTGGAAGCCATTCCTCTTGTCTCCACAAAAGCTGACAAAATTGTCGACTTCATCAGCAGCCACATCATCTGTCGTTTCGGTGTCCCTCACAAAATCATCACCGATAACGGCAAGTCCTTCAAAAACAAGACTGTCCAAAAACTATGCGACTCATTTGGCATCAAACTCAGCTTTTCTTCGCCTTACTACCCACAAGCAAATGGGCAGGCTGAGGCTTCCAACAAAATTCTGACTAAAATTCTCATGAAGGTGGTCAACGACACAGGAAGGGATTGGCACATTCATATTCCCTTCGCTTTGTGGGCCTACCGCACTAGCATCCGAACCTCTATGGGTGCTACCCCTTTCTCCCTCGTGTATGGAACAGAGGCTGTCTTACCTCTCGAAGTACAAATCCCGTCTCTTCGCATCTCCCTGCATGACATTATTTCCAACGACGACTTTCGTCAAGATCGTTTAGCTCAACTTGAGTTACTCGACGAGCGCCGTCTCGCAGCCCTCAATCATCTCCATGTCTACCAAAGTCGCATAAAGCGAGCCTACGACAAAAATATGCGAGAACGAGATTTCAACATCGGAGACCTCGTCCTCAAAGAGAATCAGCACGTGACCAATATGGAGCGAAGTAAACAAGGCAAATTCGCCCCCAATTGGCTTGGACCTTTTATCATCACGCACAAGTATGGGTCAGGGACTTATTGTCTGTCCTCCCTCGACGGACAGCAAGAACCTGAGCCTCTTAATGCGTTGCATCTTCGAGCATTCTTCTGTTAGTCGAGTACTCGCCTACTTGACACGTAACTTGAGCTCGTCCCTTGAGCAATCCTCATCCTCTTAATCCTCATTCCTTTCAACCCTATTTCCCTTTAACAAGTCCTCTACAACCCTTTTATGATGCATGGATGCTTTGTCCTAATAAAAGGGAGTCCTTGAACTTCTACAGTCTTGTCCGTGACTCAAAATCAAAAAATCAAGATGTCAAAACATAATCCAAGGTCACAAAATCAAATCAAAAAGGACAGACTGCTCCCTAGAAGGACAGCTGTACTATCATTGCTGTAGCTAATAGACTGATCCCTTGAAGGACAGCTATTCAAACATTATATCAGGCAAAAATATAGACCACTCCTTCGAAGGATGGCTATGACTAAATCTTGCTACAAACAGCAACTTTTCTTAGAAGCTTCTCGCATTGATCAGCTTCGCAACATGACCATAAATCAAATGACATCTCTTTGTAGACTTCCCGCATCGATCAGTCTGCACAAAAAAAAAAAAAAAAAACGAGTCATGGACTTGGCTTGTAGTTGTCTCAGGGTCTTCTATAAAAAGGGGCAAGGTTATTCCTGCTCTTAAACTGGGTTACCCTATCCTCCTCCTATTACCTGCTCAAGGGACTTCGAGCTCACTTTGATGTCAAAGTGATTCGATTACCGCTCTAACACAACACTGGTCAACGATGTAATGCATGAACGGGGCTTTTGTTCTAATAACTCCTATCTATGCTCCCTTTCTGGTCCTTGTCAATAAAAGAGCAATTTGCCTTTCACTTTTTCTTTACACTTTGGTCACATTTAACCACATCAATTGTCGACTCAAACTAAGCTATTTTTCATCCTTATGGCATCAGACATCATCCTCGTCCATTTCACATAGTTTCTATGGACACCAATACACATGGAAACTATCGACCAGACCCAATTTATGTTAATCATAAACTAATACTTGCTGAAGCATAAATAGACCTCCATTCATTTTTAGCATACATCCATCACGACTATGGAAACTTGCTAGGGATGAAAGACTCTCGACCAATTCTACAGAATACACCATCTGTAGCATCATCTTATCCTCATCTTCCCCTCATCGTTTCGACACTTGACCACCAATCTTCTCAATTCGTCTGAACTACATTGGTCTGAGGCCCTATGACCAGGGCTATGTAGGTAGCACTCAGATAACACATCCTCTGAGGTTAGCTCGACCACCCCCGTTTGTTCGTCTCTTTGATGGACAAACCTTCTCTTCTGTGACTTTGATCACGCCCAACTCCGTCAACTTTGACCAAGACCAATCATTTTCTTTGACCATTCCTCCCTTTTAGGGAGAACTACATTGGCCTGAGGCCCTTCACACAAGGGCTATGTAGGCATCACTCAGATCACATGACGTTTTCTGAGGTTAGCTCGGCCACATCCTTTCGTCCATCCATCCCCTTGACCAATGACCATTGGAGATCATGCGTATCTCCTTCGACCTTCGACTACTTCCAAGCCAATGTTGCCTTGGTTGTTTTTGCATGTGTGCTACCTCACGGTTGGTTAGCAGAATTATCCGCAGACTATTTTTGACCCTTCGCAAGTATAGGATCGCAATCCAGTTGATCCCTACTACTTGTGGCATTTTCGCATTTTTGGGAGCACTTCCTGAGCCTGGGATACCTGGAACACGGCGACCATTTGGAGCTTCAGCTTAGATTGAGTAACCCGATCAGCAGACGACTAAATGCTGGGGCCCGGTTACTTCAATTTTGGCACTCCTTGACCCTCGACATGCGACAATTTGACCTAATCATCCCGTGAAGTGGTATACGCGCAATCACGACTATTGCAACGTTTTCGCTCACACTCTTCTATCCATCTCTCTGTCAAATCGACACTCGATCTCCAGTTCTCTTCTCTCGATTATCGCTTTGAGGGGGGAACACCTTATCCTTTTCCTGAGGCAACCAACTCCTGTTTTTGTCTTACAGTTCGTCAAGAACAACCAACAAAACAAAAAAGGGCAAATGTAGACACCACAAATGTGTCTACACCTTGGTTCTCCCCCCTTGTCCACCTCAAACCCATATCCTAACCCTTGGCCTTAGTCCCCTCCACTCATTTGATTAAAATAACTTAAATATTTTAATTAAGTGGCTCCCTTTCCACCTCACCCTTGCCACCTTGGATCCTCCCTTGGATCCCTCCACCTTCCTCTTAGCCTTTATTATGCCAAATCTTCTCATTATCTTCCTCCCGCGCCCATTTAAGCATCCTCATGACCGTTCTTCCCACAATCCCTCACCCGGCGGCGTGCAAGAATGCGCAGAGGCTATTTTTAGTCTCTGTCCCTATTCTGCCACCGCCGACGTCGGTGACCATTCGGCTGACGTCGGCGATAATGCCGGCGTCGGCAGCCTTCAAGACTTCTTTCTGCATCCATTCCACCGCCCGGCCCCTTGAGCTCGCAAACAGAATTCTCTTGGTGTTTTGGCATTTGTTTCTTCACCCTCTGAACCTCGTGCAACAGCAGCAACAGGTGCAGGGATTCTTGAGCAGAGATTTAGTCTTCTGTGGTCTCAACAACAGCTCTTCCACTCTTCATTCAGCGATCTAAAAAGGTAAGCACAGTCTGTTATTTCATTTCATTTCTTTTCTTTAGTGTTCAGTTGCTTGGCATCTGCTGTCTCCCACTGTCCTCTGTCCTACCCCCTGAGAGGCTGAAAAGCCTTCTCAGGCCCTGTTCTCTGTCCATCTCCCTTTCACCTGTCATCCTTTCAGTACAATCCCGGACAACTCCCTCATCCCTCTTGCCAACAAAGACCCTATACAGGGCACCTGATCAGAACCAGACCATTCCCCAGTCCATTCAAATTCATCCCTGAGCTCTGCCTCGAACCTGTTCACAAACCAGACTTGTCCACAGTCCAAAAACCCGATCAGACCCGACAACAGGCCACTGCCCCGACCGACGTCGGCAGAATAACCGAAGTCGGCAGACCAGACAACTGACGACGGCAACATTACCGACCTCGGCGACTGTCATCAACCCGACAACTCTTTTCAGGTAACCATTGATCTTTTCTTTCATTTCTAATTTGTCTATCACTCCTATATTCTGGCATTCTGTATTTCCTTAGTCTTTTATCTGTCTGTTATCAGTGGGTTGACCTCCCTTGAGGAAGTTTTCACACTTCCGGGAACAAGCTCTTGCTTGGCAACCCACTACCTATCCATCTAACATCTTCTTGTCCAAGTTTCTTTTTCCTTGCAGGTGTCATTCCTCCACAGCCAAAGAGGGGTGCCCACAAACGTCTGGATTACGGTGCGCAATCTTTATCCAGGTACTTCTAGCCTTGTCCATTTTTTTAGTTTCTTTATTCATCTTTTGAATGTAGAAAGCGAATTAGCGATAGAAACAGATTAGACAAACAAATTTTTGTCAAAAGGAGAGCTTATAGGGTCAAAACCCTCCAACTATTATTTTGGTTGAAGGGAATATTCTTAGAATATTCTATTTTGTAATCAATGATATAAGGGTGTATTTGGGTTGTAGGTACAATCAATAAGACGGGTGGGTGGGGGGGCAGGGGTGAATTAGTGATGAAAGTAATTAAAATCCATTTCCAAAACTTCAAACTCTCAATCACTTAATCATACACATTTATGAAGCATATAAACCATTCATAAAGAAAGCTATACAAGATCAATGGCACATAACACATGAATTATGTGAGAAATCCTCATGGGGGATAAAACCCATTCTCAAGATTAAAAACACATGGATTAGAGTCCTATAACAGATCACAAACAATATACCTTTAGTGAAGCACCCACTTCACAACGAGCACCCAACCCTAATCATGAACAAGCACCAACTCGTCCTAGATGTTGAGCACCCACACAACACCTCTGATATCAACAACTCTAAAACTTTGATTTTCTTTGAATATGATGGAAAAACAATGTATAAAACCTCTCTTCAATTGTTCACACTCTCTCAAGCCTTCACACACAAGCAATGTATCCAAAACACCCTTTTGGATCACTCTATACTTCTTCGCTCATCTTCAATCTTCAATCCTCCAAGAACATTGTTATAACATCATAAATATGACCTATATGTGATATGTACACAATCCTCAACCTGATCTGATCTTTATTCCATCCATAAATCACATTCACACTCTTCTATACTTTGCATATCAACACTAGAAACCATCACCTTTGATTTTGCTCTTTATAGAGACTTCATGAACAACACCTCCTTGGTCAGCAATTAGACATGACTTTACCCTTAAGGCTTCTATTACATTTGAAAAAGGATTAAAAAAATCCAAATAGGTCATCCATAGATTTTATATATCACCCTTAAGCATTAACACCTTTCAATTAGGCCTACGAAGCCATTTTAGGTCCATGGAGACCTATTCACCCTTTTAGCACTTCACCAAGCAAAACTAGGAACACGAGACCATTTCAAAGAATATAAGTCTATGTCACATGACCCTTAAGACATCCTCAAATTATTGAATTCATACCTATACACATATTCATATGCAAAACCTATCAAACATTTGCCTCATACATGAAATCACCATGAACAAACCAAAAGTCAACTTGTATACAATTGTTCATACTAAAGATGGATTGGTTAAGCCACTAAAATCCATACAGATGATCCTTAGGGAGTATATAACACTCTATAATAGATAATTAATCTTTAAACATCCAAACACTATCAATAAAAACTCAAACATCCTTCCTGGGTCATTTGCAAAAGAAGGTCAAACCCTCAGTCAACTTTGGATCGCAATAAATGTAGGTGTACAACCACTCAAACCTCCAAATTATTTTTCTTGGATTTCCCTTGAAATTCTATACCACTTTTTATTTTATACCACCATTAAATTTTTCCAATATCAAAATTTATATCCAAAACAATGAGGACTAGTTTTCCTTTGTAAATTCAAATATTTGAATTCCAATGGTCACTTTTTAATGCAAATTTGGCTATGAAAAACAGAGAAATAAGCCTAGGGGACCAACTTGTCACTACCATAAATTTTTATAGACACCATTTCGAGACCTAAAATTTGAAACACATGATTTAGGTACAAACCAAAATAATCCCAAGTGACCATTTTCTTTTGACACCTTCACATGTGTGAATGCTAATGCCACTAATCTGCTCACTCAGCCTGATTTGCCAAAAGACCAACGAGGCCTAGATGACCTCAAGGATGAACCAAATGGAAACCTTGCACTTACACAAGCACTCCAAGCACTCTTGACACCTTGTAGGAACTATACAATGTGATCACATCATCAACAACATCCATCAACTTTCCTATCCAACCAAACACCGAAGGTCCATGCATGACTACTGAAGCACACTTTGTCAATGACTAGCTAGCAACCTTGACACCTCATAAACACTCTTTTACACATCATGGACATCATTTGACACCTTGGAGACATAATTTATGACAACACCTCAACAATATCCCTTTTTTTCATTATTATCAATACCAACACAAAGTTATGCACATACGCTTTCTCCTTTTATAAACACTTTCTACCCTTTTGACATAATGACAAAGTGGGCTTACCTGTTGATCCTGAGGACCTGTAAATTAAAAAAAAATCAAAGCACACATTAATAAATTATCTCCTCTGAGGGATGACAGAAACTCTACCTATCATTATGCATATCATTTCTTACCAACTCTTCACAGTCTTGTTTATTGACAACACACCATCTTGACCATGCCCTACTATATGAAGAGGAAACACAGAATATCAAGAAAATAGAGTGATCACATGTTAATAACACTGATAAGGACTCCCCCTAAATCTCTTAACCTTAGTCTCCCTTGAGTACCTTCAGACCATCTCCAACCATGATGATACCTCATAGTTGCCTTCAAATTTTCTCTCATAAGTCAACTCCATGATCACCAACAGATGTTCAAGCCATAATAAAAACATGAAATATGTTAAAAATAGACTAATAGACTCATATAATAACAATCATACCTTTTTATTTTATAGAAAATGACCAAAAAACACTTTTCTTCACACTAGCCTTGCCTAGAGACGTAGTAACCCTACCTGAACCTTGCAAATCCCATAAATTTCTATGTATGCATTTTCATGACTTGAAATTTCATATCTAGAGTATAATAATATGCCCCCTTATGCATGCCAATAATTATCATCCAAATATTCTTCTACACCATAGCTCCTTCACAAACTGACCTGCCAATTAGCCTCCATGTACATAAAATATCATCCATAGGACAAAATACACACTTAAAAATGACTTTAAATCACTTTTTGATCACCTTTTTGTCCATTTCAATGGATTAAGAAGCCTTAGGTCTTAAATCCCTTAGGACGGTCACCAACTCACATGGTGCAAAAACTAGGGCATCAAAACAAAATATGGTCAACTTACCACATTGTATTCAATGCCAACTCCTAAAACTTCTTCCACAACTTGAGGTCACTAATAAAAACTTTTGGATCAAATCTTGAGGTTAGAATATTTTGGGAACCCATAAAACCATGAAATAGTTTTTGACCTTCTAGCCCTTATGCACAGACTGTCATACCTAAGAGCCTTCAAAAATATTTAAATTTTCTTGAAAATATCTTCAAACCCTAAAATCTCCTAAAACACACTTGGATGAGGTCAACACACCTTATTATGTCACAAAGTCACATTGAACACTCACCAATCTTCATTTGACACTTGGAACCAGTCATTTTATGTCTACAAACCCTATGTACATGGTAGTCACTATGCCAAAACACATTAGAATGATCATGGAAGCATTCTAACATCTCCTCAACTCCTTTTTCATATGGACACACCAATTCCAACTAGCCTCTACCCTTGGTTAGCTTCAAAGACTCCAAAAGCATTATTTTTTCAAGATGAGCTCACACTAGGTAGTGAACACTGAGCAAAATGGTCAAACTAAACAAATGGTCATTAAAGCCAAATGTGACCAATATAATGCATGATATCCCATTGAATACACTTGGACACATCCTCTACATACTCCAAAACAAACTTACCTTCATACTTCATGATTTGACCTTCTAAACCAAACATCAAAATTTGACTAGATTTTGCTTTTAGGACCAATGTCCCTGAATGGGACTCTTGAAGCTTTCAATCATCAACATCTGAAGCAAACTCATGAACTTGTTTCTCCCCCTTAACCAATAACCTTATATGATCAACATAAGTCTTGAAAACATAATATCATCAATTTTATATCAAAATGGCATTGGTCTTAAAGACCAATCAATAATTTACATATCTTTGTACTGATTAACATCTTGTACATCATCTAGATCACACATACTTGCTTCCACATAAATGTCTTTTAAGAATCATAGGTAGAGACACCCACCTATTATAGAGGGACTAAATGTCCCAAAAATCAAAAGACTCCTACATCTCCATGCTCTCACTTGACTTATAGTCCTGCCTCATCATCAATTTGACTTTGACTAAGTTTTTAGCTTCATTCTTTCCTTTTGACTCAGAATCCTTCTTGATCTTCTTGTCCCCTTGAGCAAATAAGGCTTTTTATTTAACACTTAAACTTGTACCTTATTCTGTCATGATAAATAGTCCATTTTGAACCTATTTCTCATTTACCTCTTTGGGTCTCCATTCATTATGGATCCTTTTCTTCATGTTATGATAATCATTCTTTGAATTATAATACTAACCATTCTTGTAGAATGTTGCTATGTGACCTCTCTCTTGACACTTGAAACAAATGAAGTTTATTTGATTGTGCATACCTTATGTATGAGCCATATCATGATTCTTTGAAGTTTCATTATCCCATTCATACATATGATCATTTGGTCTCTTGATGAGGGTATTACAAAACCTTGCCATATGACCAATCCCTTGACACCTATAGCATAAGATGTCATGATTTCCTTGTAGACCTATTGACTGTCTTGAGTGATGATGTTCTTCATGCTTTTTATTGTCTCTCTCATAATACCATGAAAATTCATTCCTTGAGGGTCTTCTACACTCTCTTGACCTATGACCAAATTGATTAGAAGAGTAACAATTACCATTGAAATTATCATACCTCATAGCATTTGGTTGTCTAATAGGATTAGTTTTCAATTTTCCAGCATCATCATTCTTTGATTGATCATTGATGTTTAAGGTCTAATTTTTCTTGTTCATATTGACTCTTTCTTTATTTTTACTAGCATTCTCCTTAGCATGATTAGGCTTTTGATCCATCATTACTATCTTCTCAATCTTCTTATCCTTTTGAGCATCTTCATATAACCCTAGGCCTGATTTGCCATTTGAGGCCTTTTGATTTCTCAATAGGTCATCAAGATCAATTGTACTTTTCTCAAATTTTTGATATGTCTCAAGCTTGCTCATAGATTGATCTAGTTTCTCTTGCAAAGACTCCATCATTGATTTATACTTGACACATTCTTCATCCTTACTCTTTATCTCTTTAGGAAGGGTACAAACCTGAGGTTCAAGATGTTGAGTGATCTCATCATGCTCTTTGACTTCATTTTTCAACCTTTATTCAACGAATTTGCTCCTCATAGGATTTGATTAAGGATGTTTGCTTTCTATTCTTGTCTTGTAGCAACTTCATTTCTACCAAGGTATTCAGATATTAGTCTTCAAGAGTGAATTTATCATCTTCTTCCTTTGAGCTATCTCCACCAAAAAGATCTCTACCTAAAGAGCATTCATCTTTATCATCCCCAAGAGCCATGAACAGTGTCTCCTTGTCCTCATCATGAGATGAATAATCACTTTCTGATTTGTTTCCTTCTTCTTCAATAGATGAGTTACTGACTTCTTCACAGTAAAGGCTCTTATTTCCTTTGTATGATTCCTTCTTGTCATTTCTCCTATTGAATTACTTTATGTACTTGTTAAGACCCTTAGATTTCTTGTGCTCATCCTCATGAGATTTCTTAGGAGCTTCCTTGTGTTCAGACTTGCTTCTATCTGGGAACTTAACTATAAAATGACCAAATTTACCATATGAAAAACATTTAAAAGGAATCTTCCCTTCATTCTTACCTAATCCCACATTCAATTTTATTGCAATCATGGCTTTAATTTGATCTTCATTAAGATCAAAATCTTCAAGAAGTAACTTGCTCTTCTTGGCTTTTCTTTCCTTGATCACCTTGAAGGTTGGGTCCTTCTTTGGTGGTTTGTCCTCATTAACTCTCATCTCATAGGTAGTAAGGATGTCATGCAATTCGTCCATCTTCATCTTGGTGAGATCATGACTTTCTTCTATAGCAGATACTTTTGAGTCAAATTTGAAAGTGAGTGATCTCAAGACTTTTTGTACTATAGTATCTTCTTTAATCTCTTCTACAAGACCTCTGATCATGTTCACCACCTCATCAACCCTTTGAAGATAGGATCTTTCAGTGTCTTCTTACTTCATTTTGAGGCCCTCAAATTGCCTTTAGTAGGTCTATAATTTAGCCAAATTAACCTTTGAATCCCCTTCATAGATGATCTACAATTTGTCCCAAATTTCCTTGGTAGATTTACAATGGATTACCTTTGTGAACTCAACCTTTGATAGACCATAAATAATTGCATTCATAGCTTTAGAGTTGTTCTCACTCAACTTCTTGTCTGCTACACTAGTTGGAAGAGTAGGGGGTGTAGAATAACCATCCACAATAGATTTCCAAATGTCAAAACCTAGAGACATGATGTAGGTATTCATCTTTGCACTCCAAAGAACATAATTAGACTCATTAAATAGTGTTTCTTGCTTTGTATATAAACCTTGCACATATTGACTAGCCATAATGTACTTTGGATCACCTTCACATGGTTAAACTTTGGCAAAGAAGGTATGGATTTGATATCAATTATTAGAGGTAAAATCACTAAGAGGGGGGTGAATCAGTGATGCAATCAATTCAAATACATTTCCAAAACTTCAAACTCTCAAGTGCTTAATCATAAACATTCATGAAGCATATAAACCATTCATAAAGAAAGCTATGCAAGATCAATGACACATAACACATGAATTATGTGGGAAACCCTCATGGGGGATAAAACCCACTCTCTATCCTACAAACACATGGACTATAGTGCTATAAGATATTACAAACAAGATACCTTTAGTGAAGCACCCACTTCATAAGGATCACCCACCCCTAAGCATGAACATGCACCAACTTATCCTTGATGTTGAGAACCCATACAACACTTCTAATATCAACAACTCAAAAATTATGATTGCCTTTCAGTCTAATAGAGAAACAATGTGTAACACCTTTCTTCAATCCTTCACACTCTCTCAAGCCTTCACACATAAACAATGTATCCTAAAAACCCTTTTGGATCGCTCTATACTTCTTTGCTCATCTGCAATCTTAAATCTTATAAGAACACTATTATAACATCAAATATATGACCTATAGGTCATGTACACAATCCTCAACCCAATATTATCTTTTTTCCATCCACCAATCACATTCAAACTCCTCTATACTTCACATATCAACACTAGAAACCATCACCTTTGATTTTGCTATTTGTAGAGCCTTTATGAACAACACCTCCTTGGTCAGCCATTAGACATGACTTAACCTTTAAGGCTTATATTACACTTATAAAAGGATTAAAAAACATCCACATAGGTCATCTATATCTTTGATATATCACCCTTAAGAATTAACACCTTTCAATTAGGCCTAAGAAGCCCTTTTAGGTCCATGGAGACCTATTCACCATTTTAGCACTTCACCAAGCAAAACTAGGAACACAAGACCACTTAAAATCATATAGGCCCATGTCACATAACCCATAAGACATCCTAAAATTATTAAATGCATCCCTACACACCTCTTCATATGCAAAACTTATCAACCATTTGCCTTATACATTAAATCACCATGAACGAACTAAAAGTCAATGTTTAGGCAATTGTTCATACTGAATATGGATTGGTCAAGCCATAAAAATCCATAAAGATGATCCTCAAGGAGTGTATAACAATATATAATAGATAATTCATCTTTAAACATCCAAACACTATCAGTAACAACTCAAAAATCCTTCCTAGGTCATTTGTAGAAGAAGGTCAAACCCTCAGTCAACTTTGGATCACAATAAATGCAGGTGTATGGCCATTCAAACTTCCAAATTATTTTTCTTAGATTTACCTTGAAATTATATACCACATTGATTTTTATGCCACCATAAAATTTGTATAACATCAAAATTTATAGCCAAAATAATGAGGACTAGTTTTCCTTTGTAAATTCAAATATTTGAATTCCATTGGTCACTTTTTAATGCAAATTTGGCCCAAGTATGGAAAATAGAGAAATAAGCATGGGAGACCAACTTTAAAATTCCATAAAATTTTTTATAAACCATGTCAAGAACTAAAATTTGAAACACATTAACTAGGCACAAACCTTAACAAACCCATGTGACCATTTTCTTTTGACACCTTCACACATGTGAATGTTGATGTCGTCAATTTTCTCACTCAGTCTGATTTGCCAAAAGACCAACTAGGCCTAGATGACCTCAAAGATGAACCAAATGGAAACATTTAACTTTCAAAAACACTCCAAGAACTTGACACCCCATATAGCCTTTGTAACATGATCACATCATCAACAACATCCATCAACCTACCTATCCAACCAAACACTGAAGGTCCATGCATGACTACTGAAGCACACTTTGTCATTGACTATCTAGTAAACATGACACCTCATGAACACTCGTTTCCACCTCATGGATATTATTGGATGACTTTGAGACATCATTAACAACACCTCAACAATTTATAATTTCTTGAGACAAAATTTTGAAAATTTGCCAAATCACTATTTTGTCTGAAGGTGGTCATGTGACTAGGAAATTTGTGGGTTTTTAGACGTTTCAAACTCATTAGAGTAGCTAATTTTATAATTTTAAGTGTCCTTATATAATTTTTAAAATAAATTTATTAAAATTGATGTATAAAGGTGCATTTTTGGTCAAAACTAACACCTTAAAATTGAGAATTTTCATAATATCACTTCATGCTTATGTTCTTGGTGGTAATAATGTCCTTTATAGGTCCATTAGGATCCTTGTGATTGAAAAAATATAAAGTGCCACACTAGAGGTTGGAGGATCCATTGGATAATGGAGGATAATTACCCTCTCTAGTTAGTTATGCACTAAGAGTATGGGTTCAATGCTTGAATGGAAAATTTTGGCTTGTGTTTTTGCTTTCCGTTTCATTTTTAGCTTTTTATATTTGATATTCATGACATGGAGTGGATAGAGTTAGTTGTTTTTATTTTTATTGATGCATGAATTCTCACTTCTTTCCTAATAGGGGAGAATATATTGCATTGGTTGGTCTTCGATCAATCATCGATGACAGTATGAGTTGACATGGGTTGCTAGTACCTTTAGTGTTGAGCACAAATTATCAACATTTATTAGACATTAGGGAGATGTGCCATACATAGCATGGGTTTGTCACTTGGATAGGTTCTTGTGTGGGAATTTATGTGGGTCAATATAGTTGGACATGTTAGATCATGTTCTACTATAGTACGGTATGATGATCACCGAGGATGAGTAGGCCTTGATCATGTTCATCAACCATTTTTTATCATAACTTATAGGGGTGGGCTTCTTTATGAAATGATATAGTTTTTAGTTAGTGCAAGAGGTATATTGCACCACTTTCAATTACGACATAGATGCTTTGATGACTTCATAGTCATTTATCCAGTTCATTCATTTGTTATACCCCTTTGGATCAAGGGGGAGTTTATTGGGTCATTTATGTTCCACGTGGTATTTACTTAGTTTATTTATTATCTTAGTTTGTTAGATTAACTATTTTTTTTTAATTTGGGTTAGTTCAAACCTATGAGGTATTTGTAACTTCCGGTGAAAGTTTTATAAGCTTTCATTATCTTTATAAAATCAACTTGAAATAATACAACATAATATTTTATTTGGAAAACCATTTATAATGTAATTTCTTTGATTATTCTAGCATTTACTGGGGCCAAAAACAAGTACATGGATTGCTTATTAACTCTTAATTATGAGTTATGTTGCGTGATTACTCCACATTAACTCATTTCAATAGCCTTCTACACCATATTTCACTTTATTTGATTGACCAAGTAGGTCTACTAGGCTAATTAGGCCTAGTAGCCTAATTAACTGTATTTGATGGATATGAAATCCTTCATGAAACCAGTATAACCTGAAAATATAGTGATTTTTAGACATGAATCAATGCCTCACATCATGAAATATGTCCTTTTGAGCAAGAAGCATCTAAAAATTGGTCAAACTAGTTGACTAGGTCACTCTTTCTTTCATTTCTACAGATTAGTTGATTAGAAGAGATCAATAGGGGCACTTCCAAGCATGTTTTTTAGCATATTATTTCTTTATAATGTATAACAAGTTCTAAACTTCATTCTCTAATGATTAGAATCATCTTAAACTACCTTATACCTCTATTTATGCACTTTTTCCTCAAAAAGCCTTATTTTATGACAAGTCCATATAGTTCCATCCATAAAAATACCATGGATAGGACCCTCTCTGAGTTTATTTCATGTTTCAATATTTTATATGGCTATTCATGGGGTTTTTAGTGCAAGAAACTTTATTTTTCTCAAAACTGGTCGGTATGAGGGTTTAGAAAGGGTTTTAGGGGTGAACCTTCTTAACGATGGTTCATAAAGTACGAACCTACAAACTATAACTTATTTACATGGATATTTATTCCATAGATCCCTTCAACTTTCCTGATAATATTGGGTTCCCATGCAAAAGGTGTACAAATATGCGTACATATAGAAGTTGACTTATAGGATTCTGAATGCATTTTGGACCTACTTACAGTCTTAGTGATGGTTTGCAAAACTTAGCTCCTCAATAAAACTCAATACTTCATGGATTTTAATTAAATATTGGTCCTAAAATCATGATAAGGTCATTTGATCAAATTCTCCTTATGGTGAAAGGTATGAGCATCCAAATAGGTGGTTTAAATGAGGGTCTATATTGCATAGTTCAAATTAGCTCTTGGGACTAAAACTCACATTTCCATTGTCTTTCCCTATTTTAAATCACCTTAATGGGATGTTAAAAATCCCCTTACACATCCTCATGAATTCACCTTTTCTTTATAGGGTATGCAAGTGCCTTAAGGTGATATGTGGCTTCTAGGCCTAAAACCGGTTTCTAGGCCTAATTGGCCAAATATGAGTGTTGGAGGTCTGAGTGACCTATAGGATGATATGGTGGGCGTCAGGGGGGGGCGTCGGGGGGGGGGGGGAGGGGGGCGAGGGCGGTGGGGGGGCGCGTAGAAATAATTATACAATTTTTATCAATTATTTATATCCTCTATGACTTCATTTTGTTTCCCAAACTCCACTTTGTCTTGATGGTCTCTTAAGACTGTTAGTAGGAATGAATATTTAGACTGTATGTTTATGTAAAATAGAGGTCTACAAGTATTTCATACTTCATGAATAGATTTTATGGAGTTTTAAACCCCTAAAACATGTTCTCATAGTGATAACACTCTTTGGTCTAGTCTCAGGGTCACCTTATGCTCTGTATTCCTTGATTCCATTAACCTAGGGTTTCTTGGCAGTCATACTTTTTAAATTGTTAGGTGACTGAGTTTGCTTATTACCTCATCTATACTGAGCTTATAAAAATAATATAACATTTACAATACCTTTAAAACCTCTCGTAAAAATTCATACATGTTCAACAAATCTCAAAACAAGCAAAGGGTCATAAAACTATGCACACAAGCATGTTTTGGATCTTTCTTCTATAGTCAGCGCTCAAAGGCATTTTAACTTGAAAAAATAAGTATGACTTGACTCAAAGATCATATGAGGAATATAATTACCTTATTTTTCCTTAAAAAACCTACATAGAGTTCAAAAACCTCTGTCAAACCTTATAAAATCATAAATAGGCCTCATGGTTTCAATTATGACTGTCAACAAACTATATGAGGTATGTGACAAAATATTACCTACTTCCATTGTTAATGTGACCTATAGGATGGCATAGGAATATTAAAATAGTTATGGATATCATCTTCAACAAATTGGATAACTTAAATCCATATATAGATGCTCTAAAACCTCAAACTCTCTCAAAATTATCTTCCTACGTTGACTATGATTGCATATTCCTCTTAGGTTCAACAGATTCAAACCATTCTCTGATCATTTCATGTTTGTGGAATAGTGTAAGAGTGTTATATATTTGTTAGGTCATTGGTGACATCATATTCACTGAAACCCTTTTCTTAACATACTAATAGTCCTTCTTCATTCATTACAAATGAGGATTCTTTGAGAATAAGTGCACATAGTAACTTCTTTGACTACATTTTCATGTTTTTAGGTTATTCACATGTTTATTAGGCTCTTAATAATAATTTAAATATGATTTATGTTTTATCAAATTTTGAACCATCATTCATATGTCCTTTCTAACACTGTTAGTCTACCTCTTACCCTCTTTGCACAGTTCAGTACTTAGAAACTGCAGGTTATCTTGACAAGGTTGACTGAGTTTTGAACATGGCTATAGGTGGTCATTTTAGGGTTGATCTTAGAGATAAAATTACTTGTATAAATCTTATATATACCCTATCCTATTCAAATTTCAATTGTTCATAGAAACTTTCATTTGATATGGAACTCTATCATAAGTTATTGTGCTTCAATACTCTTTACAACTTAGAGATAGGCTTGTGTTGGGAAGGCTATAGATTATGGTTCATGAGGAAAATGATTATTTTACCTTTAAATTTTAACCTCATGTTTTGTCATTCATAACCATCTTAAGTGATTCTCAAACATGGGCAGAAAACCCATTGAACTTCAAGGTATAATAACACCTTCTTGTCAGTTTTGATCTTGGTATAGTATTAACATACTTTAAGAGCCTTCTAACCCTACTATCGATGGAGATTCTCATGAAAACATGACCTATTCTGAGTTTGATCCATTCATGGGTTTGCCTTTGAGCCAAGTTTTATGTGAATCACTTAATCACATTGTCACCTCCATAGTCATTACTCTACCTCTTCAAATATAGACCTTTCTCCATCATAGACTTGACTGTGTGTGAGCACTTGATCATTGTATAGATTATGCATAGTTTTTAGGTATTGAACTTGATAGTAATAGACCTAAAAGGTTAATCAAATTATATTAACCTACTTTAAGTTCTTTATTATCTCAACTCTCTCCTCACAGTCTTGATTTATCTTTATTTGCATCTTTGATCTCACCTCTTCTTACTATGGTTGTAGGTGTAGATTATTATGTTGCTTGTATAGATTGTGCATAAGATTGGATGCTTGGAGAGCTTGAGGAGGTCACCGTCATGCCTATGATGTTATTATAACTAAATAAGAGTGCAAACCTTTCTTAAAAGACCTCAAACCCCAAAATCTCCTTGAAATTGACCTCAATAAGATACTATTTATGTTCTTTCTTTGGCTATAGATGATGATTCCTCTTTGTTTAGAAATTTATTAAGGTTTGTATACAATATTTACTTTGATATGATGCTTCTAACAGTCTTGACTCCTTGACAATGGATACATGAGATTGAAGTGGATGGAAGGTGGTGGTAGGTGAATGGATGATGGGAAAGATTAAAGAGATGGAGTAAGAGGCTTGAAACAGTGATGAAAGCCAGTGACAAGACTTTGAGATGGGGTGACATAAGAGGGAGGTGAAATGATCATGTGAATTTTATATCAAGACCAACTTTAAGGGTTTTACGCAAGCATAATCACACCCTCAAAAATATATAATAATTTGGAGGCCTTTGAACAAGCATATGGTGCTAAAATGGAACCTAGGATTCATCAAAAACCTTAATAAATGCTAAGTTTCCTTAATTTTTGTTAAATTGAGACTCCAAGAAGATATTGAGAGTAAATTTATGGATTCTTTTTTATGGATATTTGAGGAAACTTTGAGAATATTTAAATAAGAATACATGAATATGAAAGAGACCTATAAAGCATGTGACGATGAATCTTGATAACCATGGATCAACCTTAAACCGTACAATCTCTCCAAACTGCCTATAGATTGCAGAATTAGAATTCATTTATATTCTTAAGATCCATATGACCACAAACATGTGGAAAAAATCTAAATATTGTCTTGAGAAGTTATCTCATACTCCTGACAAGCTCCACAAACTTACATTTTTCTGTCATGATTCCCAAATGAGGAGAAATCTTAGAAAATTGGTTGCTTGTTTGAATGAAGAAGGAATAGTGAGTGCCATATCTTATTAAGGATGGTTCATGAAGGAGAGAGAAATAAACTAAGAACCATTTACCAAAGTTGGAAGCTCTCTTAAACCCCTTCTTCTACCCAAAATTCTAGACCTTTATTTTCTCTCTTATGGTTGTACCATTTGCAATCTAAAGAGCTCTTTGATGTGCAAAGGAACTAGGTTGAAGAAGATAATTGATTTTGAGCCTATTTTAGATATTTTTGACTTGAATCTCTTTTGGAACACCTGTAATAGCTTCAGCTTACATCTCATGGTCTCTATTGTATGGAAAAGGTTGTACAAATCCATACTTCCTACATGAAACTCATGAAAAAGGCCTTTTTCTTGCATTCATTTCATATTTCAGGCTTGGAACCACCAATTTAGGGAAATACAAGAAATATCATAGTTAAATAAGGAGATTAGAACAATAAATAAGTCTTTTGACATCAAAATAAAAGCATATTTGACATGTGGGAACTCTTTGGAGTCTTTTTTACGCTTTGACCTGCATGAAGAGATACTTTCAAAGTATAAAACATTTGAATTAAGTAAATGACATGAATATGAAGGTTTTTGAAGGAATTATAAATTATTTTTTGTATTTTTGACTCCATATTTAACATTTAAAGACCAAAACTTCTCTTTTTAGGCAATATACACATAATTTCTAAAAGGAGATTAACCACTGAATGCCATAGAAAGTATGTTATAGCTCCTTAAAAGTTCTCCATGAGGCCTTTATGTATCTTCACCACGTTTCAAAGCTTATATACATCCCCATAACTTTAATATACCAAATATACCATGAGGAGACTCATCACAAGTTGAATTTGAGATATGACCATGACAAAACGTTGAAACTCACTCCCTTCATATGACAATCAAAGACATTGATGATCAAGCACATCATATGAGGACCAAGGATAACTAGGACATGAAATTTTTTTAGTGGTAGGGGTTGGGATTTGGCCTTGATAGGTCAAATTGCCAATAGGTAGTTAGTCCATTACATCATGACATATATACATCATAAAATAATTCTAAAATAACAAGTTAACATGATCTCAATATAAATAATATACATTACAACTAACTTATAGCAATAAAATCATGAAATCTAAGCAACATACAACTACCCCATAAAAACATATGACTTACAACTTAGCTATTAATAATCAAAACAAATTAGCAACTATAGAAAGTCCATGGATAATCAAGTAAGTTTGCTTAATGAGGAATTAGGATGTAAAATGTTGTGATTATGTTATTGATGATGGATGGATTTAGTTATGTTCATGCATTTATTAGTTATAGATATATGGATGTTTTTATGATGGATTTATATTATGTGATTTTTATTATTTTCATATGATTATGAAAAGTTATGGATGAGACTATGAATACGAGTTATATGATTTTGATGGATGGATATATATGATTAGTATGTGTTATGGTTTATATGTAGATGATGTTTATTGCTTATGTTTATAATGATTAATAACATTTTCTAGTAGATAGATAAATAATCCATTGATTTAATCATATGTCTCACAAATTAATTCTAGAAAAAATCCTCCTACACCAAGGAGGTGGGTGGGGTGTTGGGTAGTAGGCTAGGATTGTTAAACTTGATAGTGGAATGATTATGGGGATGGAATGGGTGGGGACTTGAATCTATTAGAGATGTAGGTAATCCAATTTGATTTTGCACGTGTGAGTAGAAGTGTACCCATGACAAGAAGATAGTCGGGGTCATATTTGACTCAAAGTGTGTGGGGGACTTTGAGCGGGAACTCCATTTTAGTGACTTTCCCAATTTCTATGTTGGGTAGTCACTTAAGTCCATCCTCATTCCCTTTTTCAAAAACTGTCAAAAGATAACACAACAAGACAATAAAACAAAGTTATTGACTATGACTTTAATAAGTATAGGACTCAATGATTATTAATAAACTAGTTGACAATATTTACAAGTGGACTATATAAAGGATAATACAAAATACGTACAAAGACTAATGCTTAAGAGGATAATATACAAGATCATGATAAATTTTTTGACATAATATTATAAAATGGAGGCTAAGTATATAAATATTGACTCCTATAAAGATAACCTAAGAAATGGATTCAAATGATTTTGGACAACTAAAGATTATAAATAAAGGGATAACAATAGTATTTTTATAATATGATAAAAGTCCTAATAAGAAGGCTCCTAAAGACAATATATACAAGATGTCCTAAGAGAACTGACTTTAGGGATATATTTAAATATTTACAGGGGTATATTATGCCCAAAAATTGTTGTGGGAAATGAGACAAAGATCAAAGACCAGTTATAATGACAAATGTGGGATCTAAAATGAATGATCAAGATTCGGTTATGAATCATATTATAGATCCTAAAGTAGGAACATTATATGACCCTTCTTTAGTGATGAGGTTAATGGGTATGATGTGTATTTATACTTTAGGGATAAATGGGGATAAATGAATTTGGATGTGATTGAGGATGATAGGAAGAAGAGTCATCGAGGAGGATACGATTGGGATACATATTAGGATGTCAAAATGGAATGAGTAAATGTTTGAAGGTGGAGTAGATATTTTAGATGACTTCTTAATAGATATCCTCTTCATACTTTTAGTAATGATTAGCCCCATTTTTTTAAAAATCATATTTCTTGATATCTCTCAAGCATATATGATATACCCACGATTAAGATCAAGGTCAGATGGAAATGATGGAATGGAATGGAAAGATGAGAGAGGTGGAGTGGCAATTGATAAATGTGCCCCCAAGAGTGGGAACTTATAGACGAAGGTTATTTTGAGACCTTAAGTATCAAAATGATTTAGATGCATAATATTCATTGGCTCATCAAGCTCATCACCATCTAACATGGACATTTTATAGGGTTTTAATCCAAATTTTATGATAATAAAATAGGGCCCAAGCTAATTTGCTTCAAATTTGCCTTTATTTTCTCACTTTGCATTAGTGCTTTTCTAATTTTCCTTTATAACTAGGTCACCAACTTCAAATTCTCTAGACTAGATCTTCTTGCGATATTTTCCCTTAAGCTTATTATGATATGACCTAAGGTGATCCAAGGCATTTTGATGTTTTTCATCTAATAGCTCAAGCTCTTGTATCCTTTCTTGTCTATAATTATGATTAGTAATCATGTCCTACAAAGAGTTTCATAGGGAGGGGATCTCAACTTCAATGGGAAAGATTACTTATGTGCTATAGACTAGAGAATATGGAGTGGCCCAAGTAGGTGTTTTAATACTAGTTCTATAAGACCAAAGAGAAGAATACAATTGTAAGTGCTAAAATCTACTAGCATCATTGACAATTTTCTTGAGAATTTTGAGAAGTGTTTTATTAGTTGCTTCTTCTTGACCATTACCCTAGGGATAGTAGGGTGTAGATAATTTTTTCTCAATGTGATAGCGATTGCACAAGTCTTAAACTTCTTAATTTTTAAAATATTTGCCATTATCTAATATGATTTTGGTTAGGATTCCAAAGCGACAAATAATTTGATTCAAAATGAATTCTGAGATTTGTAGACCTATAGTATAAATTAGTGGCATTACTTTGACCATTTATCGAAGTACTCTATAGCCATGATTATGAACTTATGTCCATCAAATGATGTAGGATTAATATTTCCAATTAGATCTAGTCCCCATATTGAAAATGGCCATGGGCTCATTATAGGCTATAATTCTTATGTGGGGGCATGAATGAGATTACCATGCTTCTAAAAAGCTACACATTTACACACATACTAGTAGACATCATGATCCATTGTGGGCCAATAATATCTAATCTAGAGTAACTTCTTGGCTAGGGCCATCCCACTGACATGACCACTATAGATACCATCATGAACCTCCTTGATTGCAATAGTAGCCTTCTCTGATGTTAGAAATTTAATAAGGTCCTATCATATCCTTATCGATAGATCATGCTACCAAGGATAGTATAATAGGATGTGCGATGAATGAAGGATTTTCATTGGTGGTGATTGAGGTCTGGTGGTAGAATGTTGTCATGGAGGTAGGTATAAATGTTGTGGTACTAGGGTAGCCTGGGATCAGGTATAACACAAATTTGATAATGATCCTTTGATTGATGAGCTAGCAATAATAGTTTTTCAATTAGAAAATTTCTTTCAAGGACATCTTCTAGAAGACATATCAAAGAACCAATAGTTTCCATTGAGTCATCAGATTTATTACTTCCCCTAGGAACTTGCTCTAAAGTTATCAACCAAAAATTTTGCTTCAATTGGTCCACTAATTATTTCTAGGGAAGTAATTTCTCATATTATAACTATAACTCCTTATTCACCTATTTTATAATCAATTTAGAATCACTAAAGACCTAAAGATGTTGGATATTCCTTTGGATAGCAAGTTGTAGACTGGAAACTAATGCCTCAGTCAACAATGTTATTTGTGCATGGGAAAACAATTTGAAAGGCTTTAAGGATTAGGTCACCTTGTGGGGTTACCAAAAGGATTCTCTCTCTTGACCCATGTGTGGTAAAAGAGCCATCAAAATATAACTTCCAATTGTTTGATTCTTCAGTAGTCAGTATAAACTCATCTGAGAAGGCCATGATTAGAGGTTTGGTGTTTGCAATAAGTGTTACTACAAGTTGATCTGCAATGACTTATCCTTTAATGGCCTTTTGATTTACATGTTTTATATAAAATTAACTTAGTAACATGATCCATTTGGCCATTCTACCAGTTAAATCTAATTTAGATAACATGTACTTGAGGGGATCAACCTTTGCTATGAGCTTGACTTGGTTATTCAACATATATCGCCTGAGTTCTTGTGAGGCAAAGACTACAGCCAAGCAAGCTTTTTCAATAGGGTTGTAGTTGAGCTCATATGATATTAGAGTTATAATTAGATAATAGATTGCTCTTTATTTACCTTCATCATTATGTTGAGCTAGTAAGGCCCCTATAGCACAAGGTGTAGTAGAGATATATAATAGTAAAGAACTTCATGTGATAGGTATTGATAAAACTAGAGGCTTCACCAAATATTATTTTAGATTATCAAAAGCCTTTTAACATTTAGAGTTTTAGTCAAAATGAGATCCCTTATTTAAGATATGGGTGAGTGGATGACACTTATCTATCAATTGTGACATAAACCAATGAATAGTCTATAGTTTCCATTGAATGCTTCTTAACTACTTCAGGTTCTTAGGAGGAGACATTTCAACAATAGCTTTTACCTTGGTGGGATATAATTTAATGATTATTATAGAGACTATAAACCCCAAAAGTTTACCTGAGGTGACTCTAAATACACATTTCTTAGGGTTCAGTCTAACCTTGTATTCCTTAAGCCTCTCAAAGATTCTTTATAGGACCATAGGATGATATGATCATAGTTTAGACTTTCCCAATATATCATCCATGTATAGTCTACCATATCATGCATCATATCATGGAATATTATTAGCATATCCCTTTGGTAAGTATCTCCCACATTTTTTAGACCAAAAGGCATTATTTGGTAGCAAAAAGTCCCCCATGGAGTGATAAATGCAATTTTGTGTTGATCTTCGGGAGCAATTTTAATTTGATTATAACTATAAAAACTATCCATAAGGGAAAGCATATCATATACTACAATAGAATCCACTATCATGTCTATATTAGGTAAGAGAAAATCATGTTTGGGACATGCCTTATTTATGTCCCAAAAGTTGGTACGGATCCATATTCCTCCCTGTGGTTTGGCTATAGGGACAATGTTAGATATCCACTCAAAATAGTCAATTGGTCGAATAAAACCAACTTCTAATAATTTATATAGTTCTTCTTTGACCAATAGATCTACCTTGGGATGAATTTTTTAAAGTTTTTGTTTAACCAATTTGGCATTTAGATAAACTACTAAATGATGCACTACCAAGGTTGGATCTAGTCCAGGCATGTCATAATAACTCCATGCAAATACATTGATATATTCCTTGAGAAGCTCAACGAGGAATCGTTATTCTTTGGATGTACAAATTGCCCCTAGTTTAACTATTTTTGGAATTTCATCTATTCCAAGATTTACTTCTATAACCTCCTCAACAAGAGAAGGTGATTGATCTTGTATATATGTTGGGGGCGATGGTAATTCCTCTCTCAAAGCAAATTATTTTGGAAGCCCCATATCTAAGTCCAAATAGGACTCTTATTTGTTAGGAGAGGATTGGATCCCCATATTTGGAAAGGGATCATCATCTTCATATTCTTCTTCCTTGATTTGATTTATAGACATGTGTTTCTCTCCAAAAGACACAAATTTATTTAGATTAATAGAGAATCCTTTCTTGAGGTCTCCTGACAACATAAAATCTCTTGATCCCAGATATTATATGATGGATTCATCATTTTTTAAGATATCAAAAGATGGTTCATTCTTATAAACCTAGTCTATAAGTGTGGGATGATGAAGGGATATGTTGATGGTGGAGATGGTAGTATCAGGGATGGTTGGTGGCAGCCAAGTCTTTGTAAAGACTATATATGGAACCTGTTTCAACTTCTTCATAATAGGTAGACTCTTCAAGAATTGAAGATGTATCCATAAAAATAGTGCTTAGATCAATGCCCAGAGGTTTGTACCCTAAGCCAAGATATTTTTGGTGTTATTGAACCCCTATAGGTTCAAGCTTGCCTTGTTCATCTCTCCCTAGTCCTTCACCCTTATAATTCATATTTTGAAGCTGGGGGTACTTTTTCTTATGAAATTATAGGGCCTCATATTCAAGAATGAGCCATGAATCATCAAGTTCTTCAAATTATTCATTTGACAACATACTAGCACTAGTGAAGGTTGTGGACCTGAATTGGTAAATAACATGTTTATCTTGCCTCATAGTAGGTTACCCATAGTTGTCTGGGGATAATGGTAGAATTTTGGCACAAAGAGTTTTGTATTCATACTCCCCATATCCCTTACAAGTGATTTTAAGATGAGTAATGTCTAGGGATTCATTTGAAGTAGGTGATAGATCATCAGGGTGAATATATTTCATAGCTTTAGGATTATAAGGGGAACTATGAGTGTTGGGGCAATAGTAAGTAGGATTAGATTAGTCTATTTGACATTTATGAAAGTTTTATATTTCCCCTAGGATGGTAACCTCCATTCTTGAATGAGGGAATTTTAGACATTGATGGAGGGTATAGAGAACTAATCTCATTTCATAAATCCAAGGTCATCTCAGAAGAAGATTATATGGGAGATCAACATCTATTACATGAATTAGGGTTTGGTGGACAACTGGTCCCATAGTTATAAGAAGATAAAAAGTGCATGCAGATGGAATCTCATTATCATCATATGCTTTAATCATTATCAAAGTAGGCCCTAATGAAGATTCAAAGTACCCCAACTTCTTGAGAAAGTCAAGATTGCACAAATATAAGGCTGACCCTTTGTCTATAAGTACCTGTGAGATCTTATGATTGGCAACAGAAATCTCAATGAATAATGGATAGTTATGATGAGGGCCTATAGGTGGTATGTCCTATACACTGAAAGTAATCTATTAGAAGGGGATAAATAACCCATTTAAGCCTAAAATTGACTTGTATCAATATCCCTAGGGAATTTTAATTCATTTAAGACTTGATTATCTCTCGATGTACCAATGATGTCTTAAGAAGATCCATGAGAGACATTTGATATAGAGTCTTCTCAATTTATTGGATGATATCATATGGTTTGTTGGAAAAACTCAAGAACTTTATAGATATATTGACTCTTTGAGATGTGGAGGTGGATGTGTCTTTTGCAGGTGCTTTAGGAATGGTGATCTTAGCACATTATGTAGTAAATACATAATCAGTTATTACCCTATTTATTTTGAGAATGGTGGATGGCGGATGTGTGGGATCTTGGGGAACTCAAATTTTAATGGTATTAATGTAATGATATGGGATGGAGTGATAATCATTTGTAATAGAAGTGGAGGCTTGACCCTAATCCTTTAGTGTTTTTTCTACCTCTGATCATGTTTAGGTAAGGGTTCTTGGTATATACCCAGCTACTGATTCTTAGATTGACTGGTTGGACTCTCCCCTTCTACTTTTATATCCCCTTTATCAATTAAATATTGGATGAAGTGCCTTAACTACATGCATTTATTGGTATCATGTCCCTTGACTATCTGATATTGGCAAAAATCATCTACTTGATACCAGTCTGGTCATGGCTTATTATCATCCAATGGTTAGATTTCAGGGAGAGTAATCATATTAACAGTGCTTAATTATTATAGGACTATTTCTATAGGTACACTAAGGCTAGTAAGAGACCTCTTTCCCATTTGAAGCTTTGTTTTTCCCCTTGGTACCCTTATAGTAGAGAAACTTTGTTTTTTAGTATTAGGGGGAGCTTTTTGCATAGTTTGTACATGTTTAGAATTTGTGACACCATCCCCTACACTATTTTTATTCTTATTTAAGACCTTAAGTTTACCCAAAAAATTATTGCCTTCATTTTGACTTTGTTCATTTTGGGTATATAATCTAATCATCCCCTTCTCAATGAGTGTTTTCTCAATTTGAATCCCCTTCTCTATAATTTCATCAAAATACTTGGCACACTATGGTTTCAATTGGTATTTTAATTTAACGTTTATATTGTAAATAAATATTTTGGCCAACTCCTTCTCAAGAATCATGCAACTGAGTAAAATAGCAAGGCTTCTCCACTATTATAAGAATGATGTTAATCTATCCCCATTTATTTGATTAGTATTATAAAGATCTATAAAGGAGATGTCATGTTCAATGTTGAAGGAGAAGTGTCACACTAACTTCTCTATTAGTACTCCAAAGCTAGATATGGATCCTTTAGCTAGATGCATAACCATTCTAATGTAGGTTCTATGAGAATTTTTGGAAAGAGTCTAAGGAGATAACCATCATCATAAGAAACCTTGTGACATGCCACATATAATTCCTACACATGATCACATGGGTCCCCCTTCCCTTTATATTTATCAAATGTTAGAAACTTGAAGGGTGATGGAAAAGGTACTTGCAAGATATTGATGTCTAAGGGAGACATACAAAAGTCTTCATATTTATATCTCATTGCTTGGGTGTGAGGATCAATTTGTTAAAGGGTTTATTTCATCATCCTCCACTCTTGAGCAAATGAGGGGTCCATCAGAGGATTGGAAGCTTATGCTTGGTTTTATCTAGGTCTTGATGAGTCGAGATTGGTATTTATAGCATTAGGTCTTGGTGAAGTGGGTCTTTGGTTTTGAGCATGAAATTGGGAGGCAAGGGAATTAATTTGTTGAGTTAATTGGTCTAAATGATCCTCCAAGGCATATCTTCTCCTGTCAGCCATAAAGTGGTTATTTTATGGGGGTTCTTGTTCTTCTTCTAATTCTTATTCATGATACACAAGATTATCTTCTTCTTGTTCTTGGTTGATGTTATTTTGATGAGGTGGAGTATTAGGTCTAGTGGATGGACGGATGAGATGTTGCAAGAGGATTGGATCAAAGGTAGGGGGAGTGTGCCCCCCATTCCAATGGCTTGGGTGAGAATTTGATCGTGATTCTCATAGATGTATTGGTCAAACTGTGTCCTAACCTCATCACTATGGAATAAGCCATTTGTAAATTGGTCCTCCTCTCTAGGGGTGTGTATGTCACTATGTGTGTTGTCATTATCCTGGTTTCATTCACCTAGATTCCCAAGGATGTCATTTTATTGATTATATCCTTGTCTCATTATTAGAATATTGGCATGGGTTCTAATAGGCATGGTAGATGATGAAGGTGACGTGAGAATAGTGATTAGGTATGACTTTGATATAGGATAAGGAGAGAGAAGGTGACTTTGGATACTAATTTTGTCTTAAAAATAAGACTAAAAGTGGTCAAGAGAGGTGATTATATGTGACTTGGATTTGATTTTGAGGATAGGAAGACTAGAGTATCAAATATTATCAAAGTAGAAAACTTATAAGGGTTTAATCTAGCAAGGAGATAACAAGGATGAGATGACTAGATAACCTTCATACTATCAAGATGGCAATTAGATGGGTGCTAGGTATGAAGAGGTAAGATGATAAGATGATGGGTGATAGACTAAACCTAATAAGGTTGTAGACTTTGACAAAGTTTGATCAAGGATGAAGTGATGACGAAGATAAAGATTGATGAGTGACCACTAAAGTTTTGGTTATAATACAAAATTTAATTCTTAAAAGATGTGGATGGTGATTTAGAGATGAAATAGTTTGGTCTAATATGGGGTATGTTCTAAAGTGTCTCTAGGTGTTTTTGGTAATAAAAGGGATAGGCTAACGTGGTTCAAAAATAGTATAGGCCTTAGCACAACATGCACACAAGCACACCTAATTATAAGCCTTAATTTTAATAAACTAAAAGGGTATGTAACCCAATGCCTGAACCATCCAATGGTTTTATGGGTAAGGCTATTGGTCGATGATCCATTCAAAATCTAACAAACCCTCTCGACCTTATCTGTACTTGACAATCACTTGGGAGATGATATTGATTCTAATAATAGAGTACGTATTATGGCTGATATGTACTATATTAGGTATACATAAGGGTGTCTAGTAGTTTCCCTAAAATATGCGAAGGTATGTGAGGCCCAAATCCATGTAGGGTGATGTCTAATGGCTGGTTCAAAGAATTAACTCTTCCCCTTCATAAATGACCTATATGGGGTTAATTGCTTAACTTAATGACAATTGTCCCTAATAATAATACTCTACTAGAACATAGAGTTTCGTTGAATGCATGGTAATGAAATATGCATCACCAACCCCTAGTGACTAAGCAAGTGTGTGGGGATGAATTCCATGTCACGTGCTATCCTAAAAATAAAATGGGTTATCAAACAAGCAAAAAAAATTCATTTATCCAATTAATTATCTATTTGAGGAAAATAAACAAACAAAGCACACAAAGATATATACAAGTTCAAGATTAAAATTCTTAGGTTAAGCACTATTCCTACAAAAACACAAGTTAGTAAGCTAGTCTAGTGTTTCCATCTAAGATGGTCCTACATAAAATTGATTAGTAGTTTTAAAATAGTCAAAATCACTTTTGTTTCTACAAAAATATAAATACATAGTCAGTTTGTGCAAAGTCACTTCCAAAGAGCACAAAAGCATAGGTCTTGGGCAATATCTCAACTGGCTTATACACGATTTTGCAAGTAGTTAAATAATCATGATCGTAACCATATAGTTTGCTTAAAGTCGTAGGTGGTTAGTCAATGTTATGAGTCAAAATGCAATATTGTGATTCATAATATGTATTTTTACAGGTAAATAAAAAACTTAAAATTTTAGCAGTTAAACTAACAAAATATTAAAAAGGTGATTTAAAAATATTTACAGAAGATTATAAAGTGCTTAAAACGAATAAAAACTAAGACTATATCATGAAAATATATTATTAAAATTACTTAGATCAAAATAACCTATTTATGCACAAAACTACCTATATTAATCAATATCACCTAACTCGATATGTGGTTTTCAAAAGATAAAAAGTTTTACTTATTAACAAAATGTGTACAATATGCAAGGAAAATGAAAGATACATAGAGATATGCAGGGAATATAAAGTGTTAAAATGATTTATCAGATGCTAAAAGGAATTAGATTATACTATTTATAAGATGGTATTTTACCTAATGTATTTAATTCAAAATTGCTTATTATTAAATAAAATGACTAATAATATTTAAAAACACTTTTTGCAAGTTGCAATTTTGAACCAAGTGGCAAAAGGGGTAAATACGAGTGTTTTATATCACTCCAAGTATCTCCTCTTTCCTCCTATCAACAAGTGATAATAAAGCAGACACAGATGAACTATTAAATAGTCAAGGTTAGTAGATTAACCTAGTAGTTTTAGTGAAAAAGTCAAAATCACTTTTTGCAAAGGTAATATCATAACTTTGTTTCAATATTGTGACTATAAATCAACAATATTGCTTAATATAAATTGACTACTAAGGTTAAAGATTCTCACTCTTAGACCTATTCCTACAAGACAAATAGGTTAATATAAGCACGTAGAAGGCTAAAGATCTATGCAAAACTATGTATTTGCCTTTAAAACTATTTTATACAGAATTGAAACTTATATGTCAAAACTACAATTTTTAATATCAAATTAGCCCTTTTTGAGCTGCAATATTGCAAACCACTAAGGACCTGCCAAAATAGTTAACTATTAGCAGTTTAACAATAAGGTTAATGAAAAATCACTTTTTATAATTCAAAATTACTAATACAATATTGTGATTTGCAAAGCAAAATTACCTTTTGCTTGTACATGAAAATTTTGAGCTTTTCGTTCATCTAATCAATCCTAGAAGCTATTACAACACCTATAATAGGAAAAATGGTTAATTTGAAGGGGTTCTCTCACTGTGGTCTCCAAATTAATGATTGTATTTCTGAGTTATTGATTAAAACTACTATAAATAGTAACTTAAACCCAAAATCACAATAACATCAAAAGGATGGAAATAAAAGAACAATCATCAACTTAAGAATGAAATCTTACCATCACCTTATCCCTTGTATCTTCTCTCCAATATTTTCTAATTGATTCTAATGCAATATGATTTGGTTATGGATTACTTAATAGTCAATTCAAGAGGACTCTAATGGCTTCCTTGAATGGTTAAATAGATTGCAAGAGTATAAGGATGCTCTAAGATGGCTTATATATGAGAGTATATGCAAGGCTTATGTATTTCTAAATTAGCTTGGCTATGGCCCAAGAATGGGTATTTATAGGATGGTTGTTAGGATATTTCTTTATAATAATAGAAATAACATTAAAATTTAATCCACTTCAAAGGGAAAACCTCAAATAATCAGAATAAATGAGGAAATGAATTCAATAACGAAACTGATGATGATTATGGAGATCCATGCTCCATAATATACATACCCAGAATTGGGAAGATTCATATCCCATAATAGGGAAGCGTCACTCCCATTCATTCTAATTATGTCAGCCTAACTATTAATAATTAATAAATGAAAGATAAACATTATGATCTCCATTCCATAACCTTAGTACTTATAAGGTTAGGGGTGTAACATGACCTTCTCCTTCAGAAAAGCATAACCCACAATGCTTAATAACTCATGATGCTATTGCATGAATTATTCATCCTCCCATACTGCATCTTCAGTGGGTAGATTCTTCCATTTGATGAGAAATTCAAAAATGGCTCAGTTACATAATTTATTCAGTCGTGTCTCTATAACAATCTCAGGTACCGTAATGAACTTCCCTTCTTCATCTAACTCAGGAAACTTGGAATGGATCGGAAGCTTGAAACCAATTACTTTCTGTTGGGAGGATAAACCGGAAGCACACAATTTGATTACTAAACCAAGCAACTTAATATGCGGAAATTAACCAGATTCACCAAGTAACTAGAATTCAGAATAACACAGCATATGAGAGACAATACACAAATTGTATTAACACTTTATACAGAAAAGAATACAATAAAGAAGATGCCACTTCTTCTCCACCACCTGACAGAGGTTTCCCACACCTCAAGTGAACAGTAATTCTTCTCCCCAAAGCTCTCCCTCTCACAGGTCCCAACACCCAACTCAAATACAGAGTTGGTGTTCACCTCCCGTGCTCCACGCACACCACAAGTGCTCCACGCACTCCACAAGCACTCCACGTGCTCCACAAGTACTCAAGGTACTTCAAGTAGATCTCCCATGAATCTGCAACAACCTGCAATTCAACAGACCATACTTATGGAAGGAACTCCCTTGCCTTCCTCTTGCTCTATCCGAGTACACACCTGTACTCCAAGTAGATCATGCCTGATACTGCTCCCTGTTGTGTTGCTGTCTATATGACCTTGCACACCTGCAAATCAAACAACGGTTCTGCTCACCTGTGAACCTCGACCTTGCACACACATACACCTGCAGATCAACGATCTTACTTACCATGTAGATCTCCTATATAGGCCATGCAACTGTGACCAAGATCCTACACTCTTGAAGAACCCAGCTGGCTCTCCAATCCAGCACCAACACACCTGGTACTGAGGCACTAGGAGGAACGCACCATTGCTCTACCTCACACACAGAAGGAGCTTATAATTATGCTCTCTTACTCCCTAGCACACTTTTCCAATACAACCATGAGTCTATTATATAGATCTCATCCAAACAATGATTAGACATCTAATTACCATAATTAGATCCGCAGCTATGAGTCTAAAATTAGCGCTCATCATGCAAACACTTGGTTCGTTAGCTAACTGCCCGTAATTAGCTCGCAGTCGAACCACACAGGCGACCGACGCCGGTCCCTGTCCGCTTGGAGGTGACCGACGTCGGTTGCTTCTCTATGCTATCCCGCCGACGTCAGCTGATCAGACCGACCCCAACTTCTTCTGCAACTCAGCAACCTTCAGCAACCTCCTCTCCTGTTTGCATCAGTGAAGCTTTTAGCTCCACAATCCTAACAATCTCCCACTTGGAGATAAACAGCTGCACTATACCTGTACCTGTACTCCGTCTAATCTGTTTCCTGGTTTGTATCCCTCTTCAAGCTCAATCCTGAAGACAACCCACCACACAACCCGTGGTGTACCACCTGTCATCCGAGTACCCTGCCACATCCGAACCTACAACACCTGTAGTGAAGTCCTGACCCTGCATAGCAACACCTGCTGCCGGTCCCTCTCAGAAAAACCTGAGAATCCACTTCCCCGAATTGGCGCCTAACTCTCTGACAGCTCCCACTGCATGGGAATACTCAGGTCTATACCAGACCTCATGTGATTTCGGACACTGTACCTGTCCAGCCCTTAGTGTGCTCCGGTTCTGCATCCCGAACCTCGCCAACACCTGATTCACATCAGCTCCCACTCGAGACAAAATCAATCTGTGATCTCCATGCCTCCCATGTCAAAGAATTCCGCTGCTCCAAACTCCTCATGACATGCCACTGAACTAATCTTACCCTTAGCTCAGCAAAACCCTGTATGTACTAACCCTGCTAGCAAATATACCATCCACATACAGCAACAGAATGATGTCGTGACTCATCATCCCCCTGGTAAGACAAAACCACAGTAGTTACCCTGACATTGACTGAAGCCATGCTCCGTCCTCCACCTGTCAAAACCTGTACCACTGTCCTGCAGCTCCACAAGACCATATACCTGATCTTCCGTCTCACGTTTTCGTTCTCTCTATTCTTCTACTAAGGTATCCATTCGTCTCTGTGCTTTCATACCTGCTGGCATCCCTACCAAAACACACATGTCTGGTTCTCCTCCAAGGAATCACATCCTCATCCATGCCAAGCTCACACCTGTTTCCTGGATCCTTCCTGCTCTACAATCAGCAACATGTATAAAGAAGAGGAACAACGAATTTGAGGGCCTACTTATGCCTTCAGTCCTCCGTATGGGTGTTTGAGACTCCTTGACAGCTTGTTGTCCACCCAAAATCCGTTACAGTGACCGACCTCGGTCACCCCACAGTCTGCATCCGACCGACGTCAGTTCCATGCGTCTGTACCTGACTACCAACCTGCCAGCGCTGGTGTCCCTGCTGCCGACGTCGGTTCTCCTAACCGACATCGGTCTTAAATACTGCCGACGTCGGTTTCATGACCGACGTCGGTCTTACTCTGCCCGACATCGCCGGCTTCGGTCTGCACATGACTAACATCGGCACCTGTCTGTTCGACGTCGGTTCCTCCTGACCGACATCGGTACCTGTGTTCGCCTGTGAGTGATGACTTTTTACCCGCGAGCTTCTTTGAATCAAAATCCATGTCCAAACTGCCCTGCTCAGAAGTATCCAGCCACATCCACTGGGTTCTGTTCGCCATCTCCTCCATAAACACCAAGGCTTTCCAGTTCTTAAGCCTGTCAAATATATCTGTCTTCCGCCTAAGAACATGCATCTCCTTCCTGCTCATGTGACCAAGCCTACGAAGCCACGTCTCCGCAACAAAAGAAGAATCAGTAATATAAACAAGTAGATAAAGGATACCTGTTTTCTTACCACCAGCTAATTCAAGTGCATCCGCTGTGAGAGTTCTTGTGCATCTCTCATCACCCAATCTTTCTGAAGAAATTAGCCATATCTCCAAACCTGGGACCTGCATGACCTTCATCAACACCTGTGTGTTGGCCGCCTGCAATTTCAGCTTCACTTCTCCTTTGCCAATCCTTTGGCAAGGCTTACCAGCTCCTCTACCTAGGGCTGCATGGAAAGAGGCAACCGAATCTTTTGTCCAAGATTCAACTTTATCCAAGAAACCTCCAAGAACATTTTGTGCAATAACACCTGCAACATCTACTTCTTCAGTTTCTTCATGCTGATCTGCTACCAACCAACAATAGTCTTTTACCTGCTCTTTCTTTCCATAGGACCGTGAGTGACCATCTGTGCTTTTCAACTCCTCCATTCTTAGCTTACTTCGATCTGCTGTTGCTCTACTCCCACTCGATCGGAAACCCCTGAGAGTGCCCTGTAACCAAACACAAAACCTGCTTCCTCCAACCTTAGCTCTGATACCACTTGTTGGTATCAAGCTCAAGAACCTACAACCTGGCTCTGATACCACTTGTTGGGAGGATAAACCAGAAGCACACAATTTGATTACTAAACCAAGCAACTTAATATGCGGAAATTAACCAGATTCACCAAGTAACTAGAATTCAGAATAACACAGCATATGAGAGACAATACACAAATTGTATTAACACTTTATACAGAAAAGAATACAATAAAGAAGATGCCACTTCTTCTCCATCACCTGACAGAGGTTTCCCACACCTCAAGTGAACAGTAATTCTTCTCCCCAAAGCTCTCCCTCTCACAGGTCCCAACACCCAACTCAAATACAGAGTTGGTGTTCACCTCCCGTGCTCCACGCACACCACAAGTGCTCCACGCACTCCACAAGCACTCCACGTGCTCCAAAAGTACTCAAGGTACTTCAAGTAGATCTCCCATGAATCTGCAACAACCTGCAATTCAACAGACCATACTTATGGAAGGAACTCCCTTGCCTTCCTCTTGCTCTATCCGAGTACACCCCTGTACTCCAAGTAGATCATGCCTGATACTGCTCCCTGTTGTGTTGCTGTCTATATGACCTTGCACACCTGCAAATCAAACAACGGTTCTGCTCACCTGTGAACCTCGACCTTGCACACACATACACCTGCAGATCAACGATCTTACTTACCATGTAGATCTCCTATATAGGCCATGCAACTGTGACCAAGATCCTACACTCTTGAAGAACCCAGCTGGCTCTCCAATCCAGCACCAACACACCTGGTACTGAGGCACTAGGAGGAACGCACCATTGCTCTACCTCACACACAGAAGGAGCTTATAATTATGCTCTCTTACTCCCTAGCACACTTTTCCAATACAACCATGAGTCTATTATATAGATCTCATCCAAACAATGATTAGACATCTAATTACCATAATTAGATCCGCAGCTATGAGTCTAAAATTAGCGCTCATCATGCAAACACTTGGTTCGTTAGCTAACTGCCCGTAATTAGCTCGCAGTCGAACCACACAGGCGACCGACGCCGGTCCCTGTCCGCCTGGAGGTGACCGACGTCGGCCGATATATGACCGACGTCGGTTGCTTCTCTATGCTATCCCGCCGACGTCGGCTGATCAGACCGACCCCAACTTCTTCTGCAACTCAGCAACCTTCAGCAACCTCCTCGCCTGTTTGCATCAGTGAAGCTTTTAGCTCCACAATCCTAACACTTTCTTCAAGCATGAAAGATGAAAGATAGGATGAATTTTTGGAAGAAGGTGGAAGTTATAACTTGTAAGTGACACTTATGATATGGTACAAAACCTTGTAGGGTCTATAAAATTTTGGTGTGAACTTGATGTTCTCGTGTTGTTTAAGTGACTATTGTGTAGTGGGTTGCAAGTGAAGGAACACCCAAAATCCTTTCACAAAATTCCTCTCACTATAGTGTTGATCAGTTTCTTGTTTCATCTTATTTTGAGCCACAACAAAATTCTCCTTTAAGACTTGAAGCACTTCTTGCTGGTACTAAAGATTATCCTTGATCGCACAGACTTTGGAATGACCCTAAAAATAAGATGTAGTAGAAGGTGGGGGATAGCCATAGAGAACCTCAAACGGTGTCATCTTTTTTACTATGTGAAATGACATGTTATACCACCATTCTACCAGTCAAATACACTTGGACCATTGTGCTTGTGTTTCTGAGGCAAAACAATGTAGATATCCTTTGCGACATTTATTCACAATTTTAGTTTGGCCATCTGATTGTGGATGATAAGATGAACTATGGGAAAGTTTTTTTCCCCACGTAGAAATTAGTTTAGTCTAAAATATGCTATTGAATATAGTATCATGATCACTCACAATTATTTTGGGAATGCCATGGAGTTTTTGTACCTTTTTCATGAATTTTTCTACCACGGTACTAGCTTGAAATGGATGAGAAAGCCCACAAAAATGTGAATACTTGGTGAGTCGATCCACAACCACTAATATCACATCTATATTATTTGATTTAGGTAGGCCTTTAATGAAGTCCATTGGTATTTATTCCCAATGTTGTGTTGGAATGGATAATGGTTGTAAGAGACATGGGGTATTAATCATTTCTCCTTTATTTTGTTGACATATCAAACATTTTACCACAAATTTTTGTACATCCCCCTTAACTCCTTCCCAAACAAAATCCTTCTTTATACGATTATAAGTCTTTAAGAACCCATAATGTCCTTTGATGGGTGATTCATGCATTTGAGACAAGATACTATCTTTCAATTTTGAATTTTTACACAAAAATATTCTATCTTTGTACCATAACGAGTCTTCTTTCCAAACATACCTATTTATAGAATATGGGTTCTCTTATAATTGTTGTATGATTTTCATGGTTGGAGTGTCTTGTTTCCACTCTACCCACACTGCTTCTACCCATTTAGGTTGTAATAAATAAATATAATAAAGTTTTGTTTCCTTTACTTCTTGTCGAGAAAGTGTATTAGCTACAATATTCTCTTTTCCTTTTTTGTAAATAATTTCAAAGTCATATCCTAGCATCTTTAAAACCCAATTCTATTATTCCTCTGAAGACTTTAGACTCTAATGATCTGTCTTAAATTTGAATTTCCTTCCCATGAGATATTGGTGCCACTGTTTATTACTAATATTTATTTCTCATATGTGGGCCTTACCAAGTTATTTCCTTTTAATTGTCGACTCTCAAATGTTAAAAGACACCCTTCTTACATTAGTACTGACCCAATGTCATGGCCAAAAGCATCACATTCTACCACAAATGTCTTAGAGAAGTTTTGGGTAGCTATCACAGGTGTGGAAGTGAGATATTATTTCAATTGTTGGAATGTTTGGGTGGCTAAGTCTGACCATGAAAATGAATCTTTCTTCAAAAATGTTGTTATGGATGTTGCTATGCATGCATAATTGCAAACAAATATTCTATAATAGCTTGTTAGACCCAATAATTCTCTTAAACCTTTGATATTTTTAGGTTTTGACCATCTTTGATAGCTACAATATTCTTAGGGTCCACTTTAACACCTTCATGTGATACCACATGTCCTAAGTACTCCACTTCCTTCATTCCAAAAGCACATTTAGACTTCTTTGCATAAATTTGATGGTCTTACAATTCCTTTAATATATTTTCTACATGTTGAAAATTTTATTCCCGTGTTTTACTATAGATTAATATGTGATCGAAGAACACCAATACAAATTTATGAATAAATAGGCAGAAAATTGAATTCATGAGGATCTGAAAAGTAGATGGAGCATTAGTGATACCAAATGGCATAACTAAGAATTCATAGTGACCCTCATGTGTCCTAAATGTATTCTTATGTATATCCTCCTCCTTTACCTGAATTTGATGATACCCCAAATGCAAATCTAACTTAGTAAAGAAAATAACACTATTTAATTCATCCAATAATTCATCAATGATAGGATTAGGAAACTTATATTTCAAAGTGGTCTTATTGAGTTCCCTATAATCTGGGCACATTTTCCATGACTCATCCTTTTTTTAAATAGAACCAATAGAGATGAATAACCACTTTTACTAGGATGAACAATACTTGTTTCTAGCATTTCCTTCACAAAATTTTCAATTTCTAACTTTTATTCATAGGGGTATCGATAAGGTCTAATGTTAAGAGGGATACTTCCTGAACTCAATTCAATTACATGATCATGATCTATGATTGGAGGTAGGCCCCTTTGGTTCCTGAAAGACTTTTTGATGTTGTTGAATAATCATTTGAATATTTGGCAGTCCCAGATTTTCTACATCATGTGCTTCCAAAAAATGTAGTTGTGCCACTATCCCATAAAATCCTTTATTAAGTAACTTTTCCATCTTATGAGAGCAAATAATTTGGCTTGGTGGGGATTTAATCCTGTTAAGTGTGTACTTTTTTGCATTTATACTAAAAACCATAAGTCTTGAAAATTGAAAGACACTATTCCCAATTGTTTAAGCCATTGCACTCGCAAAACTACATCTTCTCCCCCAACCAATATGGCAAATATTTATGAATCTAGCTGATAATCTCCCATGGAGATCTTGATATGATGACATTTACCCCCACAATAGAGTTATTTCCCATATAAAATCATGACTTGAAAATTAGAGACTAGATACACAAATTAATTGAGATCATTAGCTATTTTTCTATCAATGAAGTTATGGATACTCTCTGTATCGACTAAAACTATCATTTTCTTCTTCTTAATATAACCCACCACATTGAGTGTTTGTGGTGTGCTTATCCCATTTAATACATGTAGATAGATAGTAGGGCTTTCTTCCTCCTCAGAATTTGCATGCTCCTATTTTATTGTTGGTTTCTCTGTAGCTAATTCATCTTCCTCTAAAACCCCATTCTCAACAATCATTAGTTTTTTTTCTCACCATTGGCACGCTTATGTAGACCATTTACAATCACAATGCCAACATAGGCCCTTTTCTCTTTTTTACACCTATTGAGGAGAGATCTTGGTAATTTCCCTTGGATTAAAATAATTGACCATATTTCTATCAATAATATTAGTCACATTTCTATCTTTCCATCTCGAAGTTTGACCTTGTGTGAATCTCTTGGTAGTAAAGTTTCACTGCTCAATGTGTAGTGTTTGTTACATTAATATCCTAAATATACATGGTTCCAACAAATTAACATCATGCTTAATTTATTCATTTAGTAATTTGATGTAAAATTGTAGTCTCTGATAAGGTGTTGTTTCTAGAGTTTAAATTGCCAATCTCACCTGCTCTACATTATATTTTGCTATGAATCTTATTTGTTTCAAATTTGTTAGTTGGGTGAAATAACTTCCCTTCCATGTATGCTCATAGTGAGCAACTAAGTCCTTAATAACTTCATTTCAACTAAGCCCTTGATCTTTCTTGTCACTCATCATCCACTAGTACCATTGATAAGGTTCAAATTCTAGATGTAGTGAGGCTATGTCAATCTTTGCATTTTATGTTATATTGTGAAGCTAAAAATATTATTCCATGAGACTTATCTAGGAGTTTACATCCATACCATCAAACTTTTGGATATCCATCTTTGGTAGGTGTAATTTTGGCCCTTGAAACTATTATCCTATGTTTGCTTTATTGTGGCCTCTAAGATGGTTTGGTTATGAGTGACTGTAGGATGTAGATTAATTAGGGACTTCAATTCAGACATTAGATCTTATTTAAACCTATTTCAACCCTCATTCAATGATGTTTAAAATGAGGAAAATAAATTATACTCGATAAAATTCATCATTGTTTCACATCCCTTAGGTATGTTTCCTTCAATTTTAGGTGGTGGACAATAAAGGGAATCATTAGGATCAGTGGTTGAAGAAAAGGCATCTATTTCAAAAGACATGGCTATAGATTTGGTTTTATTTATAGCTCTATATTTATTCTCAATTCTTGGAGGAAAGTATCTAGAGCGAGTGGTAACCATAAACAATTAAAACATGTGTTGTATTAAGAGCATATGTTTTGTTGCTGACCAATTTTGATCAGTGAATTTTAGAATGTAAAATGCCTCGAATCTCAAAATAAAAAGAAATGACACTGACTAAAATTTTATGAGTGTTCTAAAACTATAAACAAATTAAAAAAAATCCTAAAATTATAGACTATAGATCAATTTTATGAAAAATAGTAAAAATATAATAAATTATTCAAAACAGAGCTTAAAATATCCATTTTTTTATTGTGGACTCCTTATATGATTATCCAACTATGGTAAAAAAATTGTAGAAAAATTTGCAATGGTTTACGAGATATAGCAGAAACAAAATTCTATGCCAAAATCGATGCTCTGATACCACTCATTAGGATATTTATTTTTAGTAACAAAAATTACATTCAAATATAATCCACTTTGAGGGGGAAACCTCCAATAATCAGAATAAATGAGGAAATGAATTCAATAATTAAACTTATGATGACTATGGAGAGTCATGCTCCACAATATATACACCCATAATTGGGAAGAGTCACACCCATAATAGGGAAGGGTCGCACCCATTCATTCCAATTATGTCAGCCTAACTGTTAAGAATTAATAAATGAAATATAAAGGTTATTATCTCCATTCCATAACCTTAGTACTCATAAAGTTAGGGGTGTAACAATGGTGGAGGGATTTTTAGGGGAATTTTAAATCACTTAGAAGCCTCTAGTTTAAATACTTTTAGAATCTTAGAGAGGATTGTATAGTTCTAGAGATTTCTAGGTTAGTCTAGGGGATAATGGGATTATATGAAGATTAAATGAGATTTAAGGTTCATAAGGATGTAGGAGAGGCTAGGGTGGTGGGTTCGCTAGGGGTAGTTGAATAAATAGGAATTTTTAATTTTAAAGTGGGTTAGTGGGTAGTTAATACAATAGGATTTGTAGTTACGTAGGCTTGTTAGTGGGATAATGGAGTGATTAATTGGTCTTAAATTTATATAAAGGTTTATGAGGTTTATGAAATATTATATGGGAATTAAGATTTTAATTAATCGACTAGGATTATGATTATTGGATAAATTAGCAAGATTAATATAATTATTAAGGTGAGTGAATTTAGGTGCATCCAATGAAATACATAGATTACATTTATGGAGACTACCATGCCAGAGCATATGCCACCTATAGAAGCTTTGGGATTTCAAAATACTAGCATGGTAGAGCATACACCACATGTGGATGCTTCAGCAGTGCATGACACTTGTATGCTAGACACTATGTCAGATGTACTAGCTTCACCAACTCCTATTAGGATACATCAACCTATTGTGCAAGATTTATCAACTTCACCATATGTATTTGATACATAGGTTTAATTTTAATTATAGTTTGTTTATGTTTATAAAATAATATTAAGTTTATTTTCTAGTATGTTTTTACTTAATTGACTAATTTATTTGACTGAACTTGTTATTTGTTGCTTGTATAAATGATTGGTGATATTTTGGGTAGCTCTCTAGGCCTCAACTCTAATGTAGAGACCACAATTGGCACGAGTGTACCCTATACGTAGGTTTAGAAACTTTTAAATTACATATTTATTCATGTATGTTTATTGTCCCTTAAACAAAAAAGTATGTTTTAAGATATATATTATAGTCATAGATTTTTATCATGTTCATTGGAATCACATATTATTCATTTATTGGTTTTATAGATGATGATGGATGTTATGGGCACCCCTCATAGATGACAAGAAGGTTTCCTTGATGTTGCAGCTACATCTGAAGATCCACTATCTCCATAGCAAGTCATGATTCAGGGATGGAGACTAGTGAAAACACATAGTGAAATTTTTTTTAGCTTTAAGTAATGATATTCTATGTCATATTTACATATATATATGCACGTCTAGATCTAACAATATATGTATGCTCCATAAGATTCCCCATCGATGGTGTATATGTGGTCTCGTAGCCCTAGACAACTATTTAGATGGAATATAGTGAGTGTAGAATCTTTTTTCAAAATTTTATTCTTAAAAAGTTTATCATTTTCAATATATAATTTTAATGCATTAATTTTTATTTTTCATATGTTGTGCAGACACAATAATTTTTAGAGGTTGTGGATGAAATAAGGGATGACTCACATGCTAAGATGAGTGTCTTTCCTCATATTGAGGCATCCAACACCCCTGACTCTACATATATGCCAACAAAGGACAAGTTATTTGGAGGCAATGAGAAGCAAGAGAGCTATTTGTTGTGTTAGGGGTCTAGTTGTAGGCACAATCGATTTTGTATGCTAATATGGCCCACATTATATGGCTATATGGTGCATTTTATCTATGTATATGTTATGGTCTACATTTTTTCTTGATATATGTCATATTATTTATGTTGAATTATGACATAGAATTATGCATATACATATATATACTATTTGACAATAGGATTCTTTTACCTATGCATACTTTCTATTTTGATCATTTAATGTTTACACATAGTATTGGTTAATGATCATTATTACTTCATATTAGGCTTAAAAAATCCACATTATTCTCTAAGTTAGGTGTTTCATCATTATGTATATTTTACATTTACATGTGATATTTACTATTTACTTGGTTCATTTACATTTGATTACATACCAATTTGCAATTGTGATGTAAGTGGACTTGTGATCAATTTTAGGGATGTAAATATTATAAGTTGTACTTGATCATAGTTATTAAGAGGTCTAATGATGCAAGAGCAATTTACTATTTACTTGTTTCATTTACATTTAATTACATATCCATTTGCAATTGTGATGTAAGTGGACTTGTGATCATTTTCAGAGATGTAAATATTATAAGTTGTACTTGATCATAGTTGTTAGGAGGTCTAGTGATGTAGGAGTAATTTACTATGTACTTATTTCATTTACATTTTGATAGGACCAAAACACCCCAAAGCTCTGACACAACTTATTAGATTTAAGAGAACACATGATTACCATTGTATAAGCAATTAAATATGCGAAAATACCAGAAGAACAAATAACTATCAATGAGAAAACACACAGAATATGAGAGGCAACACATAATTGTATTCAACTCATTACAAAGGAAATTACAATAAAGAGATCACACTCTTCTTCCACCTCTGTGAGGCTTCCTCCTCAAGGGCTCCAAGTAATCTTCCCACCTGAGTAATCTTCTCTCATAGGTCACAACACACAGCTAACACAAGCTGTTGTTCACCTCATTGCACATTTGTACAATCGAGTACGAACCGATACTCTAAGTAGATCTAACCATGATCCTGCTCCTGATGTATTGTTGTCACCTTAATCTTACTCCCCCGCCGATCCTCTTCTGACCCTTGCATACACACATCCCTGCAGACCAACCTGATTTTACTTATCACATGTAGATCTCCTCCATGATCTTGCAACACCCTGCATATCAAACCTGATCTTACATACATGGGGAATCCTACTTGATTCCACCATGGGAAGAACTCTCCAAGCTCTACATGGCTCTCCTGCAAATTCTTCACTTAACAATACAGCCCATGAGTCTATTATATAGATCTCATGCATACACAAATTAGACTTGCGGCTCAAGACTTCGAACAAGTCCTTAACATGCAAACTCCGCGTTCACTTAATTGACTGTTCATCAACAGCAGTTCAGACCGTCACAGGCGATCGACGTTGGTCCCTGTCTTCCTGGAGGTGACCGACACCGGCTGATGCTCTGCCGATACCGATTTCCCTTCTGCGTCCCCTGACCATCGTCGGTGTGGCCTGCCGACGCCGGCGACTGCATACGCAAGAAGCCCCCCTGTTTGCCTTAAGGTGTAGCTTTTAGCTCCACACCCTAACAATCTCCCACTTGGAGATAAAGAGCTGCACCTATACCCAAAACCAGTACTCTGTCCAATCTTCATCCTTGCTTGTATTCATCTTCAAGCTCCCACTTGAAGACAACCCACCACACTCCTTGTGGTGTTAAACCTGTCCATGATTTTCTTCATTCTCATTGTACCATCTTCTACCTTGCTATACTCCCACTCAAACAGCAACCCCTGTGAGTAACCTGTAATCAACAAACACTTAACAGATCTGGGCCATCTGTTAGTCAAACTCGCTCTGAGAACGTCCAACCTGGCTCTGATACCAATTGATAGGACCAAAACACCCCAAAGCTCTGACACAACTTGTCAGATTTAAGAGAACACATGATTACCATTGTATAAGCAATTAAACATGTGGAAATACCAGAAGAACAAATAACTATCAATGAAAAAACACACAGAATATGAGAGGCAACACATAATTGTATTCAACTCATTACAAAGGAAATTACAATAAAGAGATCACACTCTTCTTCCACCTCTGTGAGGCTTCCTCCTCAAGGGCTCCAAGTAATCTTCCCACCTGAGTAATCTTCTCTCATAGGTCACAACACACAGCGAACACAAGTTGTTGTTCACCTCATTGCACATCTGTACAATCGAGTACAAACAGGTACTCCAAGTAGATCTAACCATGATCCTGCTCCTGATGTATTGCTGTCACCTTGATCTTGCTCCCCCGTTGATCCTCTTCTGACCCTCGCATACACACATCCCTGCAGACCAACCTGATCTTACTTATCACATGTAGATCTCCTCCATGATCCTGCAACACCCTACATATCAAACCTGATCTTACATACATGGGGAATCCTACTTGATTCCACCATGGGAAGAACTCTCCAAGCTCTACATGGCTCTCCTGCAAATTCTCCACTTAACAATATAGCCCATGAGTCTATTATATAGATCTCATGCATACACAAATTAGACTTGCGGCTCAAGACTTCGAACAAATCCTTAACATGCAAACTCCGCGTTCACTTAACTGATTGTTCGTCAACAGCAGTTTAGACCGCCACAGGCGACCGACGTCGGTCCCTGTCTTCCTGGAGGTGACCGACGCCGGTCGATGCTCTGTCGATGCCGGTTTCCCTTCTGCGTCCCCTGACCGTCGTCGGTGTGGCCTGCCGACGCCGGCGACTGCATACGCAATAAGCCCCCCTGTTTGCCTTAAGGTGTAGCTTTTAGCTCCACACCCTAACACATTTAATTACATATCAATTTGTAATTGTGATGTAAGTGGACTTGTGATCAATTTCAAGGATGTAATATTATAAGTTGTACTTGATCATATTTGTTAGGAGGTCTAGTGATGCAAGAGAATCATCCATTAGGGTGTATACAATGTGTTTTTGGTAATAAATAGCCTATCATGGCTTCAAGTTGTTTAGAATATCTCAATTAGGGGGTGTTTATATTTTCCCTCCAAAACTAAATTCAAATTTATAATAAGGATTCTTTGATGTTCTTGGATAAATTCATCAGCTATTAAAGGTGCATGACTATTATAAAATCTCATTTATGGTCTTGTGGTCTCAAAATTCATAACAATGTATTTTAATACATGACTTAGCATTGAATTGATTATGTTTAAGGTCTTATGATGTAAATAAAAAACAAATGCTTGATGTAAATGGAATATACACTTACATTAGACATTCACCTGACTCTACTATCTGATTTGAATCTCTTCTATACTTGGTCTAATCCTTTACATGGATAGAAGGTCCTTTACTTATCCATTAAACACCCTTGCTCACTCTCAACTCATTAGGTTAATAAACTTCTTACCCACATAATTCTCTTATCTCTCTACAAGACATATCACCCTTCTATCCCTCTACACTCTCTCCTCTTATGCTCAACTCTGCAATCTTAAGATCCTCTAGGCCTACTGTTAGGCTTGATTCACTTTGATCTAGGTTTTTAGTTCTATACATCCTTCTTGATCATGAAACCTATCATCCCTTCTTTCAATCTCATTCTCTTCAGTACAAATATCATCTTCTCACAAATAAAGTGAACTCAATAACTTCCTTCATGCATATAATTCTCACTATCTCTTTCAATATCCATCACTCTTTACCTTCCTTTGCATTCTCTCCTTTTTATCATCATCCTCATAATCTTATAATCCACTCTCATAATTGTACTCTCTAATCTTCCTCTAAGCTTGCTTATTATTTGTCATAGTTTCAAGGCCTAAAGATCTCATTCATGGTTCAATGACTCTAGACATCCTTCTAGAGTATATATGGACATATACCTACTCATTGGATCTCTTACATCTAATCCAACAACACAATCCTCAAGTCAGAACTCCCAACTCAACTACACCTTCCTTCTTCAAGCCTCCTTCTCAAGTAACCCTCAAAACATGTAAACCTAAAATTTAAGGACAATCAAAAAAGTTTTTGATTATACAAAAGACATTTTAAAGTACTCATTATCCTTATTCAACTCTATGCCAAGTTTTATGATTCAAATATCCATGCAACCCAGCTAACTCAACTCACTATTTTGCCAATTAGGTCTAGTATAATGACACAGTTTGGAAAACCATATAGTACAGACTTGTACTAGTCCAAAACCTCATTAACATTCAATAACTTGATAAGTTACACCAAATTCCAAGATTTTAATAATTTTGAAGGGTTAGAACAAAAGATATTCTAGTTACAATTTGGAAACCCTAGGTTGACCTTAGATAGGCCTATACAAAGCTGAGAGGATATAAAATTGGATAGTTTATTTTTTAAACACTTCACTCACATTTGATACTTTTTTAAGGTCTGCTTATGCTTTCTTAAACTCCTACAAAAGGTTTCAAGCCTTGATTCAAGACCAAATGTCCATCTAAGTCATATTTGCAAAGTTTTGTGCTAATACAAGTAGGTTTTGAGACTTCTTGAAACCATTCTATTGAAAACATTTCATATACATTCTCAAGTTACCATTCATACCTATACACCTTACCTTTCAAGTTAAAAAATTTCTCCTTCTTTTCTAGGTCTCCAAAACTACTAAAATTTTACTTGATAGTTTCTTTTGACAAGAATAGTAGGGTTTTTTAAGATAAACAATCTTGAAACTCCTATTACTCACGCCTCAGACCTCCAAATCACTTCTAGCCTCATCCAATAGTTTCTCTACATCATCTCTTAGCTCTCCTACAAATTTGAGAGCATTTGACTAGATAAATCACAAGATATAAGGCTTTTATAAAGGCCTAGGGTTTCATGGCAACCTACAGGTTGAGAACACCTAAAAAGGTCTTATTTGAAGTTGGAAACATTTTAAACCCTCATTATTTTCCACAAGGTTTTTCATAACCCTTTACACCTCTATCCATAAGCTAATTTTCTTGACCGTATAAAAAATGTCTTCAAAATACCAATATTTCAATATTGTAGCAAGCCTATATTATCCTGCTTGGCCTACAAACATTCCAAAAAACATTCAACCTATAAACTACACACAATACATAAAATTATGAATGTTATATTGTATTATCAACTCTCTTGGTCATTCCTAAATTGGTTTCTTTGGAATAAACATTCTCAATAATGTTAAATCAACACCCTCTTACAAGACTCCAACTCCTCTCTCATGTAATTTCAATTCTTTATATGCTAAAATATACAAGAGGCTTCCTTTTTCTTACCATTCTCACATTTAAGGACCTTCACACATCTTCTTAGACCTATTTTAGACCTAATACAAACATTACTCCATAATTACACCCCACATTACGCCACACATTACAAAAACTTCTATTTTGTACTATAAACCCTTCATTACTCCTTCCAATGATGACAATTTTTTCCTTTAATGCTTTTTGAAGCTATTTACATCTCCCTATTAATTAATTTGATGCAAATTAGGAATTTCAAAACTTTACTAATCTTATAGTTCCCAATTTTGGTTAAGATCCTCCTCCAACTTTAGTCACGTGTTGCAGGAGAATCATGAGGGTTAGAGATGAGTCGTCAGCTCTCACATGTACATAAACAAGTCTTATAAGAAAGACTAGGAGGATTTTATCTAACTCAAGCTAGGAAAGACATAATAATGAAGTTTTTCTCTTAGTCTAATCTATTAGAATGGGTTAAAAGTTAGTTAATAAGGATCGTATATTATGACTCATTATCCCTATAGATGAACCGTATGTAAAAACACATCTAGATGGGAATTTTAAGGTAGGATGGCTGTTGTCTAGTCTCGATTAGGACCTGGGAGTAAAGGTTGTAGTTGATTAGACTCATCCCTTAAGAGAATCTCCTCATTCATGAGTGTAAAAACTAAGCAAACTTCAATCGTACATTGTAGGAAAATTGTGAGGGCTAGAGATGAGCCATCAGCTCACATACATGCACAGATGAGTCTTATAAGAAATCTTAGGATTATTTTCTCTAACTTGATATGGGCAAGATGTGTTAATGAGGTTTATCTTGTAGCCAAATCTATCAGAATGGGCCAAAAGTTAGTCAGCAGGGGCCATATATTATGACTCATTAGCCCAATCGATGAATTTTCTACACAAACATGTCTGGATAGACATTTTAAGGCTAGGATGGATTATGTTTAGTCTCAGTCAGGCCCCAAGAGTGAAGGTTTTAGTTGATTAGATGCATCCCTTAAGAGAATTTCTTCATCCCTTAGTGTGAAAACTAAGCGAAATTTGATCATACATTGTAGGATAACCATGAGAGATAGAGATAAGTCATTAGCTCTCACACATGCATGGATCAGTCTTCTAAGAAACCTCAAGAGGACTTTATCTAACTCAAGATGGGTGAGATATGATAATGAGGTTTCTCTCAAAGCAAAATATCTCAGAATGGGCCAAATGTTAGTTAGTTGGGGTCGTATATTATGAATTTTTAGCCCAATCAATGAATTGTCTATGAAAACACGTCTAAATGGGCATTTTAAGGTTAGGATGGCCATTATTTTATCTTAGTCATGCCTCAAGAGTGAAGGTTGTAGTTGATTGGATGCATCCCTTAAGAGAATCTCCTTGTCCCTAAGTATGCAAACTGAGCAAACTTTAGTCACACATTGTAGGATAACTATGAGGGATATAGATGAGTCATTAGTTACCACACATACATGAATGAGTCCTATAATAAATTCTAAGAGGATATTATCTAAATCAAGATGGGCAAGATGTCGCAATAAGGTTTCTTTTTTAGCCAAATCTCTTAGAACATGTCAAATGTTAGTCTACATGGGCCATATATTATGACTCATTAGTCCAATCGATGAACCATATGCATAGACATGTTTGGGTCGGTGTTTTAAATATAGGATAGCCATTGTCTGGTATTGATTGGGCCTTGAGAATAAAGGTTGTAGTTGATTGGATGCATCCCTTACTAAAATCTCCTCATCCCTAAGTGTGCAAACTAAGCAAAATTTAGTTGTGCATTTAAATAGAACCATGAGGGATAAAGATGAGTCGTAAACTCCCACACATGAATGGATGAGTCCTTTAAGAAAGTTCAAGAGGATTTTATCTAACTTTAGATGGATGAGACATGGTAAAGAGGTTTCTCTCGCAACCAAATCTCTCAAAACAGGTCAAAAGTTACTCAATGGGGCCCGTATATTGTGACTCATTATCCCAATTGATGAACTATCTATGTGGACACATCCAAATGGGAATTTTAAGGTTATGATGGTCATTATCCAAACTCAATCAGGCCCCAGGAGCAAAGGTTGTAGTTGGTTGGATGCATCCTTTAAGAGAATTTCCTCATCCTTGAGTGTGCAAACTAAGCAAGCTTCCATCACACATTTTAGGAGAACCATGAGGAATAGATATGAGTCATAGATCCCACACATGCATGGATGATTCCTCTAATAAATCTTGGGAGGATTATCTCTAACTTGAGCTAGGTGAGATGCGATAATAGGGTTTCTCTCACAGCGAAATCTCTCAGAATGGGCTAAAATTTGGTCAGTAGGGGTCATATATTATGATTCATTATCCCAATCAATAAAATGTCTATGTGAACACATTCAGATAGGAATTTGAAGGCTAAAATAACCATTTTTTATTCTTGATCAAGATCTAGGAGTAAAGGTTGCAGTTGATCGAATGCATCCCTTAAGAGAATATCCTTGTCCCTAAGTGTGCAAACTGAGAAAACTTATGCCATGTATTATAGGAGAACCATAAGGGATAGAGATAAACCCTTATCTTCTACACATGCATAGATGAGTCCTATAATAAATCCTAAGAGGATTCTCTCTAACTCAATCTAAGTGAGATGTGATAATGAGGTTTCTCTCATAGTTAAATCTCTTATAATAGACTAAAAGTTGGTCAGTAGGGGTCGTATATTGTGACTCATTAGCCTAATCCATGAATAATCTATGTGGACACATTTGAATAGGAATTTTAAGGTTAGAAAGGACATTATCCAGTCTCGATTGGGCCCCAGGAGTGAAGGTTTCAGTTGATCGGATGCATTCCTTAAGAGAATCTCCTCATCCATGAGTGTGTAAACTAAGCGAATTTATATCATGCATTGTAGGAGAACCGTGAGGGCTAGAGATAAACTATTAGCTCCCACACATAAAAGTATGAGTCCTCTAAGAAACCCTAGGAGGATTATCTCTAACCTAATTTGGATGAGACTTATTAATGAGGTTTCTCTCATAGTTAAATCTCTCAAAAAGGGCCAAAAGTTGGTCAACGAGGGTTGTATATTATGACTTGATAGCCAAATCGATGAACCATCTACATGAGCACATTTAGATAAGAATTTTAAAGTTAGAAAGGTCATTCTTTGATCTCAGTTAGGCCCTAGGAGTGAAGGTTGTAGTTGATCAGACACATCATTTAAGAGAATCTCCTTATCCCTGAGTGTGCACATTGAACGAACTTTCACTGTGTTGCAAGAAAACCATGAGAGATAGAGATGACCCATCAGATCCCACACATGCATGGATTAGTAATATAATGAATTTTGGAGGATTCTCTCTAACTTGAGCTAGGTGGGATGTAGAAATGAGGTTTCTATCATAGTTAAATCTCTTAGAATGGGCCAAAAGTTGGTTAGCGAGGGTCGTATGTTATGACTCGTTAGCCCAATCGAGGAACCATCTATGTAGACATATCCAAATAAGGTTTTAAGGATAAAATATTCATAATCTAATCTTGATCATGTCTTAGGACTGAAGGTTTTAGTTGATTGGATGCATCCCTTAAGAGAATATCCTCATCCCTGAGTGTACAAACTAAGCAAACTTCCATCATGCATTGAAAGAGAATCATGAGCACTAGATATGAACCATTAGCTCTCACACATGCATAGATGAGTCCTCTAATAAATATACATAATATTCTCTCTTAATCAAGTTGGGTGAGATTTTTTAATGAGGTTTCTTTCACAGCTAAATCTTTCAGAACAGGCCAAAAATTGGTCAATAAGGGATGCATATTATGACACATTAGCCAAATCAATGAACTGTATACATATGCATAGTCAAGTAAGAATTTTAATGCTATAATGGTTGTTGTCATATCTCGATCACACCCTAGGAGCAAAGGTTGTAGTTTATTGGATGCATCCCTCAAGATAATCTCATTGTCCCTGAGTGTACAAACTAAGCGAACATCCATCACACATTGAAAGAGAATCGTGAGGGATAGAGATGAACAATTAGATCCAACACATGTACAAATGAGTCTTTCAAGAAATCCTAGGATGATTCTCTCTAATTTGATTTAGGTGAGATGTAGAAATGAGGTTTATCTCATAGCCAAATCATTTAGAACGGGCCAAAAGTTAGTCACTAGGGTTGTATATTATGACTCATGATCCCAATCGATGAACCGTCTATGTAGACACATATGTATAGGCATTATAAGGCTATAAAATCCTTTTTTAATGTATAGGCATTATAAGGCTATAAAATCCTTTTTTAGTCTTGATCACACCCTAAAATCAAAGCTTGCAGTTGATTGGATGCATCCCTTAAGAGAATCTCTTTGTCCTTGAGTATACAAATTGAGCGAACTTCTATTATGTCTTATAGGAGAATCGTGAGGGATAGAGATGAACCATCATATCCAAAGCATGCATGGATGAGTCCTATAATAAATCTTGGGAGGATTGTCTCTAACTTGAGTCAGGCAAGATGCAAAATTTAGGTTTCTCTCATATTCAAATCTCTCAGAATGGGCCAAAAGTTTGTTGGTAGGGGTTGTATACTCTGACTCATTATCCCAATCAATGAACTATCTATGTAAACATGTCTAGATAGGTATTTTAAGGATAAAATTACCATTATTTGGTCTCAATCACACCCTAAGAGTGAAGTTTACAGTTGATCAGACACATCTCTTAAGAGAATCTCCTCATCCTTGAGTGTGTAAATTGAGTGAACTTCAATCATGTGTTGTAGGAGAACCATGAGAGCTAGATATGAACCATCATCTCCCACACATGCATGAATGAGTCCTTTAAAAAATACTAATAGGATTCTTTATAACTTAATCTGGGTGAGACGTGATAATGAGGTTTCTCTCATAGTCAAATCTCTCAGATCAGGGTAAAAATTGGTTAGTGAGGGCCGTATATTCTAATTCATTATCCCAATCAATGAACTATATAGGTGGACACATCTAGATAGGAGTTTTAAGGACAAAATGGCCATTTTTTGGTCTTAGTCATGCCTTGAGAGTGAAGGTTGTATTTGATCAAATGCATCCCTTAAGAGAATTTCCTCATCCCTAAGTGTGCAAACTAAGTAAACTTCTACCATACATTACAGGAGAACCATGAGAGATATAGATAAATAGTATACTCCTACACATGTAAAATGAGTCCTTTAATAAATTTTAAGAGGATATTTCTAACTCAAGTCAGGTGAGATGCAATAATGAGGTTTCTATAGTAACCAAATCTTTTAGCATGGTCCAAAAGTTGGTCAGTTAGGGTTGTATATTCTGACTCGTTAGCCCAATCAACAAATCATCTATGTAGATACATATAGATAAGAGTTTTAATGATAGAACAACCATTGTCCAGTATCGGTCATTCCTCAAGAGTGAAGGTTTCATTTGATCAGATCTCTTAAGAGAATCTCCTCATCTTTGAGTGTGTAAATTGAGAAAAATTTCATCACGTGTTACAGGATAACCATGAGGGCTAGAGATGAATTGTCAGCTCCTACACATGTAAAGATGATTTTATAATAAATTTCAAGAGTATTATATCTAACTTGAGATATGAAATATGCAAAAATGAGGTTTCTCTCACCGCCAAATCTTTCAAAAGGGGCCAAAAATTATTCTGTGGAGGCCATATATTTTAACTCATTGGCCCAATCAATGAATTGTCTATGCGGACACATCTAGATAAGTGTTTTAAGGATACAATGAATATTTTCTTGTATCGATCACACCCTAGGAGCAAAGGTTTTAGTTGATTAGATGCATCCCTTAAGAGAATCTCCTCATCTGGAAGTGTGCAAACTGAGTGAACTTGTACTGTACGTTGTAAGAGAACCGTGATGGATAGAGATGAGCCGTCAACTCCTACATATTCATAGATGAATATTCTAAGAAATATTGGGAGGATTATCTCTAACTCCATACCATAATTAAGACATAGATAAGACTATTTTCTTGTTTTCCTAAAAGGACAAACAAAGAGAAGGTGAAAACCTATTTGCTTAAGGTAGATAACATTAATATGAATTATTTTTTGGCTTCTCTTTATTTGAAGAAGATAATATTCTCTAATCATGGCACCAACCACATATATGTGGAAGCTCATATGGTACCACTAACCTACATTAAAATTGTTAGTAAAAAAATTAAACATAAATAAACATAATGATAAAATAATTGAAAATTAAAATACATTAAATCAAATAAGTTAAATATATTAATTTGAAACTCAAGATAAACTTACCAATGCAATCTAATGTACCCTTAGGATTAGATTTATTTGCAAGTTTTTCAAGAACCACTTTGTGGTCAGATTCACACACTTTCCATAATATTCTATTCTGAGGCTTTCAATGATATTCAATCATTTGAATATTTGTAGTAATAACTAGATTTGAATAATGAAGCACTACCTTGTGTGTTTCAAAGTCCTCAAATAACACTTTTTTTATTTTTTTATGATAGTACCTATGAAGCCAGGTTCTTATAACCACTACGGATCGAGTGGGATAAATTAGCACTTCTCCATCCATAACATTTGTGGTTAATTGTTTTTTGGCCTCTACACAATGACATAAGTAGTAGTATGTTCCCTCATCATTGTCCTTATGTGTAATAACTACAAAAGCATGCCCTATATTTAAAGTATAATCAAATTGTAAGCACATCTAAGAAAAAATAAATATATCACTAATATCTAACTAAGGTTGTATATTTAATTAAAGAATAAATTGTACCTAGTTGCACAAGATCTAAGATGTGGTCAAAGTAAAATGATGATGCCATTTCATGATTTGTCAATTGTTGGAGTGAATGTATACTCTTTATAGGTGATATGGGTCTATAATACCATTCATCCACCCATTATTTTGACTCACATTCATTCCAATTAAATTCCATACATGTGGAACAAAAACATCCCATATCCCTAGTATAAATAGTCCATGAATTTGAATTTGAGTTTTGAATGGAGTGGAAAACACTCAATCTAAGTAGAATACTACAATTTTCAAATATTTCCTTGTGTTGTTCCTCTATTAACCAAAAGAATTTTCGCACATGAGAATGTTTATCTAATCTATGATGAATATTTTCATTACACCAAGTCACAATACTTGTAGCATCGATCAAATTAACATCATCTGTATGATTTGTCTGCTCTCTTTTAAGGTCTATTTTTACACAGGAACCTACACCATCATGTTCCCCTTTTCCTTGCCCAACCTCAAAGAAGGTCCAAAAAATTGAATGCCATTCTTCTTATGCATTCTACTTAACTAGTAAAACATTCGAGAATTCTTAAACTGCCCTGCACAATTATCTAACCAAATGTAGTGTGGATCAAACATGATTTCTCTTGAGGTCATATTTATATAAAATATCTAAAAATAACCTTGGACAAACTCTAGAGAATGTGATCTTTCATCACTCATATAAAAGTGGCACTCCCTCAAAATATTTTTGTTGTTGTTTATGCTATTAGGTGCATATCTAAATGTAATATCAATGAAAATTTCAAATTGAATTGAATTATAGTATTGGGATTAAACCTCATTATGTGGTTGTAGTAGGTAGTTCTGAGCAGAGTCCACAATTGAAACTACGGTGCCAACTAAGAAGTTGTCCTTGCATACCTTGAATTGATTATCTAACCATTTTGATTTGTGTGTGTGTCTTGCATATTGGTAGATAATATTCTTCTTGAATTCAAACATAAAATCAGATATAAAATTTTTGGTCATAACCAACTCACATCTTGATGACTCTTTTCCATCTTTTAACACATACTTAATATATTTTTACTTCTTATAATCAACTAGTTGCTTTTCAAATTCATATGAAATTTATTCATGTATACAACTCATCAAATTTGACTAACTACCACAACTGTTACATGTTCCATCTAAACATTATTTTTCAAAAAAAACTATCCCTTGGGTCTTTGACATAAAAGACTTTGGATTAATTCTCATGATGTCTTAGGTGGGGAAGACACCATATATTCTTGTAAAATCTCATCAGTATGTAAAGTATAACTTATATGATAAAAATTATCAAAATACATAGCAAATTTAACATATACCTTACAACAACATGTGGTGTGTGTTTTTTTTATTTTAACATAGAAAGGCTTGCGCATCTCAAATGACCTTTGCCTAATTATCAATCAACCATTACATTTTTCAATAATTTTTTTATAAAATTCTATTTGGGTCATGTCTAAGAAATGTTTTGCATGTGGATCATAGTTTTTTGAGCCTTTCCTTATTTTAACATATTTTACAATATATGATACCCTTATGTTAGCGTGCCAAAAAATTTCAATCGAATGTCTTGTTCCTTATAATACCTTATCTTTTCCTGGGAGTCTACCACTAAATGCCCAACAATCTGTAAATGAAGGGTCATCAAGCCTTGTTCTTCTATTTAGGGCATTTATTAGAGTTTTTCTATTTAATTTCAAGGATTTACTTGTTTCACTAATAATTTGAGCTTTAGATGTTGACTTATTCACTATAAATTCTATTATTACTCATCTTGATACATTACTATCTTTTTTCTGACTTTTATTGCCTATTGTCTTAAATGCATTAAATAGATTATTTACTATTATACTATTTCTTCCCTCAATGTTGAATGTTCTTAACCCTAAATTATGCATCACAAGGTGCATTTTTTGCATTTTCATTAATTGAATAAAAGTTCACATCATTTCGTATCGATTTTATTCTCAAATGCATAGTCCCATACACGTTGAGCATGACATTGAACTGGTCTTTTTGACATTTTACCTTCCATAGGTTCTATTATTTTCTCATTTATTTCAACCAAATACTTTGGTGTTCATCTTATTATCCTTGGAGGTGTGGGTGTAGGAGCTATATTTTATATTAAATTGGGTGGTGTTACCACTTCAACCATAGTAGGGATAATAGAGGGTTGATTATCTACATTAGATCCTACAGACAAATTGAATTCTTCTTCATTAAAAGACACATGATTTTGGTTCATTACTTGATGTTGATTATCATCATACTCAAAAACTTCATTATGAATGGATGTTTCATTATATTATGTCTATCCATATGTTTCATCATTCATTATAAATTCATTACTTACATGCTCTAAATTTTGAATTTCATCATGCAACAAATATTGATTGAGTTCTCTTATTTCATTTGAAGACATATCTAAACTAAATTCTATAAAATTGGGCATGTTATTTTCATTTGAAATATTACCTAGTATGGAGGTAGCACCTTCACCTTGCTTGTAAGCCCTTATGGATGCTCTCTTATCTGCTTGTCTTTTTATTTCTTTTTTCCTCTTCTCTTCAATTTTCTCCTTTTATAGCTCTTTTATTGGTCTTTTACAATGAATTCAAAACCCCATTATTTATCTTTACCAAAATAAGCTAATTATAGATTTAAACTTGAATAATTTAAAGTGATTTAAATAAAGTGAATGGAGAATCTACCAAATTCACATAGTTACAACAGGAAAAACTAGTTTATAGTTTGCAAAGAACAAAACAAATGACCAAATTTCATGGGAAAGCCAAGAGAAATTCATCAATCACAAAGGGCATGCTTGCTTTTGAAAACATGCATACCCTTTTTGATCCATGAAAAATGGGCAAAAATAATTAATATGGTAAATCGGGGACAAATCTGAGTAGTCTGGTCGTTGAGGATATCCCCATGTGGGTTCTACTACCTAAGTTACCCCTAGAGTTCTAGGAACTAAAGGTGATTATGGGTATTACAAAAGCATTGGGAAAACCTATTGCCCTAGATCTTATTACCATATCCATAATAACGATGATTGTGGTGCACTTCCATATTTTCATCTTGGTAAATAAACCACTGCTACATCAGATCAAGATCAAATCAAAATATAGTGAGTGGTCTCAACCCATTGTGTACAAAAATGTTGATTCTTTCTATAAGAAGTGCAACATATTGAGTCACTTATCTAATGATTATCTTCTTACTCAACCTAAGCTCCAGGATCCACTAGTTAAATTATCCTAACCCCTCTCTAATATTATGTTTCCCTGACCCCTAACCTTCTTTGTGCCCCCTTCCTTATCGGCCTCGAATAACCTCTTACCCCTGAATGGCCCCAACCTTCCCCTCTCCTCCCTATTTTTTTTAGCCCCTCCTTTCCCCCTCTACCCTCTCCCCATATTTCAAAATCATATCTTGAAGTTGTGTGCCCCAATGTACCCCTTGGGGATAGGGCATTGTCTCCCTCCCTCCTCCTACTTGTCGGGTGCCCATCAAGCTAGACCTTGAGTAGGTGTGCCAATAGGGCCACCTCAGGTCTCTTATCCACTTGGCCTAAATCTAAGTTGGGTTACCCCCTTCCCTTTGGGGGTGGTTTCACCTCTCCAATCCCCAAGTCTTTGGATAAAATAGATAATCTCATTGAGCAAGGTCAATGTTCCAACTCTCTAGTAGTCAAATCATGAGCCAAACTTGAAGAAGCTCAATGGACTCCTATCAAATCTAGAAGAGGAAGGAAAAAAATTAATGTAGGTGAGGCACCAAGATCTATAGGGAGGACTTCTAACTTGGTAACCAGAAGAAAAGAAACTATAAATGAGATAACAAAAGGGAGCTAAAAAACCCTTAAATGGCACTTCACAAAGGCCAAAAATGAAGTTCATCTCATGGAATATAAGGGGACTCAAACACCCTAATAAAACTAAGTTGGTTATAAATTTAAAAAAGAAACACAACCCTCTAATAATAAGTACTAGAATAAATAAAGATGTCAAAAATAGCTATTAAAAATTGTAGCAATAATTTGTGGTTTAATGCAAAATACACCAGCATAAGCTCCACAGGGGCCTCGAGAGGATCGGGAGTCCTATAGGACAACAGACTTATTAAAGGTGGTATTGTAATTACTAACAACCACCCCTTTGCCAAGGAAGAGTGGATTCTTTCAAATATTTATGCCCCCAACACTAGAACGGGGTATAAGAAGTAGTGGAATGAGATACTACTCTTCAAAAAACAATACAGTGATTAAAAATGGATTGTGAAAAGAGACTTCAATTCACCTATAAATCCATCAAAAAAGAGAGGGGGATCCCAGGACTATACCGATAGCATGGAAAACTTATATTACTTTATCACAAGTGTTAGGCTTGTATATGTCGACCTCAGAGGCAACCCTTTCACTCGGTCTAATAGAAGGTTGGGAGAGAATCTAATTCAAGTCAGACTTGATAGATTTTTGGTCTCTCTCATTGGGATCTACATTTTTATAGCTCCCTCTCCTCCCTTCCAAGAATTGGATCGGATCACAACACGATCATTTTTGAAGGTGACAAAATTTTGAAAATAAGGAGACTCCCTTTAAATTCGATAGCATGTGGCTACACCACCCATACATCCATAATACTATCAAAGAATGGTAGAAGGTACATACATGTTCATTCTTTTTAGAAAACTCAAAAGAATCAAAGATAAACTTAGAGTCTAGAACAAAGAGGTATTTGAGGATATATTTCTACAAAATAACACCATCGAAGAAGAGATATGATTCCTTGAGGAACATATGGCCACCAACGAAAATGATGAAAATATGTCTGTTACATAGAAAAACCTTCTGATCTCCTTCCATAATTTAAACACTAAAGAAGAGGCCTTCTTAAAACAAAAATCTAGATGCAAATGGCTAAAAGAAGGGGATAGGAATACTAAATTCTTCCACCAGCTGACTTATGGAAATAGGAATTTCAACAAGATCTCTTAACTCATACTCGAGGATGGCTCCTTAAGTAGGGATGAGGAGGTCATTGATGAATATATTATTTACCATTTCAAATCTCAGCTAAGAGAGATTGCTCTCTATGATAGGCAGGTAGAAGATAGCCTCTTGAAGTATCTCCCCTTAGTCATTTCCCTATCAGATAATCAAGAGCTCCACAAACCTCCTTCATTAGAATAATTTTGGCAAGTGGTATTTTCTATATATGGTAACAAATCCCCTGACTTGGATGGCTTCCCCCCATTTTCTTCTATAAAATTTGGGACATAATCCACCCTAAGGTGGAGGCAACCATTTGAAAATTTTTTAGAGTAGGTATTATTCTCAAAGAGCTAAACAATACTTTTTTAGTCCTCATCCTAAGAAACAGGGAATAAACCAGTTGAAAGATTGTAGACACATAAGTCTATGCTCTACAACATAGAAAATCTCGACTAAAACCTTGGGCACCCGCTTACAACCTCACCTCACATGTGTAATTGCAAAACAACAAGGAGCTTTTATGGTAGGCAAACAAATTATAGATGGTATTAATAGTCCATGAAACCCTACACTCCATTTCTAGATCCACTAAGGCAAGTATGTTCATTAAAATAAATATTAACAAAGCTTAAAACATAGTGTCATGGAGTTTCTTGGACAAGGCTCTCAATAAGATCAGTTTTGAGACATATATTAGGGGACTGATCCATAACTACATCTCTACTCCCATGTATTCCATCCTCATCAATAGAACCCCTAAATATTTTTTCTTGGCCAACATAGGCATAAGATAAGGAGACCCCCTCTCCCCCTACTTATTTATCCTTATGCTAAAAACACTAGGAAAGAACATTGTTGCAACTAGAGATCAAAGCCTAATTCAAGGTTTAAAGGTGACTAAGAATTTGGACCCAGTCACCCATGAACAATTCATGGAAGACACATTTATTATGGGTGAGGCCTCAATTTTGGAAGCTGCCTTCAAAGATATTATGTGAATTATAAAAAATCTTCTTTTCAATGCATAAACTTTAACAAAAGCTTCACCTTCTTCTTGAATAACCCCCTTGACTCACAAGATAGATTGGCAAGAATCTTAGGGTGTAGAATAAGTAGATTCTCCTCAACATATCTGGGTATATCTCTTTTTGAAGGTAAATTACTTAAGGACATGTGGAATCCCTTGGTTGAAAGAATTCATAGAAAACTTGTAGGTTGGAAAGGAACTCTCTTGACATAGGCAAACAAACTGCAACTACTCAAAAACTCCTTACAAAGCATTCCTGTTTATCTTATGACCCTGTTCCAAATCCCCAACAAAGTTGTTAATAGAATTGAGCAGATTCAAAAAACTTTCCTTTGGAGGGGCACATAAGAAATATTTTGTTTCCCTTTGGCAGCATGGAACAAAGTCTGCCTCCCTAAGGATTTCAAAGATCTAGGATTACAAAGAGTCAAAAACATGAATCAATCCTTGATTGTAAAATTCAGGTGGAAAGTCATGAAGGAGGACAACCAGTGGATCAAAATTATCAAGTCAAAGTATCTGGAAAGCAATGAAGAAGACATTTTTTTGTGGAAAGAAGGACCCTTAAATGGATCAGCCTTTTGGAAGGCCATCTCAAGCACCAAGGACCTCTTAAAGAAAGGTTGCAGATGACGTTTTGGAAGTGGAGAAAATATAGACTTTTGGGAAGACCCCTGGCTCTCTCCCTACCCTCTTGCCTCCCACTCCCCTTAGTACAATCTTAAAGAAACCTTTAAAGCCACCTTTGGCAGCAAGGTTAAAGATTACTGGGTCCTATTTAATGGTAGAACTAATTGGGTAAATTTGCTTGAGGTGTCCGTCAGTAAGGAAATTAATCTAGAAATTGCGAACCTTAATTCATGTATACAATAAATTCATATATCTTTGTTCTTTGATGAAGATTCTCTTATCTACCTAGTGGAAGATAACAAAGATTATTCGGTCAAATCAAGATTTCTAGCCAACCTGGCTCAAGCAAAGGATTGGTCCTTTTGGAATAATATCTGGGTTAAACACCTCACTCCCAAGGTAAACATATTCTTCTGGTTAGCAGCGCACAATAGAATCCTCACAGTCGATAATCTGGAAAAAAAGGGGAATGACCATCCCCAACAGATGTGTCCTTTATAACTCTGCATTAGAATATGTGAATCATCTATTATTTATGCGTTCATTTAGAGACCAGATCTGGAATCAACTTCTCCAGTGTTTCAACCTCTTCTGGGTTAAACCCAACTCTATCTTGGATCTCATTATCAAATGAAAACTCCTTTGGAAGCTCCACTCCTTGGCCTTTCTTTGGTTCTTTACCCTCTCCCATTTTTGTTGGATCATTTAGACCAAATGCAATGCCCATAATTTTTTGTCATAAATGATCCAACCTCTCAAGTTCCTTCAATCATCTTCTTTCCACCATTGTAGAGAACTGGTGGTTGATAATTTTAAATGACAAAGTGGGAGCTTTAGAGGTGGAATAGGGCATTCTAGAAAAAGGGAACATCATTCCCCCTCCAAAACCCTTTCCAAATAGAAAACACATAAAATGGGACTACACCCGGTGGGTTGGCTAAAGCTTAACTTTGACAGAGCTTCAAAAGGAAACCTTGGTAGGGTGGGGGGAGGAGGTGTCATCAGAGATTATTCTAGAAAGGAAATTACCACCTACGATGGACCCATGGGCATCTAATCTAATCATGTCACAAAAGCCTTGGCAACCCTTTAGGGCATTCAACTTACTATCTAATTGAACATTTCAAAATTGGCCATTGAAGGTGACTCGCTCAACATCCTTAATGCTCTTGTAGAGAAAGTCCAACCCTCTCATACCATAAGTCAATTTTTTATTGATGTCAAATGCCTCCTTTTTCCTTGAATTTCACTATCTCCCACATCTTTTACAAAGGTAACAAGGTGGCAGACACCTTGGCAAACGTAGGAGTATTCAGCACAGACCTAGCCATGTGAAATGGACCCCACAACTTACCCCCATCTAACCCTTGATTGATTATGATGTAAATCTACTAAATTCATAGGCTAGCAATAGAAAAACACGTGGGAACTCTAATCATGATTAGTAAAAATCTTAATTTCACTTTATGTCATGATAATGACACGAAGTTTGAACTCAAAGATGTAAGACGTCATTTCAAAAAGGCCTATCCTAATGACAAGAGAGTAAAACAAAACATGTTAAGGTGTGGAGCTAAAAGCTTCACATATGAGCGTGTTTTGTAGGTTGCAGGTTTACACAATCACCGGCGTCGATCAGGAGTGGCCGACGTCGGTCAGGAGCAGTTCAAGAGATGCCAACGTCGGCAAGGATCGGCCGACGTCGGTCACAGGCAAACATGCAAGAATCGATGTCGGTTACATGTGCGTCCAGAAAGCTATTTCTGTGGACAGAATAGAGTGTTTGCATGTTAGGATTAAGTGATAGACTTAAGTCCACATCTCTATCTTTAGTAAGACTGTTTAGAGCCCTTGATTAGGAGGTGCATCTAATGGTTGTAGTTGTATGCTCATGTTTCCTAATTATTATATAATAGGATAGATCTTTTTAGCTTAATGTAAGAGTATGTTGAATAGAACAAAACAAAATTGTACATGTGAATCATTCCAGGTTGTTGGAGTTGATTGTAATTGAGAGAGAGAGCTCTTGAGAGAAAGAGATCTAGAGAGAGATCTGTACATCTGAGAGGTGTGGAAGAAAAAAAGTTTCTTCAATTGTATTCCTTCTGTAAAGAGTTTAATATAAGTTTTCAGGGTGGTTTCTTATATCTCTTACTTTTTGCTATTTATCATCCTAGTTACTTATCTTTCTAGTTAATTCTGCATTTATTGCTTTCACATTGTAATCAACATTGTTGGTTGATCCCCAACAAGTGGTATTAGAGCATTTATGTTCTAGGTGCCTATCAAGTGGTATCAGAGCTCAGGTTCACTAACAGGTGGTTCAGATCTGTGTAGTGTGTATTGATTACAAGTTACTCACAGGGGTTTTTGCAGAAATTTCTGTTTGAGTGGGAGAAGCAATGGTAGAAGAAAGTAAACTGAGAATGGAGAAGTTTAATGGCAAAAATTATCAACATTGGAGAATGCAGATAGAGGATTATCTGTATTAGAAAGATCTATACTTACCGTTAGGTGGGATTGCAAAGAAGCCCACAGACATGGATGATGAAGAATGGGAAGTTCTTGATAGAAAGGCTCTGGGGTCTATAAGACTGAGTCTGGCATCTACTGTGATATCTAATTTATCACAGGCAAAGACAACGGTAGAGTTGATGACTACTTTAGCAAATTTATATGAAAAACCCTCAGCTTCTAATAAGGTATATCTTATGAAACAGTTATTTAATTTGCATATGAATGAAGGTGGATCTGTGTCTAATCATCTGAATGATTTCCATGGAATTGTAAATCAATTAAGTTCAGTCAACATAGTGTTTGATGATAAAATTAAAGTTCTTTTAATATTATGTTCTTTGCCTGAAAGCTGACATAGCTTGGTAATGGCAGTTAGTAATACTGCATCTGCTTCAAATATTTTAAAAGTAGAGGATGTTGTTAGTGTTATCTTTAATGAGAAAATTCGCAGAAAAAGCACAGAGGAAACATCTGGGAACGCTTTAAGTTTTGAGAGCAGGGAAAGGCAAAAAGAGAAGAGCAAGAGGAGATCAAGGTCTAAGTCAAAGGTGAGAGGTAGATTCAAATTCAGAAATGGCAGGAAGCCACAATGCTGGAATTGTGAAAAGATAGGGCACATAAGCAGAGGTTACTGGTCAGGAGGACAATCAGCACGAAGGAAAAGAAGAAGCAAAGGTTGCAGGTATTGCACAAGATGCTTTAATATTCTCTTTGCATAATAATATAGAATCTTGGGTGTTAGATTATGGTGCATCTTTCCATGCTACCCCTAATAGAGAATATTTTAGTGACTATGTCCATGGAGATTTTGAAATAGTGTATTTAGGGGATGATGAGCCTTGTAAAATTATTGGCAAAGGAAAAGTGCAATTGAAAATGCAGAATGGCAACACATGGGTGTTGAGAGATGTTATGCATGTTTCCAACTTGAAGAGGAATTTAATTTCTGCAGGAAAGTTAGGGGATGAGGGTTGTACAGTAACTCTCACAGCTGAATCTTGGAAGGTGACCAATGGTGCACTTGTAATGGCTAGAGGTAAGAGAGTAGGTACTCTCTATTTATATAATTTTGTTACTAACAATTGTCCTTCTGTATTATCTACTTCATATGTGGATGCAAAATTGTGGCACTCTAGGCTCGACCACATGAGTGAAAAGGGAATGTCAATTCTTAAGTCAAAAGGTATGCTTTCAGATTTAAAAAGCATAGATTTGAATTTTTGTGAGCACTATGTTTTTGGAAAACAGAAGAGAGTGAGTTTTCTCAAGACTGGGTCATCAAAAAAGAAGCATAAGTTACAGCTTGTTCACACAGACGTGTGGGGACTGGCTCAAGTTGCTTCTATTAGAGGATCACAGTATTATGTCTCGTTCATAGATGATGCTACAAGAAAGGTATGGGTCTATTGTATTAAGAAGAAATCTGATGTATTTGAGACTTTTAAGATTTGGAAAGCTATGGTTGAGAATGAAACAGGTAGGAGATTGAAGTGCCTGAGATCTGACAATGGTGGTGAGTTCTGCAGCTACAAGTTCAATTGGTATTGTTATATGCATGGAATCCACAGGCAAAGGATGGTTCCAAGGACACCTCAGCAAAATGGAGTTGCTGAAAGGATGAACATAACAATAATGGAGCGTGCAAGGTGTATGAGATTGCATGTTGGTTTGCCCTTAGAGTTTTGGACAGAAGCTGTTGATACTGCAGTGTACCTGATTAACAGAGGACCCTCTACAGCTCTGGATGGTGGAACTCCAGAAGAGGCATGGACAGGTAAAAAGGTAGATCTCTCATTTCTCAAAGTTTTTGGTTGTGAAGCCTTTGTGCACGTTGATAAGAAAAATAGAAAGAAGCTGGATGCTAAGTCTATGAGGTGCACATTTATTGGCTATGGCTCTGATGATTTTGGATTCAGGTTTTGGAATCTAGGAACTAACAAGATAATTAGGAGCCGTGATGTTGTTTTCAATAAAAAAGTGATGTATAGTGATCAGCTAAAAAAGTTGAATCAATCTGGGCAGAGCAATGGAGAAATGGACGAGGTGACGGTCCAAAATGAGCTCGCGAGAAGAAAAAATAATCACTTGCAGGAAAACACAGAGACCGACGTCGGCCAGGCAGGAACCGCCATCGACAGGACAAAAACCGATGTCGGCAATACAGGAACCGACGTCGGCCAGGCAAGAACCGACGTCGGCCAGGGAGAACCGACGTCGGCCAGTTACAGGCCTGGAGGTGACCGAGGTCAGTCACTGTCAGAGAATTTGGGTGAACAGCGTGTTGTGAATGAGTCTCAGATGCCCATCAAGAGGTCAAAAAGGGTAAGTAAACCTCTAATTCGATATTCCCTTTCATTATTTTATTTATTGCTTACTGATGGTGGAGAACCAGAGAGTTTTCAAGAAGCAATACAGGTAGAATCCAAAGATCAGTGGGAGCGTGGCATGGTTGAGAAAATGGAGTCCTTGAAAGAGAACCAAACATGGGATTTTGTTGAGTTGCCAGTTGGTAAGAAGACACTGAAGAACAGATGGACCTACAGATTGAAGGAATGTGAGAATGGTAAGATGAGATATAAGGCCAGATTGGTAGTGAAAAGATTTGCACAGAAACCAGGTATTGACTTTGGTGAGATTTTTTTTTCTGTAGTTAAAATGACTTCTATATGGACTGTATTGTCTTTAGTTGCTATTGAGGATTTGCATCTTGAGCAGCTTGATGTTAAGACAGCATTTCTTCATGGAGATCTAGATGAAGAAATATATGTGGATCAGACGGAAGGATTTGAGGTTAAAGGTAAGGAGAAGTTAGTGTGCAGATTGAAGAAAAGCTTGTATGGCCTCAAACAAGCTCCTAGACAATGGTATTTGAGATTTGACAAGTTTATGACTGAGCATGGCTACAGTAGGTGTCAATCTGACCATTATGTGTATTTTAAGAGATTAGATAATGGTAGATATATTATTTTGTTGTTTTATGTAGATGATATGCTGGTTGCAGGATCACACATGCAGGATATCTCTGAGCTTAAGGTGAAATTAGCTCACACATTTGCCATGAAGGATTTGGGAGCAGCAAAGAAAATCCTTGACATGAGCATTAAGAGAGACAGGGAAAATCATAAGTTGATTTTGTCTCAAGAGGATTATGTGAACAAGGTGTTGAAACGGTTCAATATGCAGGATGCAAAACCGGTAAGCACACCTTTGGTTGAACATTTTAAGTTGAGTAAAGAACAATGTCCTAATTCACATGATAAGGTAGAGTACATGAGTAGAGTTCCATATTCTTCCGCAGTAGGGAGTTTAATGTATGCAATGGTTTGTACTAGACCGGATATTGCCCAAGCAGTGAGAGTTGTAAGTAAGTATATGGCCAATCCAGGAAAAGAACACTGGAAAGCAGTTCAGTGGATCCTTAGATATCTGAGAGGAACCAGCAGTAGGCATTTGTGCTATAGAGGTTCAGACACTTCTCTACATGGTTATGTAGACTCAGATATGGCAGGTGATTTGGATGGCAGAAGGAGCACCACATGATATGTTTTCATTGTTGGTGGAATGGCAGTTAGCTGGATATCAAAGTTGCAAAAGGTTGTTGCCTTGTCAACTACATAAGCAGAGTATATTGCAGTCACAGAGGCTAGCAAAGAGATGATATGGATGACACGATTCATAGAAGAGTTAGGAAAGGAGCAAGAGAGTTGCAAATTGTATAGTGACAGTCAGAGTGTAATTCATTTGGCTAAGAATTCAGCCTTTCACTCAAGAACCAAGCACATACAGCTTAGGTACCACTTCATACGACAGGTATTGGAAGATGGTGAGTTGAAGCTGGAGAAGATTCATATAGATAAGAATCATGCTGATATGTTAACCAAGCCGGTTACAAAAGAGAAGTTGAATCTTCATTCAACTTCTGTTGGTCTTCATGATTGAGTTGAAGATGGAGGAGCTAGAAGATGTTGCTGTACAGGTACTGGTGTAGCTGTTTATCTCTAAGTGGGAGATTGTTAAGGTGTGGAGCTAAAAGCTTCACATATGAGCGTGTTTTGCAGGTTGCAGGTTTACACAGTCACCGGCGTTGGTCAGGAGTGACCGACGTCGGTCAGGGGTAGTTCAAGAGATGTCGGCGTCGGCAGGGATCGACCGACGTCGGTCACAGGCAAACAGGCAGGAACTGATGTCGGTTACCTGTGCATCCAGAAAGCTATTTTCGTGGACAGAACAGAGTGTTTGCATGTTAGGATTAAGTGATAGACTTAAGTCCGCATCTCTATCTTTAGCAAGACTGTTTAGAGCCCTTGATTAGGAGGTGCATCTAATGGCTGTATTTGTATGCTCATGTTTCTTAATTATTATATAATAGGATAGATCTTCTTAGCTTATTGTAAAAGTATGTTGAATAGAACAGTACAAAATTGTACATGTGAATCATTTCAGGTTGTTGGAGTTGATTGTAATTGAGAGAGAGAGCTCTTGAGGGAAAGAGATCTAGAGAGAGATCTGTACATCTGAGAGAGGTGTGGAAGAAAAGAAGTTTCTTCAATTGTATTCCTTCTGTAAAGAGTTTAATACAAGTTTTCAGGGTGGTTTCTTGTATCTCTTGTTCTTTGCTATTTATCATTCTAGTTATTTATCTTTCTGGTTAATTCTGCATTTATTGCTTTTACATTGTAATCAACATTGTTGGTTGATCCCCAACAAGTGGTATCAGAGCATTTATGTTCTAGATGCTTGTCAAAACATTGGTATTTTGCTTAGCTATTTGGCCAATGACAACCCTAAAGACAATTGCAAAAATAAGAAAAATATCATTGGGGGGAGATAGGGACCGCTGCAAGCTAATATCTTTCACAGAAGTCTAAACCAACCACAAAGTCTAGAGGAAGCTGCAAAAGGGTGACCTAACATATTTCATGCTATATTTTGAAGGGCATGACGAGATTCTTGCCAGATAATTTATGGTAGGTGACCTTTAGGGGGAGGAACTCATAGGGGAAGGTACTAGCATGTCATGTGAAGGCACGAAAGCCTCCAAGGATAAATGACATAAGTAGGAGCTGATGCAAGCTTTCTTCTAGTCTGATATAGTTTACCACATGGGAAAGAAGGACTTCCCTCGAGATGACCTTCCACCAAAATGACTTGAAATATGCCTGCATGTAATGCGATATCTCACTTTTGAAGAGAAATTCATCCATATCTTCTCACATCACTTTTTACTACTAAATCATTTCAAAGGCCATAGGATTAGTCTGCCATACTTTTTGCTCATGTCTCTCGAAGCAAATTTTTAAACCTTTTAGAAAAAACCCTTCGTGGATATTATCCATCAAGGGCTAATCCTTCTTCTCACTAAATGGGCAACCCCTATGAGAACTCAAAAAATCCACTTGTTGGAAAGTAGTAGAGAGAAAATCTCTAATAAAGGATTCTCTACGATGGGAAAAACAAGTGATGCCTCCCCTTCCACATGCCTTACTCCACAAGAGGGAGGAAGAAGGAAAATAAAAAGGCTTATGACCCTTTTCCCCCACAGAAAATCCTTGGTAAGAAGGTCATCAAGAGCCTTCAGTTTCAATAGGATATAGAGAACCCCAATTTTGAACTTCATGAACTCAAAGCGGCCAAAGTTTAGAGGAGGGACGAGGACCCCACCAAACTTCTAGATGGCATCAAGCATAAGTTGTTGGAGCTCCATAAAAACTTGCAGAGGCGAGGTAGACAGATGGTTTCTTATATGGATCAATAGAACAAACTGAAACAAGAGATTGATGACTTGAGGGAGGGGATTGGGGAACAACAGATGATAGGTGGGGGTAACATTGAGGGCACCCCTAAAGGCAAGGAGTAAACATCAGCACCCCGAGAGATCACATCACTAAGAGAGACAAAACTTTGATGAAAAAGATCAGAGGCACGGCATGACATAACAAAAACACAATGGGAGGCCAAAGGCCTAAAATGAGATGAATGTCGAGCAACAACATAAATAAATTAGAGGGTGGTAGTAGGAAGGAAAATCAATCTAAGAAAATTTAGTAGAGTGTTGTGTCTAGTTAGTTGGGTCTAGTTCTCATTTTACTGAGTTTTTGTTGAAAGTTTGTGTATTTTAGGCCATGTGGGCCTTGTTTTTTTTGTCTCATTTGTTTTACTATACTAAACTATGGTTTTCAAGTCCTTGTAAAATCTGAGCTTAACTAATCAAGTAAAAAAAATTAATATGGTAAAAGGTTGGTTTGAGTGTACGTCTTTTATAATTTTATAATTTTTTCTTTACTACTTTCCCTTTAAAATTGCCTCGGTTTTAGGCCTGGGGGGACTCGAACCTATTCCAAACCCTATCAAGAACTAGTCTATTTGATTTATAAGAAATTTAGGGATTTTTTTCAATTTGATTTAGTTGGGTCTAGTTCTCATTTTACCGAGTTTTTGTTGAAAGTTTGTGTATTTCAGGCCTTGTGGGCCTTGTTTTTTTGTCTCATTTGTTTTACTATACTGAACTATGGTTTTCAAGTCCTTGTAAAACCTGAACTTAACTAATCAAGTAAAAAAAATTAATATGGTAAAAAGTTGGTTTGAAAAGGGTGTACGTCTTTTATAATTTTATAATTTTTTCTTTACTACTTTCCCTTTAAAATTGCTTTGGTTTTAGGCCTGGGGGGTCCCGAACCTATTCCAAACCATGTCAAGAACTAGTCAATTTGATTTATAAGAAATTTAGAGATTTTTTTCATATTTGTCGACACATCTGATTAGATAGATTTTATTACTAAATTTTTTTTATATGGGTTTGTAAAGGGGAAAGCGTAGTTTTAGAATATATATATTTTCTAATGTTAGAATATTATTTATAATTATTACTTAATTTTTACATAACATACTTCATTATGGACTATATACATATCGTCGCAAATTCTCTTATAACTTTTTGAATATTTATCGAATGTTTATAAAATTTATATCTCAACAATTTATACATTGTCAACTATGTTTTAAAAATAATGATTTTCATGAAGTTAAAGTCAAAAAGTTGTGTTCTTACACTTGTAGTTTCAATTTTTCAGTTGTCTTGACTTGTAAAATTATTTAAAAATTATATATATAATAAAAAATTTCTCAACAATCTTCGACATTTCATCTATCCATATGTGAAGTTTCATATAAAAATCTATTTGTTTACTCAAAAAAGTGTATTTCTACATGTAATTTCATTATCTTTTCACAAAAAATGACCAACCTAGTATCATAAATTCATTTATTTCGCACACTTTTATCATCTATGTATTTAATTTTTTTAAATATTTAGAAACTACATTCAAAATGCCACTATTCATGTTCTTATGTCATTGTTAAAGTCCTTTTTGAAGTGTCTCTAACATTCTCTCTAAGTTCAACTATTATTATTTTAAAGAAAAATGTGTCACTTTAAACCCCCCTTTTGTCCTCCATTATCCTACATCTACTCAAATCTAAAATTGTAATATATAAATCAGAATAAATTAGAGAGGACACCCCTCACCACAATGACACTCAACTCGAGATATAACCGGTATTTTAGGGGATACCATATACCAAGGGGCCCAAATTGTATACTAAACCTAGATTCATGGTAATGGTTGGATTTACATGCTCTGCATCATCCATTGTAAAGGGATTTATAGCTTGCAGGATGGTGACATCTTTGATTTGTCATTTTTTATTATTGAGAGTGGATGAATATGTCATAAGAACTAATTTGATTGAAATAGGACTCCATCACTAATGTGTGGCTCAAATTAATGATTCAATATCACTAACATGAAGAAAAGACAAAGAGATCCTACAAAGTATATTGGTACTTCTATTCATTCATGTTGATAATATATTATCACCGAAAAAGACAATTTACATCCCTTCTAATTTTTTTTACACCTTCAAAACAATTATTAATATACTTTTTATACATCATAATATGAATCGACTTTAAAATAAAAACAATAATAAACATCAATTTAAAGTCAATATTACAATATTAATAGTGTTTTGTGTCATTATACACACCCAATTTCAATTTATTAAAAACAATATAAAGCCATTTCAACGTGATAATTTTTAAGATTTATACACTTTCTTTTAAATGCATCTTTATAAAGTTGCCTTTTTTTTTTGTGGTGGGGGAAATCTAGGATGTTACATTGATAATAACATAATACATACATATTTGAAAGTATAACAATAAAATATATTAAATAAAACTCCTAAATACCAATGGTTTATACAATTTCTTAAGAAGAGTTCAATCAATTTACAAAGTTGTATAATATTACTTATGTCTAAGTATACTTTAAATATTTAAAATAAATTTATAAAACTTTATTAATAGTTAATTTAGTTATAATTTAACAAACAATTTCACATTTTATAATGATTTTTTATAATTAATATATTTTTAATTATTATATTTTTTCCAATATTTTTTATTACAATTAATTATTGTTTATTTATTTTTCTTATTTTAAAAATATTGTAATGTAATTATAAATGAGAAAATTTGTAAGAATAAAAATAAGAGTTCAATTCTTTTTAAGTAATACGTACAATAAAAGATGACACAAAAAAATTGTATACTAACACCTAAAGACACCTTCATTTATATCCTATATAATTTCTAACACCTCAGAAAGTGTATAATAACCCCTAGAGACAAGGCATGGAAATAAGTGTAGTAACACCTAGAAATTGGGCATGTTGGGTAGAAAAATATGTACAATAATATTTAGAGATTGGGTAGAAAAATATGTACAATATTACTGAGAGATTGGGTAGAAAAATACATATGTAACATTTAAAGACTCGATAGCAAAACACACATGGTAATTGAGAATAAGATTTTTGAGAATAAATTGTATGCAATTTGTTAGATCATTGTGTTTTGAATCACCATCCTTGATTACATAATTTCTAACACCTCAGTGAGCATATAATAACATTTAGAAACAGAGTAGGAAAATACGTGCAATAACACCTAGAAATTGGGTAGATTGGGCAGAAAAATACGTACAATAATAACTAGAGATCAGGGAGAAAAATAAATACATAACATTTAAAGATTAGGTAGCAAAATACCTATGGCAATTGAGAATGAGATTTTTTAGAATAAACTCTGCGCAAATTGTTAGATCGACACATTTCACATTACCATTCGTGATTACATAATTTTTGACACCTCAGTGATCGTATAATAACACGTAGAGATGGCGCAGGGAAATACATGCATAACACTTAAAAATTGGGCATATTGGGTTAGAAAAATATGTACAATAATAACTTGAGATTGGATAGAAAAATACATATGTAACACTTAAAAATTAGATAACAAAATACATTTGATAATTGAAAATGAAATTTATAAAAATATACTATGTATAAATTGTTAGATCGACACATTTCAAATCACCATTTATGATTTTCTTGATGATGAATTATAAATGATGAATTGAAATACATTGATCTAATAAATTACACATAAAAGATTCTTAAAAATCTCATTTTCAATCTTATAATTTATAATAAAAATAAAAATCTTACATATATACGCCAACATTTAAAGGAGGCAATGATGAATACGTACAATAACACTCATAAACACACTTATCTATATCCCCCATAATTAAAAAATAAAAAATAAAACCTAAAAAAATACACTTAGAGACAATTAAAAAAATACATATAATAGCACCTAGATCGTCCTGAGAGCTGACCAGGGGGAAAAAAAGAAAATAAAAAAAACTCGAACCAAAAAATACAAGGGAACATTCTTTGTCTGCCCTAAATTAAGGCGAACCAGACGATAAAAACTAAAAGGAGGTTTGACCCGCAAACAATATTATATTCTGTCGGTAAATTTAACCAAAAAACCCACATGCTCTGAATGCTTATCGACAATCCGTCTGGCCTGTCAATTCAAAATGAAAAATCTGTCTTGCTGACAAGTTTCCAGCTGGCAATCACCTTTTTAAAAAAAGAGGAGATCCGTACAACGTTAGATTAACGTGACATTTATAGATGGATCGAGAGAAGAATCAATGCGAAACACGGTTCTTTCTTGAATTAACGTTTTGTAAAGTGGAGAAAGGATTTAATGGCTTCTGAAGAGTTTTGGCACTTTGCAGCCGGAGTTGCAGGTAGGCGCTTGTTTTTTTTTTGGTTATGAACATTTTTCTTCACGTCCAATGCATGAATTCTATGTCGGTGATAGTAGTCATAAAAAACTGTTAGGTTTTGAATCATAGATGTTTCAGAGTTTTCATTCGTGTCTTATGCTGCCTGCAATTTAAGGCTTGAGAATTATTTAAAGACAAAACAAATGGGTCAGGTTTTATTGCTTGCCACAATAGCTCTGAAAGTTTTGTTGCTTGGAATGAATAAGTCTTCGACTTGGCGTTAAGGATCGAGGCGTTTCTATTCCATCAAATTTATTTGGGGATTGAATCTGGCCTCATCTTTATTGTGTCATATTTTTGTATTCAACAAAAATTGATATCCTCTTTGGGAGCCAAACACTTCACCAATGAACCAATGACCTTTCAACAACAAACTAATTTTAGAAATAAAGATATCATAATACATGCCTTGATCATATTTTTATTTTTATTAGATATCATTTTATGGGATTAATTGCTTACAGTATTTTACACACTGTCATTCCTTCCATGACCATCTTTTAATGAGTAGTGATTCACCAGAACCCATGTACAGTGAGCTTTCCCACAATCATGCCCACTTAGGGCCTGGTCCCATGAAGGGGGCAAATTAAAATCCTTCTGCAGGTGCTGCAGAGTAAAAATAAGAATTTGTTGCAGTAGAACGGTCCCATGCAATTTGGGTGAAACCTGCAAAAACAATGGAACTGCATGTTGAAAAATCATGGCAGTAAAGATCCCATGTTTAACAGGACAGTAAAACAAACGCAAATGCAAACAGCACGTCCAATCTCAACACCACAAAGCTCATTTTTTCCTGCACACTTCATGGACAACCACTTCCAATTCGTGAGCAAGGATTTACAGAGCTGCGCGATTCATCTGTATAGTTTGTTTATGTAACTGTACACCATCAAATTTTAGAGGAAAGGAGCTGTTAGTTTGGCCAACTCCAGCTTGCCATGGGGCAAGAAAAAAGTTTTGTGGGCATGGAGATGCAGCTGCCCCCCACAGCTACCAGGGGCATAAACGGATCATCCCGAAACAGTCGCTGCTCCTCATTTTGAGGGGGATGATTTGTTTTCTGCAGTTACGGAATTGAAAGTCAGCATGGGACTGCCTGTTCTGGGAATCTGATGCGGTTGCAGTCTCCATGGGACCACCCTCTTAGCTTGCTACCCCATTTTCCTTGCTTATAAAATAATACACGCCCACCTCAATGTCAGGATGCATGGGGTTAAAATTTAAAGAGAAAGTTAGTTTGGGTCTCATAGGCAAAGCAGCCCTGCTGGCTAGGCTGGGATCTAAGAGTTAACCTTAACTTTACTCTAGTGCCAGCTTTTAAGTTTGCCCTTTGCTGTGGGGATCTTAAATACCAGACACATTTGTAATCCTGGTTGTCTGGTCTTTAATTTGAACCATAACTTGTACAAAATTGTAGCATTAAAATATTTGATTTTAAGGAAAAATTCGAACCATAGTTACCAGGAAACTCCAATATAGGGACAAGGACCATGTACCGGTCCCCGTACCCACATTTTTTTATGACAACATTTACATACAATTTAAACATGCCCTTATTCATTTACTTACATCCTCTGATTTGAATGGCGTCTCCGTCTATGTACTAGTACCCATAACCCCACGTCTCCTGGTAAATATGCTTCGAACCAAGTACTTATAAATTTTAGTTTGCACCAAAAGACTAAACACTCAAGTGGGAGTAAGATATGTGTAATGCACTTGTGTGCCTACCACACAAAAAGACCAAACAAAGCCTTCTTTGAGGAAAACTTGTAAGGCACATAAAGTTTGCACCAAAAGACTAGACCCCCAAGTGGGAGTAAGACATGTAAGGCACACATATGTGACATGCCACTGCAAATGACCTAACAAGGCCTTCTGTGAGGAAGACATGTAAGGCCCATATGTGCCAAATCAAATAGCTGTAAATTCAAGTCATTACCAAAAGAACAAACCCAGACTTTTGGAGAAAGAAAGAAAGAAATAAAATATATTAATGTCCATAGATGACCAAAAGTAGGTCATTGGGACTTAAGAATACTCCCAATTGCAATAGAAAGACCTAGGATAAAAGGACCCTAGGAACAACAACTAACAAAATAAAAGAACAAAAGCACTGAAAATTGGACTCGAGAATACAACCACTTACAATAGAAAGAGCTAGGGTAAAAAGATTCCAGGAACAATGACCAACAAAATAAAAGAACACACATGGGAGTAAGACATGTAAGGTAGCACACACGTGGGAGTAAGACATGTAAGGCACATGATCAGAACTCAGAATCAAATTTGTCTCACCTGGTTTTCTGAAATTTTTGGAAAATAGTTTTTTCTGATAAGTATTAAAGGCTTGTACTTTCCAATCAGGGAAAAAATTGTGTTAAGTTTTGGTAAATGATGGTGCTGTTTTGGAAGAAGTTAGAATTTTATTCACAGATAAGGGGAATTTATCTTCTGATTCGAAGTTTTAAAAATTAGATGTTGCAATAGAAAATCCCCTTTTTTACAAGGTTTAGTCTGCCGAGCTGTTGCCCAGTGATTATTGGACGTAGTTACAACACAAGTTATCAATGAGATGGCCTACGCTCATATCTTGGTGGACTCATGCCCCTCATTGTGGAGTCAATGCCAAGGTGGAGCCCTCTTCGGTGATCAAAACGGATTTTCAATCTATTACAAACACTTTTTCCAGGATGTAAAGGACCTTAATCTTTTCTGATTTCATAAATTTATTTTCTGAAGGGTTTGATTTCACTTATCATAATCACCTCATAATATGAGTAGAAGAATAATTGGCAAGCACCTCATGCAGGTGCAAGAGTAACTGATTAACTGAGATTCAGGGCATTGCAATTTTTTTTTGCCTTTATTTTATCCTTTAGGGCTATCGAGCACATTCTGAAGATTGGTGTAGCAATCAGAGACTACATTTTATTTGCATATCCTTTACTTTCTGCTGGATGTGTTATAATGTCTTAAAATTTCAAACCTCATATTGTCTGGGGTTTTAGAGAAATTGCATAGCTCAATCTTGCTGATAAAACTTAAAATTAAGACAAAAATTTAAATCATATGCAGGAAATGCTATTTTAACTAGTATCAGAATTATCAGTGTTAAGCACAGGTTTCTAATTTAGGTATCTGTATTATACATGCCTTTGTGAATCTGGTCACTTTTCAGTGGCAGAAAAATTGGGTTCACTTTGATTGCTTACTGATTCATGAACTTACATCTTTGCATCAAACTCGGCTAAGGATTTTTGCTTACGTCAAGTAAATTTTACTATGCTGTATTTCGTCCATTGTTAAGATACTCTACGTTAAATTGGTAAAAGGGCCTTAGAGGAATCTAGAGATAAATTTTCCTTTAGAATCTGTGTTACATATTTTTTGTTCCTTTTTGAAGGCAATGAATCTTAATTATTGGCATAATTAGAAAAGTTGCTTCCTGTTTTATTTGATACTGAATAATATTTTTTTTGTCCTTGCTACAGGCAACTTGTTTGCTCTGGGGCTCTTCTTATCCCCAATGTAAGTTCATCCCTCTGCTTCACATGTATGAAAGAGCAACCGTTATGTTATAGGGACACTCAAATATAAAGTGAAATATCAAGAGTCATGTCCATGCTACTTAAGATCTTTGCTGGCTCTAAGGATCTGTTAAAATAGTCTTGATTTGTTGCATTAGTTCTTACAATGATGTATTTATTGTGGTTCGTAGACCTACATTTGCCAGAGTAAGGAGAAATAAGTCGACTGAGCAATTTTCGGGCCTGCCATATATCTTTACTCTCTTGAACTGTTTGATTTGCATCTGGTATGGTCTTCCTTTTGTATCGCATAACAATATTCTAGTAACCACAGTCAATGGAACAGGAGCAATTTTTCAGCTCTTCTACATCTCGATCTATATTGCATATTCTCAGAAGGAAGCACGGGTATAGCTACCAATTTATATTCTTTAATTTCATTTTCTGTTTTTTATTCACCTCAAGATATTTGATATTATTGTAACTTGACGCGTCCCCAACCCTTGGTCCCCATCTTTGTGCCCATCTCCCTGCCTGTGTTCCCATGGCACTTTCCTATTCAAATATCATTTCTACGATTTTGGGGGCACTTCTAGGTGTCTCATTTTCATGTTCCCACGTTTCCCCCTCCCCCCTGAATGGGGACTTGTTGGAACATAGAGGTTAATAGAGCATATGATCATACCTTGTTGTAGTCTTCTGAGTGTATGAAAGTTATTCTTACAGAGTTTTATATGAATTATTAAGCATTACACAACATATTATCCATGATCTGAACTATCCCTTCAGTAATATACGAAGCATTTCACAAAGCATATTATACACGATTTATATTGCATGTGCACACCCACACACGTATGGATAGATTATGTATCTGCAGACAATCCAGGTAAAATATCAACTCCTGTTGAGTTCTGCTAATATCTATAGTTTTTAAAAATATTTTATGGCAATTTTGACACAAATAATACTAAACTTTGGAACATGATATCAGTAACTCTGAATTTAAAGCAGTTAAAGTGTAAACATTATGGTGCAAATTGTATTCAGAGTTTTGTCATTCCATAGATCCTAAAGGGTCTCATGTGGTTGAAAATTTTTAATTTATTTTCATTTTAGTGATGGTAACAGATATATTTCAAAAGATGAACAACTGATTATCTTTGTGCCTTTTGCAATTGACAGGTTAAAATGTTGGCCCTGCTGTTATTGGTTATGGGTATATTTATAGCAATTGCCGTGGTGACATACGAGTGTATGGAGCAGCCACTGCGAATGATTTTTGTTGGATGCCTTAGCGTAGTGTCTCTCATTTCCATGTTTGCATCACCATTATCTATCATTGTATGAACCTCTGGGTATCCGACGTTTGTCTGTTTGGAATCTCTTGACTCTGTTTTTTTTCTGACTATTATTAGCTTGAACAACTCTTGTAAAAGGTTCTATTTTGAAAGGAAAATTTGCTTGATGTGACAGTTTGTCCAATGTGATCTTGAAACAATCACCACTGTTAAATGGTTTAATACTCTGAAGAGGCAAACATCTGGAAATGTGTGGCTGGAAAAATTTATGGATAGGATCCAAGTCCTGGTTGGAACATAATTTATGGTTTTAATTCTCTTCATAGTGTAATAATGTAGTCTTTTCTCGTCAATGTACAGAAGCTGGTAATCCAGACACAGAGTGTGGAGTACATGCCATATTATCTCTCTCTTTCAACATTTTTGATGAGCACATCCTTCTTTGCATATGGAATTCTTGGCCACGATGCTTTCGTTGTAGTAAGTATATTTCCACCTATTGGTTTATATGACAACATTTCCTTCATTAAAATGTATGTTGGTCATATAATGACCTGCTATAATAATCTTTTTTATGAACTTGGTTTAACTCCTCTTCTTGTAGGTCCCAAATGGGATTGGGAGTGTTTTGGGAATTGTACAGTTGTGGCTGTATGTCCATTATACTGGAGTTAGTTGGAGAAGCTACAAGGCACAACCATTGCTGAGTTCAAGGGTCTAAGTTTTTTCTACGATTGTCATATTTTATCCTTATTCTGGGTGTGTATGTCATTTGGAGAGCATGAAAGTTTTTGTAAAAGTCTTCCCATCTACGCTTCGACATGTTACCTGGAGCATGATCCTAGAAAGTTGTAATTGTATTATGGTGTTTGCTAAAGCAGTTGAATGTCCATTATACCAGAGTTAGTTGGTGAAGCTACAAGGCACAACCATTGCTGAGATCACGTGTCTAAGTTTTTTCTACAATTGTCATATTTTATCCTTACTCTGGGTGTGTATGTCATTCGGAGAGCATGAAAGTTTTTGTAAACATCTTCCCATCCACGCTTCTACATGTTACCTGGAGCATAATCCTAGAAAGTTGTAATTGTATTATGGTGTTGCTTAAGCAGTTGAATGTCCATTATACCAGAGTTAGTTGGTGAAGCTACAAGGCACAACCATTGCTGAGTTCAAGGGTCTAAGTTTTTCTACGATTAATTGTCATTTTTTATCCTTATTCTAGATTTTGTAAAAGTCTTCCCATCTACGCTTCGACATGTTACCTGGAGCATGATCCTAGAAAGTTGTAATTGTATTATGGTGTTGCTTAAGCAGTTGAATGGTTTGCAGCCAACACACTTTCTATCTAGTGTTAAGAAACTGTGTAGCAATTATTTTAATTATTTAAATGATCATCTGCAAGAAGTATTGGATGCATGAGGGTCGCACCCCAATTGAATTTTCAGATGGAAGATCTAAGCTCAGTAGTTATTTTGGGTGTTTTAAAGCCCTAAAGTTCGTTTATTCTAAATATATAGGTAAAATAGACTTGTTACCATGGAATAAATGTTGGCGATTTAAAAATGATTACACGTCGAACAGATGCCGGTACAGATAGAGCCTGCTTTCTCTGAAGGCATCTGGAGTTTTAATTAACTGTATCATTGGCTATGGAGGTCCATCAACGAAAAGCATTTATAGAAATATTTTGGATAATTGTGCAGGTCTCCTGAATTGACTAGTCAGAATGTACCTCCTACATCAAAGTGGGAGTATGCACTTTAAGCCTTGATTTTCATCAAATGGACGTCAATCTTAATTTTTTTACTGATAATTGAAGAAAGTTTTTTTTTTCTGGTCATTTGGAGAGCATGAATGTTTATTTGGAGGTCTTCCATCTACAGTTAGGACTTGTTAGCTGGACCCAGATTTTCATTAATTTGAAGTCACTTTTGTTAAAAAAATGACTGATAATTGAACGAGTATAGATTAGAATAAAATAGAAAACAATTATTTATTTCTATCAGAGACGTGGGGGGATATGTACAGAGCAAGATACAAGACCACTCAATTAACCAAACATAGGGCACTGCAATATCACATGCTTCCCAATTTCCACTTATCCTTGCTTGTAGAGCAAAGCACAAATGTTCATTTTGGTTTGTGTTTTCCAACTTCCTGTTTCAACTAATAGGTGAATGAGAGCTTGATCTAAGTTGACAAACAAAGTTTTTTATGCATGAAAATTTTCTATTGGAGGTAATTTTTCTTGGTATACGTGATCATTGGATTATTGGTAGAAATCCCATTTTCTCACCTATATCTTTTCAAATCCTTGTCGTTACCTTTTTCTATATCAAGTCTGACATGGCTATTGGTTCCTTAGGGAGATCAGCCTCTTCAATCTTCCATTTATTTAACCGCTTTATTGTATCACGATATCATCCCTTCTCTTAAGTTGCAAGCATTGCTTGGTATGATACCCTATGCATGTTCATATGCCTTATTTTGGCAAGTTACAAATTTGCATAATGTCTCTCCTCTAATGGGAGCATACATGCTTTTGCTAACATCATATTAACTCTTTCAACTTTAGACTCAAGGGCCATTGAGCACCATTTGATAAACAATCTCAAGCTCTCAAAATTGCCTCAGATTTAATTGCAGCTTGACATTTACGTTTTATTTGATAATTGTTAGTTGAGTTAAAATAAAATTTTAAATTTTTTTCATCATCCAAGGTTTGTGCAATCTTGTATTAACTAAAAACAATGTGCGATGTGTTTATTTGAATTTTTGGGTTGTGTAATGTCCCTTTCTCAATGATTGCTTCAGATAGACTTATTAGCCTATTTAATTCTCGTAAATTATAGTTGGGAAAAGAGAATTAGTTTATTTAATTATTTAATGTTCTTTGGTCGGAAAAAGTACAATTAAAGGTAATGTTAAATAAATAATTAAAATGTGTTATAAAGTGATTTTTGAAAATATTTAAAATGTAATTTTATAAAGTCACTTTATTTATTTTAATGAGCGAAAAAAAGGCAAGTGATATAAAATGTGGAATTGGAGCTCATTTGTACTATGCTTGCTTATTTTCTTTAATTCATATTTTGAGGAGCTTTTCGGAGTTTTTGGCTTTGGGGAAAGAAAACTTTAAGGCAACTGGTTTTGGTGGTGAAACGATTCTACTTTAGTTGGTTCGAGGGGAAGATCATTCAGGGTTTTCAGTTGTGCGACAATGATAAATTTGTGTCCCCTGTAAAGACAAATTTAGAGATAATTAACATTTCGGGATATTGAAGGTTGAGTTTATGTTTCAGTTTTGAGAGCTTTGCCTAATCAGGGGGGAATGCCATATTTAGAAAAATCGATGTTGGGCATGGCATTTTATTATATTCAAACTACTATTATTCATGCTTCAGATTTGGCGTAGGGTTTGGAGGACTTTTCAATGCTAGGCGTTTGCATTAACTGGCACTTGCACTATGTGTGGGGTTCTTTTAGGATCTGTTGCTGATTATTCTTCCAACGTGGCCTCTATTTCTGTAACTAGGGTTCGAGTTACTATTCACAGTACGTTGTGGGGCTTTGGCAATGAGTTCTTGAGCATTAAAAGGGGTGAAACATCTCATATTTCCATTGCCATCTGTTGCAACACCTTTTCTGAGTGTTGAGCATTTTTAGAGGTGTTAGGAGTGATTTTATGGTATTGGTCGTTGTAAACATTCATTTTTCACCTTCCTACACAGCGGTCATTGCCTTCGTGCATATCTTGCATTGGACGACTTTACCACGGGAGTTGCAGTCACTGTAAAAAGGCATATACGCTGGTCTGAGTATGATTTACCGGTTCTAGGTTGATTGTGCATGTATTTTCAACTTCTTTTTATTGTTTGGTCTTCATACATCAGCGTGACTCTTAACACAACCATAGTGATTGCTCAGGAATCAGTAAATGGGTATTTTATGTTATGCAATGTGATTTGTATATGTAAATGCATAAGCTTAGTTATTTGTTTCCTCAGTAAACTGAGAATCTGAAATGTAAATGCGGTGTTTGTGTCACTAAATGCAATATATGATTTCATATTTGTCAATACAAAGTGTTAAGTTTCTCTTCTCTGAGTTATCATTCTATGAGTTTGCAAACCATAAAACCTCTGAAATACATAGTTCAGTTAAAATGCAAATTGTTTGAAAAAATGACACGTGTCAGACTAAAACAATAAAAAAATATCATTCAAATATGAGAGGGTTTTTATACAGTGGTATCAGAGTTGGTTTTCCTATTATTGTGTTTGTTTGGAGTGCATATTTTGATTTTAGAATTTGAGCGCAGTATTGGGTTTATTCCAGTTGCATGATTATTTATGAATATGGAAGAAAGAGAATACATAACATACATGAGTAGAAGGGAGAGATCAGTTGGTAACATATTTGATTCAAAGTCAGAAGAAGAGAAAAATATGGGTGACAAGGGTGAACCCCCAGAGGGTAGCACCATGTAGATATTAAATGACCTTGCACGGGGTCAACAATAGTTAGTTCAACGCCTCAGTTTATGACAAATCATAATAATGTTAGTAAAAATGGTCATAATGCTGACAATGGCAACAACGGGAACAATGGTGAAGGGAGCAACACTCACTTTCCTGCATAGATCCACACTAGGGTAGCGAGTAGGGTGACTCCTAGACCTCTTCTACCTTAGTTCTTGGAAGGACACGCTGAAAATTAGGGACAAGGACAAGGTGAAGCGTTCACAGAGTACTTGAGGGAGTATCAAGTTCTTGGGGATGAATTCCATGCAACTATGTCTTTACAGGATTTTTGAACTATTAAATACAGGAATAGACCAAGAGATCACAATAGAGGCCCTCAGAATCAGTTTCTCCAACGAAAGGTTGGAAAGTTGTCCATTCCTTCAATGGTTCTAATAAATACACTGGCAGGGCTTGGGTTCAGAAATTTGATACATATTTCCAACTCAACTCAATATTGGAGACAGAAGCCATCAAATATGCCACATTACATTTGGTGGGGAGGCCCATGAGTGGTGGTACCATGCGCTGGTCACTTTGGGGCATGCCAACATTACTTCCTATTTGGACTTCACTTAGAAGTTGATTGATATATTTGATAAGGACCCAGAGTTGCATTTTAGCGAGTTGGTGCAACTTAAGCAAGTTGGTACAATGGATGCCTACATTTCTGAGTTTCAGAGACTTTCAATTATGGTGTCACATGTGTCAGAGTACATGTTGATCATACTCGTTGTTGAGGGTTTATTTGAGCCACTATTGGTTGGATTAAAGCCTTCAGAACGGAGTCACTAAATGATGCCATCATTAGGGCACGTGAAATGGAAAACTTTGTACCTAAGATCAAGTTTCCATCCAAACCTTTTGTTCCTTAGAAAAACAAAGATAAGAAACCTTTTCAGAAGGAGTGGCTTAGGAAGGACAAGTTGGATGATGAGGCTCGTAGGGAGTTGAGTAGGAAAAAGTTGTGTTTTCACTGTAAGGAGCCTTGGGAACCTGGACATAGATGCATGGGCAAAGGAAAAGTGCATTACATTGAGGTTCTTTCTGATAGTGAGGATGAAGGGGAGGCAGAACAAGTGCAGGGCAACGATCATAGTAGTTCAGAGGATGAGCAACCACATGAGGAGACTAAGAGTGGAGCCATTGCCACCTTATCAGGTACTCCTAGATTCAACTTCTTTAGAGTTAGGGGAGTATTACAAGGGCAAAGAGTTACGTTCTAATTGATAGTGGGGCAACCCACAATTTTATAGACTCGACATTGGTGGCTAAGAGAAGTAATCCTACAGAGGACTTCAAGGGATTCAATGTGATGGTAGCAGATGGGTTCAACATGACTGCACACAGAAGTTTTCTCAATTGGATGTGACATTAGGCGACTACATAGTGACAAATGATTTTTATGTAGTTGACATGGGTGCTACTGATGCCATCTTGGGGATATAGTGACTTCATTCATTGGGGAAGTACTCTTAGAACTTCCAAACAATGGAGCTAAAATTCAGGGCAACAAATGGTAAGAAGATGGTGCTAAGGGGTATGGCCAATGGTTCTCCAAAGATAGTTTTAGCTAAGCAGATGGAGAGTATTTTCAGGTATGGGGATGTAACTTGGGTAGAAGAGTGTTTAATTATGTCCAAGGAGTTTCAAGATAGCAACCAATCCTATCATGTGGACATCTAGTCACTATTGGGCAAACATGACAAAGTTTTTGGAGTGATACCCCCAGGGAGACCACCTGATAGAGGTTTCAAGCATACTAATGAGCTAGAAGAGGGAGCTAAACCGATGATAACCACTCCTTATAGGCATTTGAAGAAATTTAAGGATGAGATAGAGAAGGCCATTAAGCAGTTGTTAGACATGGGCCACATCAGACCTAGCTTCAGTGCATTCACTTCTTCAATAGTCTTGGTCAAGAAGAAGGATGGAACAATGCGTATGTGTATAGACTATCGGGTTTGAATAAAAAGACAATCAAGAATAGGTCCAGGATCGATGAGTTACTTGATGAACTACATGGGGCAATTTACTTTTTGAAGATTGATCTTCGATTGAGGTACCACCAGATTAGAGTCCCTAAGCAGGTTATATCCAAAACAACATTCAAGTGACATTATGGGCACTATGAGTTCTCGGTCATGCCATTCAAGTTGACCAACACACCTGCTACTTTCCAGTCATGTATGAACCACATCTTCAACAAGCAATTGCGTAAGTTCTTGCTAGTGTTCTTTGATGATCTCCTAATTTACAACAAAATATGGGATGACCACCTGAAGTAGTTAGATGAGGTTTTGGGCATCATGGGAGAGTAGTCTCTGTATGCTAAGGCATCTAAGTGCGAATTCGGTATGACGTAGATATTGTATTTGGGCCATGTGATCAGTGCACAGGGTGTGCAAGTTCATCAGGGGAAGACTCAAGCGATATTGGATTGGCCACTACCTAAGTCCCTTATAGAGTTGTGTGGTTTCATTGGGTTATGTAGTTACTTAAGGCACTTTGTTAATGGGTTTTCATAGTTGGGTGCACCCTTGACAGATCTCACAAAGAAGGGAGCTTTCAGATGGACAGAGGAGGCTCAAAGGGCATTTGACAGGGTTAAGGTGGTTATGAGCAATTATCTAGTGTTGGCACTTCACTTCACTTAGCCCTTTGTGCTTTAGTGTGATACTTCGGGTGAGGGCATAGGAGTAGTATTGATGCAGAACAGATATCTGATAGCATTTGAAAGTTGGAAGCTCAAGGAGCCAGAGAGGTTATTGTTGGTGTCCTAGATTGCACCCTAGTTGAATAAGGGGATTGTTCAAGTCCTCTTACATAAATCTAGTCCAACATGGGATTGACCCTAGGCTGTGGGTATCCTAATAATGGATCAGACCTCCAGAGAAGACTGAATTCCTTTTTGATCTATCACCTATATTAAACCTAAACTAGCACTTGTTTGGAAAAGGGGAGAGAGGGTAATAACAATACATGAAAGCATATAAAATGAGGTGATGCACCAGTAATTGGAATACTTATACTTTGCAAAAGACACACGATGAGACACATTCAAGACCAAAGAAGATCAGTCCCACATGAGTATTTTACAATAAGGCACAAATCAATTATCAAACTAGCATGAGAGGGCAAATTTCTACTTTCAAGCTAAACAACAAACTGTAAATTGCACTTATAATGCCCTGTGAGAACTACCAAACACTTTATGAAGGTGATAAAACTCAGACATAGACAAGGAATATACATTCACTTAACCACAATACATGAATTCATAGGACACACTTCAATCTAACTTGCAACATGATGGAATTCAGTGTTTATTGCATCAAAAGGTGTTACAATACAAAATTTGGCATAACCTAAGCAAGCCAAAGCATAAGAGTCTATTATCTAAAATGTCAGATATTTATTGTTTAAAACTTTTTCAGAGAGTGCAACATGTGGTAGAAGTTGGAAGATCTATATAAAAAATAAGAGAGAGGGAATTATGATGTATTAGCACAAGTTCGAGGACGCTGACTCATGACCTTATCAATAAGGAACAAATTCTGTAAAAGAATTGAATGTTCATTGTCCTTATCCATCCACTTGATGTCCTTCTTGGAACTCCATGTTATTATCTATTTGATCTACTAATGAGGACCATGTCTTGGAATTCATAGAATTATGCCACATCTACTTTGCATGGCCATCAATACCTATTTATCGAAAATGTGACCCTATTGATAGGTGAGACACCTCTCCATGATCATGTTTATGTATAAATTTGCTCCAATATTGAACATGGGTACATTATAGGTGAAAACCAATCCAATTATTTGTTTTCACACAGTCACAATATCCATGGAAACTTGTAAACTGCTTGACCTTGTTTCATAATCACTAGTCCATTTTTGATCTTTGTATTTGGCCATAAGAGCCTTGTTCTACACCTAAAACCTATGAGAGCTAAGAAACTATTTTATATGAGGATCCTCCATCTAAAATCAACGATCATGTCAATGGAGTGACCCTACAACAAGGTTGATAGGTTCCAAATTATCGACTAGAGGTCCTGTTTAACTTTAATGACAACAAAGCCTTATCCTTAACCATCTTGCTTGCATGACTTATGTCCGCTGTTTGATCAAGTTATAATGGTGACATGGTTACTTAAGCTTTTGCTCTCCTGGGTCAAAATATGGCTTATCGACCTCCACTAGAAGCTCTTTGGATTTGCCCTTTGTTCATTACTTGTTGATTGCTAACTCAAACCATTTACATTGTGCCCAACTGTTTTTATTCTTATTGGTCCCACAAGATTTTATTATCAAATCTTGAATTTTTAAGCTCCTGCATACCATTGGATCAAATTGTATGAATGAACACAGCCTCTTGATTCCCTGCCAGCCAAGATCCTTTGACATGTTGACTCGATCTCACACTGTTAGATCTGGATGTACAAGCTCATGTGGATTGTAGATCTCATTGGGTCCATTTTCTTGTTAGTAACCATGCACATCAGATCTTTGGTACAAACAAATGTTGATTGTTAATTTAGATTGGACCCACCCTTTTGTCAGTCACCTCATGTCATTGAATCTCTGTTCGGTGAACCCACACTATTGGATCTTGTCCAACTTGTATCTCTTTAAGGGCTTTTAACCCAAGGACTTGTTGACTTGTTTGACCCAAGCGTGAACCATTAGATCTATGTTGTCAGTATGTGATTTCACACAGACCATTAGATATTTATCAAATTTAAACCTTTTAAGGAACTTTTGAATATAAATGACTACTTTATGGAGTTCAAACTTGACACTCATGTGAACATATTACTCTACAAGTTCCATTTTGAAAGATTTTATCTCAAGATAGCAAGCTCGCACGGACATAAAATCTATAGAGCATGTTCTTGGCAAAAGGGACTTGTTGTCTCCAAATATTGCACCCTAGAAAAGGGTGTTCAAGCCTCTTCCAGATTTGGGCAAAATTGGACTACTTCCAGGTGTGTGGGGCACCTATGGTGGAAATAGATCTCTAGGATTGAAGGGGCTAGCTCCCTAGATATGTCTCAATGTACTTGTCACCTAATCTAATACTTGCTTGTGTGAAAAGAGATAGGAGTTGCATTAAAGTAAACTATTCTAGGGGGTGATACACCATGAATATCTCCACAAGATTATCATACAAATTCATTCTTAGACACGGCTCACAAAACTAGCGTCTACCTCTTAAAGTACTCTAATGTTAGCATTTCAAACATGAAGGTGAAATACATGAAAGACTACTCAAGGTGAGTGAACCAAAGATTAGTTTTATACACTAAGGCTAATTTTACACTTAAAAATATACTCATACACTTAACGACACTTCATGTGACCTATTAGGATGAAACAAATTGCATCAGACATGGAAGGATTGAGAGGAAGCAAGGATTGATATCAATCACTTGACTTTTCACTATACATCTCTTCACACACTTAGACAAGATAGTTTTTAGGATCAAAACCAGATTGCATATCTTATTTAAAAGGAAAATAACAATATCAAACTAGCAGGGCTTCGCCATTCCAGGTGTGGTCCCTTTACAATAGCCAAAATGGCTTGCATTTATAAAACTTGAGAAGAGACAAAAAAGAATGAAGTTGAAGAGTCACAAAGACAAATGTCCAAATGTGAAGATCAGTTACATTGCATGAAAATGAGGTGGAAGAGATATCAATAAACTGATGTGAACATGTGTCCATCCCAAACTAAGCACCTTCCTCACATGTGGCATTGAAACTCTTCAACAAGCATCTTCAGGTCTTCAAACTCCTTGACATGTGGCAAGAGGCAAGAATTTGATCATGATATATCTTGGAAAGTTATATCTACATCCTAAGGACACTTGGAAATAATCTTGGATAATCTCAAACTGATACATCACCTACAATCATCAATCCCACTCTTAGGTGTCACATGACCTCTTTGTTTCACTAGGCCTAATTTGGCCAAAATGGCCAAAATTTGGATTTAGCTCAAGTCGTGCAATATTTCTTCATGAAAGGCCTATTTACATCATATTGGACTGAAAAAAATCTATTTAGAACCATCAAAATCTCTTCAAGACCCCATTTTGCTCATAGAGCCTTTACTAGGCCTCGTCTTCTTGTAGCCCTATTTTTACACAAATCCACTTGTGTAGGGGAATGTACGGATCTTTAAGACTAAGTAAGATAATTTTTGAGTACCCTTTTCCTTAATTATTCTCTTTTCCAAGTTTCATGGATCTATGCCCAATGTAAGTGTACTTTTTGATCAACAACCCACATCAACCCCTCACTTCATTCACCCCACCAAATAATAGTGCCACTCCTCTCGATCCCAAAGTTAATAATAATTTAACCCCTCCAAGAGGGAATGACCAACACCAACTAGTCGATACCCAAAACACTTTAGGCAAACTTGGATGTAACGTAGTGGAGGACATGAAAATGATTAAATCCAACATCATACTCCATGAGTTGGACAAAATCATTGAGCAACATGATTTACTTCTTAGATAACTGAAAAATATTCTAATGCTAAACAAATAAAATATTACCCATGCCAATGTATCCATTCACAAGACTAAATATAAATTTAATCCATTCCTCCTTAATATTAGGGATTTTGGTAAGAACCTAAAACATTATCTTGTTGACTCAGAAGCTTTAAAAAAATTCATATCTACAGGTATCTACCAAAAATTGGGGTTAACACCTATAAAATATGACAAAGTAGTTGTCTAGTTAGATAAATCCCAAGTTCAAGTAGTAGGTGTGAACAAGGAATACATAGAGAGGAGGTTAGTCTTGTGTTAGTCCAATAAAATAAAATTAAAATAACACATTTAAATCCTAACACCTCTATCCTAGACACTAGGGAGAGCATAGGTAACAAACATATAAATGAAAGCATAACTAGAACATAAAATAAATCACTCTTTTATTTTATTTAGAGCTCCAAATGTTTTGTTGAAGTGGTTTTCTCTATTTGTACATCAAGAAGTCTTTAGAAATTAAGATTTCTTTACTCCTCTCCTTGGCACCTTGGTTTGGCTACTTGGCTTATGAATTTAGCATGGTAACTTTAATTGAAAGGCTTGTCTCTCTACAAATTAGCATTATAACTTTGGCTTATGAGATATTAGAGATCAATAGGTATGGCCTTCTATTTATAGTCTCAAAAGTTAACTCTCACACAAGGTGAGTTAAGGTTGAATTTATACATGGCTAGGTGAGTTGAGACCAACTCCAATTGAGTTAATAGTTGTCATATAATTATGATTTTAAATTATTAGGCATGGCTCTCAAATTAGATATTTTGGAAGAGATTGATAACTCATAAACACAATGACAAAAAAGTTTGATATTTTAAATTTTGGAATTTCAATTTTTAGATATTCATTAATTGTAAATGGATAATTCAACTAGGAATTTAATCTTGTTTAATTATATGATTCATTTTGATTAGAATTTTAGCTCTTTCAAGATTTGTTCAAGTGCCCTGTTTAATGGTTCCATAGGCCAAGCTACCAATTGTTAAGTCACAAGGTGATTAGGGCTGAATTCATGAGAGATTATTGTTGTATATGGGCTAGTATCCCAAATAAGGATGCCTCAACATGATTTTGAGTATTTATGAATGATGTATGATCAAAATTGAGACATTCAGTGATTTTTAAGCTTAATTTTCAATGTTTGGTAGAAATCAATCTGAAGTCTGATCGAAAGCCAGTTGTGACCAGGATTGAGTTTCTATAGTAGGGGAACTTTTAAAGGTAGACATGCAATTAGAATCAAAACATAGGGTACGACAATTCATAGGCATACAAGTGGTGGATATCCTTAAGGCACATGACTTGTTACTAAGTCATGATTGGTCAAAGATGTTGAATGGATATATGGCCACTGCATTATATCACATGTGGCTTTCTTAGAGGGGTGTGCACAATCAGATCTGAGTAGACAGGAAACCAAAAATGAATTACATGATTATTGAATGCAATGCTAAAAATGATAAAGTCAATTTTGTCTCTTATCACATTAGTGTTTATACCATTACAATTGAATCCATTAAAGATAAAGGAGTAAAAAAATTGGTCCACATAAGTCTTTGGAATTTATACTTATATGGTGCACATTAGAAACAAAGTTTAGGTGTAGAAATCACCTTGAATGATGGCCATGGGAAAAAATTTCTTGTTGATTATCATTTGCAATTCCCTTTTACCTACAATATTTTAGAATATGAAGCCTTAATCCTAGGTTTGCAATGTGCTTTAAAGCACAGTGTGAAGAAAATACAAATGTTTGAAGACTCAAAACTAGTAGTCAACAAAATCAGAAGTATATTTCAATGCAAATTTTCCTTTATGAGCAAGTATAAACATAGGGCATGGGATATAATTGAGTTATTCAATGCTTTTAAGATTAAAACTATTCCTATGGAAAGAATGACATTATTGATGCCTTATTAGCTTCAATGACCAACCTGTCTCCCCTCGATGAGTCTAGTCTGCAATCATTTTACACTGAATTAGTTTATTTTTTGTCCATCATAGATACCATGGATAATTTCCAAATAATTGATGATGATCAACATATCATCTAGTTTTTTTAACAACTCTAGTGTGTTCAAAACCTAAATAATAGATGAAAAAGACATCAAAATTTTAGCTAAAAATAAAATAGGGGAGGGAGGAATCATGGGATTGAAATAAAATAGGATCCCTAAAGGAATGATCTCCTTGGAAAGAATGTTTGACCTAGATATACTTACCTAGAATCATGAACAATTATAGTCCAGGGACTAAAAGTTTACATCTGTAAATTTGGGATCACACAAATATCTCCAATTTGTTAATATATGCTTGATTTATTTTGAATACAAGAAAGAGAAACTAAAATCTCTATTGCTACAATATAAAGATGTGATCACATGGTTTTATGATGACTTAAGAATATTCAATCTAAGGGCCATCACCCATACGATTCCACCTCAAATTAGAATATAAACCCTTCCACCAAAGGCAAAGACAAATCAATCCTATACTAGAACCCATTATTCATAAGGAGGTAGAGAAGTTATTGGTAGCCAAAACTATTTTTCCCATTTGACATTCAATTTAGGTTGCTAATTTAGTGCCAGTTCAAAATAAAAATGAAGAAATTAGACTGTGTGTTGACTTCAAAAATATCAAAAGTGCATGTGAGAGATAATTATTCCCTGCCTTTGTTAGATGAGGTGATATAGATGTCCAGTGGTTTAGAGATGATGTCTCTATTAGATGGATTCAGGCTACAATCAAGTTTTAGTTTACAAAGAGGATAAAAGTAAAATTATCTTCACCCCTAAATGGGGAGCCTTTACTTAAAAATGAATGCCTTTTGGTTTGATTGAATCAATGTAGATGTAAAATTTTAGTGTGGCATGGATTTTTATTTATAGAGTTTAGTTGGTAAATCCATAATTATTTACATGGATGAGTTAACAATGTTATTCAAAGAATAGGTTGGAGCATAGACATCATTTTTAAAAGGTCTTTGACAGATGTAAAAGGTATGGAATTTATTGGAATACCAAGAAAAACATATTTAGTGTTACCAAAGGTAAGTTATTGGGCATATCATCACAAAGGAGGGTATTCCCATTGTCCCTAAAAGGGCAATTCTATTTCAAAATCATGTTCCCTAATATCAAGAAGGAATTGAAATCATCTTTTGGAAAATATATATTTTTTTCTAAAATTTATTTTAGGATTTATAGAAATCATAAGAAATTTAAATTCCATGCTGGTATATGATGCCAATATTGAATGGACATATAAATATAATAAGGCTTTCTAAGACATAAGGATACAATTACTCAGGCCCCTATGCTAATTAATCTAGATTTTTACAAGGACTTCTACAACTATTCATTTGTGTCTGAACATACCATTGCAATAGTGCTCACATAAAAAGCATAAGACACATAACTTATATTTGTGTTCATGAGAACCAACTTAAAATATGTAAAACTAAGATAATATTCTTTGGATAAGCAAGCACACGCCCTTGTAAAGGCTATTAAAAGGTTCATACATTAAATTCACCATAACAAGGTTTATGTTATCATTCAAAATCCAATGGTAAAGCTCATGTTGGTGTAGATACTAAAATAAGATTTATATAGAATCTCAATCTTGTATATTTGATAAATACCTATCAGGGTTCTATCTTTTAATTCTATACCTTCCTGCTACTGAAAGGCTCACATTATCCATCTCAATGTGCATAACTATTTATATTATGGTCCAAACCTTTCATTTATGATGACCCAAATATTATACAATGTATAACAAGCCTAAAATCTGATTTATATACTTCACTATCAGTTTCATATTCTCAACAAATTTCTAGTCTATCAGAAACTTGCATCCCACATAGGGACAATTGCATCGACACAAGCGTGTAGATTATTATCAAGTGTCTAGTACTCAAAAGTAATCTATTTTAAAAATATTTTGAATCATATGATTCAGCCTATTTGTCTTATTTAACCCTACCATGAGATATTTTTAAAAGGTGTGGTATAAAATACAAATCTAAGTCTGCTCATTACTCATCTAGAAAATACCAAACAAGCACCTATTCAAGCTCACTCAATTAATTACACAACTGAGTTATGCTATGCCTATTTTTAGTACCCCCTATTTTTATGAAAGTATTGACATGATTAGTCCTGCCATATAGTGACTTTTGTCATAATGTTTAAATCCATTAGTGTGGGCCAACTTGTTTGCATTAATTTGAATGATAATTTTTCTATGTATGTGAATATGAGATATTACTACTTTGAAATCATTTTATTAATTGAAATGATAATTTAAGATAATGTAAAACATAAAATGGGTCATTTAAGTATATGTTGCATTCAAAATATTAGCATGGTTTTACCTCTTTTGTAGTTTAGTATGTGAGAACTTTTGATTTGTCATAATTATGAGTTCAATATTTACATAAAAACAATAAATGTGACACTTATAATATGATTTGATAGATAAAAGTAGTGAAGTATATTTAAAATGAGGTAATGGCGACACAAAGTTGTATTGAGTTCACTTTGTCAGTAATTCTCAATGAAGTTTTAGTATGATTGGTTGAGATAGAATGTTGTAGGATCAATATTTTAATTGCATATTATTTGGTGTGTGATCCAATAATAGTTGCAATCAATTTATGATCACAATATTTTAGTTTACTTGAACATATTGTTTCATAAATAAGTAAGAGTAGGTACAAGTTTTCATTGCATTTGACTCCTCCAACTAAAATGTGTTGTAATACAAGGGAATCAATCTTTATGACATGTTGCTTAGCATCATCAAAACATATCACGCATCCTCAAGGTAACAAGTTTTCATTGACAAGGAACATGTTGGTTCTATATTCATATTATTTCCTTTGGTTTTGATTATCCAATATCATTGAAAAGAGATAAGCCTTGGCATCAATCACAAAAAATTGGTTTATTAAGCTTCTAGTCATTGACAATATATTGTATGCATATTTTCTTAAGGTCAAGGGTTTTGTTACATGGATATTAGTTGGTGATATAAGTTGATAGGTTAATTGTATAGTTGAAGGGGTTTGATTTACTTTGAACCATGGTGATTAATATGGATATTCTCTTTTGATATAGGTCCTCAACCTCAAGATTTGTTTCATGCAAAATGTAATACAATATTAAATAAACACATAGCTCAAAGAGAGCAAGAAAAGATTTTATGGAAATTTTAGTCAACTGTGAGTAAATTTTTGGGTCCTTACCTCGAATTCAATTTTGGCTATTAAAATGGATTGGTTTTAAATTACCTATTAACTCTGGAAGATTGTAACTAGTTTGGTGAATGCTCAGCTTACTTGGTAGTGGATTGCAATGTCTAATGAAATATTAAGACATCACTTAGGTGAATTCAATATGAAGTTATGGCAATTGATTTGGAATATGTTTTTTATTTTCATTTGTCTTGTGTCATTTCACAAGTTAGTTGGTGGAAGTGAAGCTTTCTAGAAACCTTGGTTGCTTAGCGAGGATGTTCGAGTATGTTGAATTTAAGGTCTTAAAGAGATTGAATAGTTATTAAGGTATGCTATATTATTCCAATAAAATAATATATGCATGATTTGAATCATTATTGATATTTATTATCATGAAATCTCTACATGCTTGAAGGGAATAGAGTGAGTTGCATATTAGTTTGAAAAGAAATAAGGAGATTGTTGGTGTTTGTAGTATATAATTTTTTTTGTTGATTTTCTCCTTTGATAGCCATGTGATCCAAATTGTTAGTTAATGCAAAACGCTCACTATTTTTTAATTTTGGATGTTTATAACAATTTTCTTAATTTCTATCCTTTTATGTGAAATTAGCTTATTTGATTAAAATTAAGTTAAACACTAATTAAAAACATTAGTTAAATGAATATAAATAAAGAACATTAAAACCAAATTGATAATGGAGTTCACCCTTTTGGGGGCTATGTCTTCGGGTTTGAAAATAATTTGAAATGCTATATTAAATGATGTAAAATACACTTTGTGTATACTATTTACACTAAAATATGACTTTGGTATACAAAAATAACCTCTAATCTACCTTTAGGAAGTCTCTGCAACAATATCCTTTATGGGATTTAATATTTTTGCATAAAAAGGACACTTGCTTACTTCTTTCTTGCTTTCTCTCCTTCAAAGTCAAACAAACAAGTTTTCTTCTCTCCATGTATATGTTTTTTCAAATGCAACAATGAGCCTTTATATAATGCTCTTGAGGCCCTTGTTTCATGGGTTGAAGTCTTATCCATTTATCCAATACATTGGGATTCCTTTCATTACCTTGTTTTTAGGCTTGGATAAAGAATCCATGCATGTTGGGTGGGATTTAATCCCATATTAAGAGGTTTTTTTAATAATAATATTTTAATAAAAGTTTCAGCATCATATGAATTGGTATTAAGACCAATTTTTACTTCAAACTCGTAGCATATATTGGGCATTTTTTTTTGACCATTTCATGTGTTAAAATACCATTGGTACATGCATCAAGCCCTTATTGCGTCATTAGTACACCTCTAGTCACTATGATAACATCATCTTTGTACCCTACTTGCTTCAATAGGTCATAACTTTCACATACAAAGTCTATTTGACTCTACTCAAAATGTGTTGGATCAGTCTCAGTGAGATTTTTAATATTAGGATGTTTACAATAGGGTTGTAGAATATTTGATCATATCAATGTGGGGACTTACTAGATCATGCCTCCCAAAGATTTTGGACCTCAAAAAGTCTAGTTTTATTCTAAAAATTATTGAGGGTATAAATCCCTAGCTATTCCAGTTTCCATCCACCTTTCCTTGCATGGATTTATTCTTTTTAATCCAACTCATAGGTATTCAACATATCCTCTTCATGAAGTCCTTGAATTCATGTCAAGAATCATTTATTCCTAAAACTCATCAAGATATTCAAGAGAAAAATTATCTATAGAGGGTACTTGAATAATCTCACCTTGATCTATGATCATAGGTGGCTCATACAATTTTAAGTTTTCAACATTTACAATTGAATATATATGCATGTAAGGTGGTAGTTATAACTAAAACGCATTATCACCAATATTCTCCAAAATTTTAAGTGGGCCATACTTGATGGGTTTTAGATTTATACCTTCTCCTTTGAGACATTCTTTTCTTATTTGAATCCAAACTATATCACTAACTTGGAAGTGGTGATCAACCCAATGCTTGTCATGCCTAGCCTTGTACTTAGCTTGGATATTCTCTAATTGCTCTTGGACATCTTTATGAACTGATTGGATATTTTGGATGAATTTATTTGCTTTATCTACATCCTTTTATCCATTCAGAAAAAAAAATCTTTCCCAAAAGATAAGTCCAAAGGTGAATTAGGCAAATAACCAAAATAAGTCTCAAAAGGAGACTTTTGTGTAGGAGAATGTATGGCATGATTGTAGGCATGTTGCACATAAAAACAATGTTCATCATAAATATTAGGATGCTTATTATATTACCCTCAAATCAAATGAACCATTTTTTGGTTGACCACTTCTGTTTGAACATCAGTTTATGGATGATAGGTAGTGCTCTTCTTGAGTTTAGTGTCCATCATGTCCTATAAAGTTGACCAAAAATTCTCAATGAATCAAGATCCTAATCATAAATTATGGATGTGGAAAACCAAAATGAACCTAAACATTGTTGAAGAACAAGTGTGTAGTCTCCTTGCCTATGACATTTTCTTTACAGGGAACCAAAACACACATTTTGTTAAATTTGTCCACAACCACATATAAATAGTCATGATTCTTTCTAGACATAGGCAAGCCACCCATAAAGTCCATAGAAGAACTCTGCCATGGATGGGATGGTACATGAAGTGGGGTATGCAATCCTAACTTACTATTACTAGGATTTATAGTGGTGCAAAAAATAAAACCTTTAACATATTTAGATACATTTTCATACATCCGATGCTAGTAACAAAATCTTCAAAAATGTGTATCTATTTTCCTAATGCCAAAATGACCTAAAACAAGAGAAGTATGTGATTCCCTAATCATATGGACTCTTTCATCTTATGGAATGCATAACTTACCAAGATGATACAATAATCCATCATACATGTGATAGTCCAATTTTTCTACCTGCTTTTCATTGGTTAGATCTTCATAAATATCCTTAAAATAAGCATCTCTAGCATATTGTTCCTTATAAATTTCATGCATCAAAGAACTATATTTTAGGAGAATATATGTAATAATAGGATGTATTCAAATCATGTCAACTACTTTATTTTTTTTACCTTTATTATATATTATTATGAGATGGAATTGTTGTAGATTTCCCATCCAATAAAAGTTCCTTAATTGTTATAGTTTTGACTGTGATTGGAGATATTACAAAGGTTGGTGATCCATATGGATGATTGTATCTTTTCCCATTAATTAATGCTTCCATTTTTTCACACTTTTAACCAAAGCATACAAATATTTATCATAGGTAAGATACCCATTTACCACACTTTTGAAAGTTTCATAATGGTAACAAACGGGGTTTCACTTTTGCATTAAAGTTATACCCATGAAATAATCGCTTGCATTAGTTTCAATCTCAAATGGTTGAGACAAATATATAAGTGATAACATTGGGTCTATGATTATCTTTTATTTAATCATTTCAAATGATTAGGATAGGCAATCAATGAAAAGTTAGCAATACACTTCCTCTAATATTGGACTGCCCCTAGGAAGCTTGTAATTGTAGTTACATAATTAGGATTTGGACATTTCATTATGGATTTAAATTTAGAGGAAATTTTAATAAGTTTACCATACCTTAAAACATTTTCTAAATATACTAAATATGTTTTGACAAATTCACATTTAAACATATTTAGATACAATTTCTCCCTTTGCAAAGTTTCTAAGATTTTCTTAAAATGTTGTATATGATCTTCTCAATTTTGAATAAAGATAAAAATATCATATAAGTAGACTATTAAAAAATCATCTATGAATGGCCTAAATGCATCATTTATAACCCACATGAAGGTGGTGGGAGCATTAAAAATCCCAAAGGCATAACAAGCCACTTAGAAAAACCTTGCTTAATTTGATGGGCCTCATAGACACATCAGCTAAAAATGCAAACACTCCTACTAGTTAAAGTGCTCTTTTCAATAATATAGACAATCAAATTCATTTTAGGTAATCAACCAATATAGTAAATGCCTAATCTAGGATGTTATAACAAATGTAGTAGCACTTATGGAACTAAATAATGCCACATGAGCTCATGCAGAGGTTTAAAAGGAATAGGGTAACAGAAAATGATAAATGGAATAGGCTTGTTCATTCCATTGGCCTGTTAGCCCTTCGATGATGAGAGTGCCTTAAATTCCATTACCCCATTAGCCATCTGTCAATGGCCCCCACTTATTACATCCTTAATTTTGAACTCATGTTGAATGTTGACCCCCGATTGGCCACATCCAATTCTCTGTCACTTTGCCCCAAGTGCATTAGGATTAACCACTATCATTTGCCTTAGCTGTTGTTATTTGTATTAACCACAAGTTGTTATTTTAACTATGATGTCACACTAAACATTCTTGTTTATTACACTCAAAATTAAGGATGTAAGATGTGGGGCCCATCAGAGGGCTAATAGGTCAATAAAATAGATGGATGAGAGGGATCCTTGAAGTATCTAGCAAGAACATAAAGGTCACACTAACAATTTACCTCCATTTGTTTACTAGACACTATGTCTATCCTTGGAGTATCTAGTAGGTGCATGGAGACCATACTAATTATTAACCTTCACGTGCCTATTATATACTCCATTTACCCTCAGAGTATTTAATAGGCACTTGGAGGTCATTCTGGTAGATAGCCTCTACGTGTATGGTGGATAATCCATCTACCCTTGGAGTATATGATAGACACATGGAGGTCACACTAATAGTTGACCTACATGTGCCTATTAGATACTCCATATATCCTCTACGAACCTTAGCTAGCATAGACATTCACATTTCTAGTTGATATGTCCATGGGTCCCACCAATTTGGTTAAATTATAACACTCATAGCTGGGATAACATTTGTTAACAACACGTTAAGACAAAAAAATATTAGCTGAGGCAAAAAATAATGATTAAGGTAAAGGATAGCGGTTAATCCAAATGCTAGTTGAAAAATAAAATGCTAATATCCATTGAATGTTGACTTGTTACTTTCGTGCCTTTCCCTTATTCAAAGAGTATATCAGTTCTCATTTTCCATTACAATATTCATTTTCTACCTATAGAGGAGCTAGTTCATCATTCCCTGATTCTAGAAGCACAAATTTTAGGAGCATCCCCAAGGAGGCATTTTACTATACATGTCACACTGATAGTTGACTTACACATACTTGATGGATACTCCATCTACGCTCCCCTCCATCTATTATGTTAGCTTGTTAACCCTTTGATTATGGGCCCCACTTATTACATCCTTGATTCTTAGTGTAACTGGCTAGTACATTTAATGTAAACTTATAATCAAGTATGTAATAAGTGGGGCCCATCGAGAGAAGGATAATAGGCTAATGTATGTGATGGGTTGAAAATAAAAGAATATTAAATCATTTTAAAATATCACACTCTTTCACATAAGATAAAGTTGTCATTTGACTAATAAGCTAAGGAAATAAATGAAGTACTAGTAGATAAAGTGACCAAAGGGAATGTGGAGGTAAACTACATACATGATAACCCATGCTAAATGCATCATTTGGTTATGCTAATAATGGAGCATCTAATAATTGATCCAACCCAAATAATGAATGAGTTTTAAATAATCAACCAAAATTTTTAACATGGATGGCCAAGTGTACAGTTGACCTCCGCATCCCCATTAGTTACTTTGTCTATTGAAATTCCATCTACCTAATTTATTTAAAATATAAATAATAATAAATAAAGCCTTATATGATATACTTTATTTAGAACATATGGCTAGACTTTGTCTACAAGATAAGGCTTTTTTGTTAAGCATAACTAGCTAGTACGTTTGGCATGGACCACCAAACTAGACATTGACCCCTAGTTGGCTCAGATAACTAAAAGTTAAAAGTTAGCCAAGTTACTCATACACCAGTTGGGATGTTTCATTTTGACATCTATAAGAGATCGTGCCCCATTACCCTATCATAGTCAATAATAGGTAACATTACATTGAATTAATTGTACCTTATCCCAGGTGTGGTCAATTTCAATCTCATTATGTTAGTTTAATGTCATGTTCCCTATAATAAAATACATTAACTAATATGATGAGATAGCATATCCCTCCATATGGTATTGAGAGGACCACCTTAAATAGTAGGAGCATTTTCATTTCTAGCTAATGTGTTTTGGGGGGAGGGAACCAAATAAGCCAATATTTAGTGGTCATGGCTAGGCTAACATTCATTAACACCATGTCAAAGAAAATAAAAACTGCTTAGATAAATAATAATAGTTAATAAAAATGATGGGCATGGGCTTGAAAATACTTATTGTGTTAATTTTTATTGATAAATCAATCAAGTTAATAAAAAAAGGATTATGGAAACCCATTGACTACACTATTGATTACTTGAACATGATGAATATGTTTTTTTATGAATGATTTTAGGATCTTACCCCCTTTTATGCTTAAACATGAATCTATTTTTTGTGACTAAGCTCATGTTGAGGGTGGTTATAACTATTCCCTAAAATGGTGATATGAATGGATGTTTCTAATGTTTAATTTATTATTGTTAATGGACATATTGACATATGTGGTGGATAACTTAGTATTATGTTTCTCTCAATGCTATGTTTCTCTTAACTTAGAACTTAGTATAAGTGTTTCTTGTTGTCTTTCAAAACACTTATTGTGTTCATTTTTGCTGATAACTCAATCAAGTTCATAATAGAATAATCACTAAAATCCATTTACTATATTGCTGACTATTTGAAACAATTAATAATAGGTGGGGTAGAGTTGGATTTTTATGATATTATTTAGCTAAATTTATTCCTTTTTGGCATAGGATTATGAACAAAATATATGTCTTGCATATAATTATTTGATATGAACCATTGGTCTGTATAGTGGTCTACTATTTTTCATATTATTACAATGTTTATAATGCCCTACATCTTTCTTTTATGTATAATACCATTTATATTCTATATAATGGTCTATTGTTGTCCATCTTATTACAGGCTATATAATTCCCTACATCGTACTTGTATGTATAATATTGTCTACATTCTATATAATGGTCTAATGTTGTCTATTTTTCTACATAAAGAAAAAGAACCAATGAACCAATTATTGTTTGTCTTAACACGTTAATAAATGTTAGCCCAACCATGAAATGCAAATGCACTGGCTAGTTAAGGCCCTTTCATGATTCATGATATTTAATATTGATAATGAACAATAGTAGACCATTGATTTAACTTTTAATAGGTTATGGAATTTAAGCCCCAGGTTATTAAAGGGTTTAAGTATGGTAAACTAGGGTATAAAATATAAAATAAATACAACACTAATTTATACAAGAATTGACCTGATCTGATATTTTTAAAAATATCAGTGAATGACACAAATACATACTTAGCTAAAAAATTAAGATGAAGGATATGGAAGCTTAAAAATCGTACAAGATCTGGTTTGAGTGTCACAAATATGATCAAAGTGTCAGAAACCCTCATAAATAATAGTGTCATACCTTAGATAGTAGTACTATGCCCTTAGTGTCTAATTTTGGTTCTAATATCCTTTGTACAAGAATCAATCTATACTTTTGGGTGTAATAGTGTCAAAGTCTACTAACTCTATTCCTATGTGGACAAACCCTACTTCACTATATATGACATGTTTTAAATAATTTTGTATGCAAACCATAGACCTCCATGTTGTTAGGGTATTTAATTAGCATAAATATCAAAAGTGTAATGTTATTTGGGTAGCCTAGACATCCTTAACACCCCACTAAGATGAGAGTTACCTACATACCAATACTCCAAGTAGGGATCAAGTCTGATGTAGTTCTCCCCAACTCAGTGTTGGTACAAATTCAAGTGAAACTAGTATGAATGTTGGTTTGAGTGCTTTGAGTGAGGATTGAGACTATAAATCTATGTATTTTGAGCATAGGATGGTTGTATATGAATGTATGCAGAAGTAAGGTAAAATAGGGATCAATAACCTTGATTATCCACAACTTGTTTTGAGCTTATTTGTGTGTATTTTCCTATGATTTACATCTAGTGAATAAATGGATCAAATTCATGTATATAAATATTGATCTGGTGCTTGTGTGGGGTTTGAAATAGGTCTAGGTAGACATTAGGTGTCTTTGGGATTGAATAGATATATGTTGAGGCTAAAAAGAGGGAAAATGATAATAACATCGAATTAGGACACTAGCATGGGGTGTTAGTGTCCAAAGTATGGTGATAAAGTCCAGGTGTTAAAAATTGAGGCACTAGGGGCATGAATGCCTAAGGGAGGGGTTGAGATTGATTTTGAGATTTCTAGGGATGTGTAAGACCCACATAAAAGCTGGATAAGTGTGTAAATAGGACCTAAGATAGGTCTAGAGCTAAGCTAGGGATAGGTGGTCTTAAGGAACACTATTGGAATTCAAGTGACATTTTAAATGACTATATTTCCCCCACTTTATTCTAGATATGTAGCAAAGTGAAATGACTACAATAAAGGAAAATAAATGTACCTTGACTTACCTAAGAGGTAAAGCCCATGAATCTAGATTAAGTATGTGAAGCGTGCTTCATTGTATGTCTTGAAAATGAAATGTGTATAGATCATTTGTTAATTAAGATATATTAATTTCAAAGGAAAAATTGAGTAAAGAGATAAGAGATAGGAAAGGAATGAATACACCTCATTGAGTATGTGAACCAATGCATAAACCTGGTGACATCATCTATGTGTGTGTATCTAGTGATCAATCAGTGAAAAGTTTGGGCTAAGCTAAATGGCTTGCTTAATCCCCATGTGTGGGTGGATTAATAACTTAAGATGGCCTTGAATCCATCATTACCCAACTTTATTTGGTGGATCATGACCTATGAATAGTTTGGATTAGAATGATGGCTTATCTAAACCTCTTATGTAGGTGGCTCAAGAACTCAAGTAGAATATGACTCCATCATTACCTACCCATGTGTAGTAGATGCATCTAGAATTGAATTACACAATGTAATTGAAGATATATGATTATACCTAAAAATGTATATATTGGATCTACATCCACTAAAAAAATTAAGAATGAAAATCATCTCAGGGGCCTCTCGGGCACTCAAGGATGTAGCTCATGGATTAATAAATAATGCCAACCACTTCAGATGGAGGAAGGCATCATATCTGGTAAAAACTAGTGAAGTTTTATCTATATTAAGAACATAGATAATTACATGGAGTTTTCTAGTCCATATGATCAACTGGTACAAATGTGAGCATACAAAAATAATTTTTCACACACATGCCCCCAAATCTAATGTTTGTGCATATAGATTCTTTATTTAGTTGTAATAATCTATATTTAAGTATCTAAATTTGAAATGGGAGTGATCATGCCATGCATTATGCCCATAATCTAAGCAAAATGGCATGATTTTGTGTAAAACTAAGCAAAAATTGATTATCTATACTTAAATATATGCAAACCTAGACTGTACCTACTATACTTTTCTAGAAAATCTAGATTTTCCTATTTTTAGGGCTACTGAATAGTAGCACCATACTTTGGACAATAGTGATATAGTGTTAGTGCCCACTTTTTGTGATATCATTCAATTGTGTTATTTTTCTACCAAACTAACTCTGATCTTTGTCTGATTTTTTTTCAATGTGTTTTTATGATCATGAGCTCTGTATTAGTGCTTGTGTGCTGAAAACTATACTTTGAGTGCATTCAAAGGCCCTAATATCTATGTCAAACCTCTATGAATGCCCTCTTTTTTAGGGGAGTTGTTGAACTTGTGCAAGAACTATCCTAAAAAAAAACCTTTGTATGATATGTGTTAACTTGAGCATATATGATATCTACGTAATAATCCAATATAATGTGTATACATGACATTAGAATGTAATATAATTTGAGCATAAGTTGGTAATGTATAATGTATGTTAGATCTATTATTCACAAGGTTATCAAGATAGATATAATAATGTAAGCATGTGTATGGACAACAAATCTAAGTAATAAACTGAGTAACTACCTAGGGGGATGGGGAATAATGTCCATCAAGGTACTTAGGGAGGAAGGGAAGATGCATGAGGTTCCTCATGGCATACAAAAATGGAGTGTGTAACAAGTAAGAGACAAGTGTCATGGCCATGATGCATACATGAAAACATACATACAACACATATGAGGCATGCAAAATAGGTCATGGGGCCACAATACAAGGGACATGGGCACATGTCATCAAATCTAAGAAAAAAATACATATAAGGAAATGTTCAAATATACACAGATGCAAATAATAATCAGGTTGGTGTGGAACCACATGGAAGGACATGCTCAAATGTATGAATATACAATCAATAAGGTACACAAAAGGACATGGACACATGTCTAAAGAATACATATAATGAAAGGAAGTGGCATAGTGTTATAAAATAATGGCATATGTAAATGGCCTCAAGTAGATGTAGAAGAATAGAGACACAATCAAGTCTAAACCAGCAAAACTAAAAATTAAAGTATGCATGAACACATGGTACAAATCTGTATAAGAACAAATATGTACATAAACTAAGTCTAGAGTAGTAGTAGTTGGAAAAAAATCTATGTAGTGTAGGATGATCAATAACAAGATATAAAAAATTATAAATTTATGATATAGAGTATAGAAAGATGTATCCTAGAAATCATAACTATGTATAGGATGTCCCCAAATGGGTGAATGTGTCAAATGAGGATTTTGTGTATGTGCCCCCAATGGGTATATCATAGCAAATATGGATATGTGGGTCCCATAAGCATCTATGAACATTCAAATAAAACAAGTGAAACATGTCTGTATGATAAAAATGAATACACTAACATAGGTAGCATATGTATTACTTGGCAAGTATAATAAATGTAAACATTGAAATGCATACAATCTATAATTTGTATTTTTTGAGAAAATATTTGAATGTTTTTGTGTTTTTGACATATTATATTGTTTAGACAATGAAACTATATATAAGGATCAAGAATGAATGAAATTATGTACAAGTAAATGCTATAAATAAATGAGATAATATACAAATGAAGTGTAATGTCTCTATAGACCTAAGAGCACATCCACAGGATGTGGATAATCAAATGGAAAATTTGGTGAGAGGTCATCCAATGTTGAGTACTGAATCTACCCAAACTCAAATAAATCATTATTTTGATCATTATACAATATTGTATATATAAGTGCAGTCTTATTCGTGGTGTTAGTTTGGATTATGTGCATCCAAATAACATTCTACTCTACGGTGTAAGAATCCTCTAGTGCAATCCTAGGGTAAACCACATTGGATTTCAGAGTATCTGTATGAAATCTATGATTGTCATATGATACATCATGTAAAATGTGAATTGTGTGTCCTTCATAATTGAAAGTCAAACATCTATCTATGCGATCAATTATGGCATCCATTGCCTATAACCATGTACTACCAAGGGTAACCTATATAGGAGTGCTTATGCTCATGATGAAAAGTGATGTGTTGGCCACCTTTGGGCCACATGCAATTGGTAGTGTAATATTTCCTATAAATATTGACAATGTATATCATGCTATAGCTGACTCCCCTAATGTCCTATGTGTTATAAGAATGCCAATGTGAAAGTATAGGATCCAAATCCCCATCTATAGTAAAATGAGGATGTATCAATCCTAAATGAAAACTTAGATGGTCAATGGATCATTTTGTGAATATATGTGTTGGTGAATATTATATCATGGTGCCTATACTTGTAGACACCAAAAATCCACACACCAATGATTATAAATGTTGAATTTATCCCTATACCCCCTACAACCCCTTTTTGGACCATCTAACACCTCTCAGGCCTAGCCCACCTACCTACACCCTATTTCACAAAATAGGGTAAACTTGGAAATTAGGACTCCTTTCCTTCTGGACCCTGAGCATCGATGGTCAGGATCCACCATGTCAATTAAGCATGCAAACATCATGCAAACTACTATCTTAGATTTTCTAAATATAACTTTCTCTAATTCATGTTGTGAACCTTTTACATGCATGAATTATATTAAGAATCCCCAGTTACATCTTCCCTTCCACCTCTTACTTGTGCCTATAAGACAGAGAGACTTGGGAGGTCTAATCGATCTATAATTATTATCAAGAGATTAGGTACTTAGATTCCCCTTTTGTATGTCAATCAAGTGCTTCAACAATCTATCAATCATACTAGTGTCATCCACATCATCAAGCCATTCCATTAAGATATGACTTGTTATCACCTCTCAACTAAGATTCTAAGCACCGTTACTCTACCAAAATCAATCCAGATTCTACCTATAGGCTAACTACACCAACTACTCATCCAACCCAATTCTGGTAAGATAATCCCTTATTTGTTACTATTCATGTGCTTTATTTCCATTTCATAATTAATTTAACCTTTGCCCAACTCCTAGAATTCATCTATGAATCTTGTTAATCTGATGTTGATCAAACCTAGTTTTGGCACAATCAATCATTGATTGTCAACATAATTACTGATGGTCAGGCATAACCATTGACAGTCAACCCAATTATCAACAGTCACCTATGGCAAAAAAACCAACAAGCTACCTTGACCCACTTACACTTATCCAAATCTACTTTTTTGAGTTTCTAATTATTCATAGACCTCTTTTAGACCTTCTAAGCCATACCTTGACCCATTATCACTATCACTAATTATTTTATCATTAGTTCAATCATTCTAGCATATTTATTTATCAATAAATTCTTGTTATCAATTTTAGTACCTTTTGATTATTGATGCAAGCTCTTTATTTCTATTTTATCAACTTAATTGTTTTAAAATGGTGTATTTACAACCCCTAAGGAAGCTTTCACTTTTGGGATCTAACTATCACTAGGCAATACACCCAGCTACTTGTCTAACCCATAAATTTGCTTTAGTGTTTTCTTACATGCAGGTCATCCTCCCAAGCCAAATAGGAGCTCTCCATAATATTTTGATACAATGCACACACTTTTTATTAGGTATTCCTACCACAATATGTATTTCCAATTTTACTACCTTCTTTTGAATAATAGTGAAATTTGAGTGAAACATTCTGGCATGCCCGGTGGGACACTCATCTCTACTTGGATTTTCCTTTTATATGCATCTATATGCTTCTTTCTCTATCTGTGCTCATAATTAAAATCACAATTTCATTTGGGTCTAAAGCTTACTGTATCCATTGATTTCCTACTTCTAGCTCTCTTATCTTAATTAACATCATTAAGATTAATCATAACACACTTATGTTACATAACCAAATCACATAATTAATTGAACACCATAACTTATCTGAGACAAGGTCCGACTAGAATTTCATCACGTAGTAGATCACCTTACCCTACCCAATGATCCAATTTGGATTTCATCACCAAGAAGAGGACCCACTTAGTTCTCTAGCTAAGTATAAGTTCTGGATAAATTATATATATTGGCTAAGTAACCCATCTTGGCTTCAGGATCATGAAGTGAGGGGAGAAAGTCTCAAGAACTAGGCTACATACCCAATTTAGTAAAAGTTATTTTGAGCACCAAAACTAACCCAAGACTATCCATAAATTTCTTATCTAGTACTTGATCTACAAGCCAACTTCCATCACACATTATCATAAACTAAGGCATAAGCCAAAAGTGAGACTAAAATTAACCTCTAGGATTCACATAATTCATAGTGTGTGTCTCTATTACCTTGATCATTTTCTTTTATTCTTCTTATTTAAGCGGTCATCTTACTCTTGTTTTCTCCCCCCTTTCCTTGTATGGTTCTCACTCATCAACAACAAAGATACATGGCAGAACAAAACCCATCACCTAAATCAACCTCTTATATCTCCTCATCTATGGAGTACATATTTGAGGTATAAAATTCACCTCATCCATTTTGAATCCTTACTTTCCCTCGAGTATTTCCCTAAGGAGACATGGATTTTACCACCTTTTTAGACAACAATCTAATGGCCCTTCAGCACTATCTTAACACCTCTTCTCACCATATCCTGGTTTCAACTTCACGTCAAGATCCTCCTTATGGCATGCCATCCCACCTTATAGAGGTTATCCCTATTTCCACGATTACCACCCAACCTTTGACTACCCATGCATCTTCATCTACTAACCCCTTTGACATTATGACTGAGAACTGACCTATCCAACCAACCATTACCCTTACACCATCCACCCCTACTAATAACTCCTCTACCTTGGGGACAACCCAATAGTTAACCCATCACGTCCCACTTATAATTAGGGCACCCACCACTGGTGTCTCCAACCTCCTCTCTATCAAACATAGCCCATTGGTTAATACCTCCTTACCAAGCTTAAGGGTACCTATCCCTTATACCTCACCACACATTAGTACAAAGGTCACTACCACCCCCATAATTACCAATCCAACAACAACTCAACCTACCTCAACATCCCAATAATTAACTACATCATCTAACCTTGGTTATACCCCTAACCTGCAAGGGTATATACCTACTACCCAATCTCTAGCAACTACCTATCCTTATATGTCATCTACCCAACCTCCCATAACATCTTATTAGTATGGGGCCATATCCCAACCTACTACCAATTATCAATATATTCCCCAACCACAATATATTCCTTATAACCCTTTAGGTGCACCACCTCAAATAGACTTAATGAAAATAATCATGGACAAAATGATAACTCTTGAATTGTCCCTTTTGGTAACCCATAACATTTTATCTAATGACCAAATGTATAATGAGCCCATTCACCCTTCAGTTATTATTAGACCTTATCCAACCCAATGGGAGCTTCCAAAATTTACCATGTTTACTAGTAAGAAAGATCCCCATCAATATTTAAGAGCATTTAGGTATTCTTGTTACATGATTGCTTACGAGGATGCCCTATTCTTGTGCACATTTCCTATGTCTCTTTCTAGCTCAACACTGGACTAGTATAGTGCCATTACCAAACATTCCATCTTCTCCTTTAACGAATTATCTTAGACCTTCTTGGATCACTTCTCAATCAACATATCCAATAAAGTCTCTATCATTGACCTTTATTCCATTCACTAATTTGAGGATGAGTCTAGAGCTGATTTTGTGGCTCGTTGGATTGATCAACCAATTATCATTCTCCTTACCTTAGCTTGAAATGATAGAACTTTTTTCCCATGCTTGTGTTAAGCACATCTCTTCTACATTACATGTCCATAGCTTCATAAATTTTGATGAATCTTTTACCATGGCTTGTAAGTTAGAGAATGAGCCATAGATGAAGGTAAACTAAAGTTCTGAAACAATAACTCTACCTTCAAAACCAATGAAGCCTCCTCCAAAGTGGGCTCTAGGACTAATAATAAGGGAACTACAAATGCAGTTATCCTTAAGGCTACCACACTACGTAATGTTAATCAACAAAACTTTCCCAATCCCTCTAACCAAATCTCATAGAACCCAAACCGAAACACCTAAAAAAAATTTACTCCACTTGGAGAATCTTATGCCTTAGAGTTGGAAAAGTTACCAAAAGCTAATCTTGTATAGCTTCTACCCATAAAACCTCCCCCATAGTTTGATTATTCTCATCCAAAACCTACTTGGTATAATTAAATTGACCTTTGTGCCTTCTATCGAGTAATTAGACATGATATTAGCTGATGTAATACTTTCAAGAATATTGTTTAAAGCTTCATTGACAATGGGGGACTCACATTGGTTAACCCCAACGCCCCTCAAAATCAATCCCTAGACATATTCAAAAAGCCCTTTCCTAACCATGACCCTATAAAAAATGAGCACATGTAGGCTGAATGATCCATGATGCCCACACCTACCCATGAGGACCCGACCATCCAATCTACCCACTCTTCCCCCACCTCATTTACAAAGTTAGAAGAGTCATCTTCCCCTCTTTCTAAGATTCACCTTGGTTAGGTTCATTTTTACCTAGCCACACTCATAGAATCTTTATAATCATCACATTCTATCCCAATAGGAACATCTAAACAATTAAACATTCCTAATTTGCCACCTCCACCAACTACCCAACAAAACACTAATCCTATGGATATTGTTCCTAAAAGAAAAGCATTTATATCAATACCTCCCATGGATAAGCTATTTGTCTCAACCTTACTTCCCTCACCTCAGGAAATCAACCAACCTACCAACCAACGTCCCCAACCTACAAGTCTATCTCTTACATCCACTACCCACAAAGCAAAACCAATACATGAACTTTTTTCCACATTAGTGTAAAAATTAAAATTTACCTAAAACTAGATATGAATCAAGCCACTTTTTGACAACATTTAGGCCTCCCTTACATCAACAAACCCAAACCTTATATTGCACCTTTAACCAACCAATATATCATCTTTCCACCACCTATTAAAACAATTAAAACTTCTACCAACCTTTCACGTTCCCTACCAACCAAAGTAACAATACCTCAAATAAGCAAACCACTAAACAAACCTATTACAAACCTTGATATCTTCCTCATATGGAGTTTGGTCTACCCATATCTTAAATTAGAATTGACCCCATCTAAACCTCCACCTAAACCTTGAACCAAACCAACCAAAAGAGCAACCATTGAATAGCCACATGCCTAGGGTTTTCCCTTCCTCTACCCTACCCTACCCTACCCTCTATCTTGGGCCCTCATCCATCAACTTTACCCAAAAATCAAATTCCTTTTAACATATGTCATCAACTACTACTGGTTAGACCAGCCCAATTGTTGTTTGATACACCAGTCTTTGTAGAACTATTGGTAGCCAAAATATCAAACTCGAACCCTCCAACTACTAACATGCCCAAACCAAAACCATTACCTAGAAACATTACCTCACCCAAGATTTCTCCTACCAAACTTACTACCATGAAAGCACCCTACTTACCAACCAAAATGACAACCCCTAAACCTTTCCCACCTCTCATTGAATCTTATTCAACCATTTTTCAAAGGTTGTTACAATATTTTTACCTCACCTTACCTCTTATCAAACCCTTCAATCTTCTTGGTTTGAAACTAGCTTGGTATAATGACCATCAAATCTATTCTTATCATAGGACACCTAGACATGACATGTAGAACTAAAAATATCCCTAGGCCATTATCCATCAACTCTATGATGAGGATGATCTCTTACTAAAAGAGATTCCCTTGACCCCTCTACTAAGGTACCCACTGGCCATTTTCCAATGTGTATTGGATCCTCCAATCTCACCTCAGAATGAATGGTAACCTACCCAACCTCTTATCACATCTTTCCCATATATTCATACAATCAACATGGTCACATGATAATAACCAAGGGATAAAGGGAAAACTAAGGTATCCATTCCATGGACATACCCACCTACTCATCCTAAACCAAACCTGATCCAACCCTTTGCATCCTTAGGTCTACCCAAAGTAACTATCTTAAGCACCTCTAAGGGTAATCCCTCTGAATCCATCAAGAGGGTAATTCTTAAGCAGCTTCACCAAATTCTAACTAAGATGAGCCTCTATGAGATCATTTTCAGCTCACCTCATCATTGTCAGGCCTTGATAGAGGCTATATAGGCCATTGAGGTCAGACCAAGAGACTCCCAACATATAGAGGGATTCATGGGTGTTCTCCAACTCTAAACCCTTATCAACTTCAAGGACTCAAAGATACCTTCCATCCAACCCAAATATCTAGATCCACCTCTCTTTATTACTGCTCATATCAACCAAACCCACATCAAATGGGTTATGATGAATGGGGGAGCTAGTATCAACATCATCTCTTCCCCTGCTTATGATCAACTTAAGCTATTGGACAATGTCATGTCCAAAAATTCAGTGATTCTTAGATCCTTTATTGACATTATGACCACTACCTTGGGAACCATTGTCCTTCACATTCATCTAAGTTATTGCACGCTCCCTAAACTTTTCTATGTGGTTGAAGGTGAATTCTAGTATAATGTTTTATAGGGAGACCTTGGATTTTGCCATGGATTGTGTACCTTCCACCATCCATCACTGTGTCAATTTTGAACATGAAGGATATGTGGTTACCATAAAAGCTAACCCTAGCCCTTTTGTATTATGCAATATGACCTATCGACCTAATGATGTTCTCCTATCTCCATCCAAAGCACCACAAAAACCACCACCCATGAAAGTCAAAGCCATTGCTTCCCCTCCTAGGGAAGCATCTACCAATTCATTTATTTCTATGGACCAAATACCCAATATCGATCCCTTGAAGTCTACCTTCCAATTCCTTACCCTTGGAGAATATTTTTTCCTCATCTTAGATGCCCACCTTACCCCCAAGAATATAGGAAACTCAATTACTAATCAGATTATGATCCAAACATTGGAGTCATTATTCATTTAGGACCTCCCAGCTATCAGACTTACTTCATCTATGGGGGAACCGATAAGCCACTTAACATTACCATTACCCACCCTTTGCCTTAACCATTCACCTCTAACTTCTCTTAGACAAATATGAATTTTATAAATTATACCTTCATAGGTGTGCCTTAAAGGGATTCAATTTAGGATGATATGAGCATGACCCACACACATTGACCTTGATCAAGACCCATAAGCCTCATGAGAAACATGACCTTGACTTTATTCTACCTAATAAGAAGAAAGTCAACAAACCTACCACTACCATTTTTATAAAAGAGTGTCCTTCCTTACCAACATCCCCTCAACCTGAGAGTGAGGATGAGGAATTCATCCCACCCAATGTTTTTTTCATCAACACGATTACCCTTGGCCCCCTAACTTACCAAAAGGAAGGGGCACCCATATCCATCCCTTTGATCCATCCTGAACTCATGGGAGACAACTCTGCTACTATTAACACTATTTAGTGTCAAGATGATGATGCTATTCTCACCTACCTTGGTACACCAGATTCCTCTATTGATAAATCTTTACCTCCAAAAACCTCAACCATGTTGAATGAATCTACCACAAACATTGACATAGGAACTTTGGACAACACCCACATCATCAAACTTGGCCAAAATATCACCCCTGAGGAACTATAGGACTACTCAACCTTCATGAGCGTAGTATTGCATTTGCTTGGTCATATTCTAATATGCTTGGTATTAAATTTGCCATTACCACCCAAAACACCATCACCACTCATGATGTTAAACTTGTCAAATATAAATTTTGTTGAATGCATCCTCAAATATCCCTCCTTTTCAAAGAAGAGCTCCAACACCTCCTTTCAATTAACTTCATTTAACCAATTGACTATCCCCAATGGGTTTCAAAAATCATACCTATCACTAAAGCCATAGGGGGACTATGTATCTATGTGGAATTTTGTGACCTCAAACTCACCTGCCCAAAGGGTGACTTTCCTCTACCTAGCATTGAACAACTTGTTTATCTTACAACATACCATGAGATGTCGTTACTCATAGATGGATTCTTGAGTTATAATAAGATCTTGATTTCCCTTAAAGATCAATAAAAAATTACCTTCATCACCCTATGGGGGAATTTATATTACAAATTCATGCCCTTCAATCTTAATAACACTGGTGCAACTTAACATTAAAATATAACATATATTATTGATGACCTCATCCATACAATCATTGAAGACTATGTGGATGACCTTCTTAAGAAGTCCAAGCTTCACAAAGACCAATTAACCATCCTTATTATTATATTTTAGAAACTTATCTATTATCACATCTACCTCAATCCCAAGAAATGTATTTTTGGGGTCTTGTCAGGCAAGCTTCTTAGCTTCATCATTTCCCTTCAAGGAATCAAAGTTGATCCAACCAAAATTAAATCCATCCTCGAGATGCTACCTCTAGCCAATCTCAAATAACTTCATAAATTGCAAGGGAAATTTAATCCATTCATTACTTCATCTCCTAGCTCTTCGATTGGTGTCAACCCTTCCACCACCTCTTAAAAAAGGACATCTATTTCAAGTGGAATGTTGATTATCAAAAGGCCTTTGATATACTCAAAGAATACCTGCTATCTCCACCTATCTTTACACCTCCTAAGGATGACCAACCTTTATACCTCTATATCTCTACCATAGACCACTCTCTAGGGGCAATACTTACCCATCCAGATTAGAAACATAAAGAGCAATCCATCTATTACATTAGCCATACACTTATCGAATATGAGACTCGGTACATGTATATCAAAAAACTATGTTTGGCCCTAGTCTTCGTGGCCACCAATCTTTGCCACTACCTTCATAACCATAATTTTTTTGTCATAACCAATATATACCCCCTAAAATATATGCACTCCAAACCATACCAAAACTAGCATATGGCTAAGTGGCTCATGCTTTTAGTTGAGTTTGACCTTGAGTTCTTCTAGCAAAAGTTAATCAAGGGGCAAGTAATTACTGACCAACTAGTTGAGGCATTCCTAGTGAACAATCAATCTCCCCCTCTTGCATTTATAGATGAGTCTATTGCAAGCTTATCTCAAACAAATTTCACCAATCAAGTGACCATGTTTTTTGATGGTTCCAAATGTTAGCATGGTGAGGGAGTCAGTATTGTCCTTATCCCCCTTGTTAGTGAACCACTTCCCTTATCCTTTAAACTCAACTTTGAATGCACCAACAATGTGGTTGAATATGAAGCCCTAGTAATAGGTCTCCAAACTACTTTAGCCTTATTATTAAAAACAATCAATATCTTTGGTGACTCCCAACTTATGGTCAACCAAGTTACTAGCATTTACCAGTGTAAGAATGAGGTTTTACAGTTGTATAAACAACTAGTTATATAACTTTTAGAATCATTTAAACACTAATATATTTAGACCACCCCATGATATACCAATAATTTTTTTGATACCATGGATTCACTTGCCTCTCAAATCCCATTAGTACCCTCAAAATACAAACTATTGATCATTTTCCATCACCTCACCAAGCCCTCATACACCAAGATAGACACTCTAACCATCTTTAGTTTGGAGGAGATCTTGCTTGATCTTTGGTAACAACAAACATTCACTTACCTTCACCTAGGCATAATTCTCTCTAACCTCTCTATAAATTCCCATTGAATTTTTATTTAGATCACCTCTCATTATACCATTATGGGAGGAATCCTTTACAAATGAGGCTTAAATGGCCTCCTATTCCATTGCCTCCATGGTCCATAAGCCTCTCATGCCATCAATGAGACACATTACGGTATCTATGGGTGTCACTTTAGTGGCCTCACTATGGCCAAGCATATCCTCCACTTGGGCTATTACTGTCTCACCCTTAACTAGGACTATTGTGATCATATGAAAAGTGTGTCAAGTGTCAACAACATGCTAATTTACATCTTGCACCTAGTAATATCCTTTACGTGTTTACAGATTTTTGGCCCTTCTCAAAATGGGGTCTAGAACTTATTGGTGAAATCTATCCCCACTCTTCACAATGACATCATTCTATCATTATCGCAACTAAACATTTTACCAAATGGGTGGAGGCTATTCCCCTTGACTCGACAAAAGCTAAAAAGATTGTTGAATTCATCACCCATCATATCATCTACTATTTCAGTGTTCCCCATAAAATCATTATAGATAATGGTAAATCTTTAAAAAACAAACAAGTTCAAGGACTTTGTGACATATTTGGTATTAAACTTAAATTTTTATCACTTATAACCCATAAGCAAATAGACAAGCCAAAGCCTATAACAAAATCCTCAACAACATGCTTACCAAAATTGCCAATACCTCAAGTCAAAATTGGCACTTGCACATCCCCTTTACCCTATGGACATATCATACTAGCATCCAAACCCCCATTGGTGCTACACCTTTTTATCTCATCTTTGGAGCCAAGGTTGTCTTGCCTCTTGAAATACAAATACCTTCTCTTCACATATCTTTATGTGACCTTATTTCAAAAGATGATTACCATCAATAATGTTTAACCCAACTTGAGCTACTCAATGAGCATCATTTAGCCACCCTTTCGTATCTTTGTGTCTATCAATAATGAGTCAAATGAGCCTATAACAAACACCTGAAAGTCCAAGAATTCAACATTAGAGATGTTGTCCTCAAGGAAAACCATCATGTCACTAATATGGAGAAAAGAAGAAGGCAAAAATTTGCCTTCAATTGTCTTAGACTTTACATCATTACCCATAAGTATGGATCATGGGCTTATCATTTGTCCTTTCTTGAAGGTAAACCAGAAGTTGAGCCTCTCAATGCTTCACATTTGCATCCCTTTTATTGTTAGATAGGGATCACAATTATTATTTGTCTAACTTAAGCTTATCCCTTGCAACCACATTCATTTCCCTCTTTTTAAGGGAAACTAACTGAAATTGAATCATGTGATTATCCATCATAATCATAGCCTAATATCAAACTATGGATACCATGGCTCTATCCATGACATGATTCTCATAGTACTTCTCATCTCTTTGAGATCACTTCTATGGTGATTGTTACCTATACCTCCTTTTCACCTACTAGCACCCCATGTAAACTTAGTTTTTCCTTCATAAAGGCAATCCATTGAGCATGTATGAAAAAGTCTATGTAAAGCAAAATCAAATAATATCAAAAAGCAATATCAAATGGCAAAAATAAACTATGGGTCATCCTTAGCATCTACAAACTACTCCTTTGAAGGACAACTATTGAAAACTCATTTTGAAATTGCAAAACATAAGGTGGAATACTCCCTTGAAGGATAGTTATCAAAATCATTTGATCTAACCATATAAATCTAGACCACTCCCTTGAAGGATGGATGGATAAAGCATTAGTCAAAGCTAGCAATTTCTTGGAAGCTTCTGACATTGATCAACTTTCTTGATCCTCAAGCAACAATCAAAATCAATTAGAAGAGCAGAAGATTTTTTTTTTAAGCCATAATTATCTCTCCTAAACAACAATAAAATTAGGAAAACCACAATCAACTCTCCTTAGTAGACTTCTTGCATCGATCAGTATACATTTTATATATAGACATAGACTTATTTATACCACCTCTTTGGACACCTATAGAAAAGGCATACTAATCTCACTAATGCTTTCAGTTTTACCGATTCTCAATCCACGTATCATATGTATGAGACTATGATTTTACTTGACACAATGTTATTAGGATCCCTATCTATCAACCTAGGAATGCTAATGCAAAACATTTGAAAGGCTTATTTTCACTAAGCCAATCCAATTTTGGGTTTTGTGTCTATCTTTACCAATGAAAAGGTTTCATGTTATTTTTCTTATCTTTTATTAGTCTATGTAAGCCTATAAACATGAGAAACAAACATCATACCAAAATCATGAACATCATGAACTATGTCAACAAGCAACATCATCTATCCATCAATGAGCCAAGCATGATGTAAACATGTAGCAACCAACCATAAACATTCACCTATACATCACATCATGTAATATTTTAAACATGTTATTACACCATAATCAATATCAATAAGCAAAACATCATAGCATATACCATTCACCATTCAATACACATAACCATAAACATGAGCCATAATATGTATCCATCCATAACATATCCTATCTCACCATGAGCAAAATTAAAACATCATAATTCAACTTTCTAAGCATCACATGCCTAAACTAATAACCATAACCATGAGCATCCATGACCATAAATCAAAAACATGAGCATCACATAAAACACCAAATGTCATATGTCATATACATCAAATAATCAAAAATCATACATGTAACAATGTATCAATATCAACTCTCTCTCAAAATATACATATCGCTACATTAGTGTGCAAGCTAAAATAAAAAATCATACATATCATATATCAAAATACAAAATCAGGCCCTTGGAACACTCATACCACCTGTATCACTACCACTAGCCCCATCTATACCTATACCGAATGGTGGTCCCCCTATGATGCTTGTCTACCCAACTATATCATCCCACTACCTTTGGGTAGTTAACGTAGCCCCATTGTCCAAACTGTCTCTATACTCTACAAATCTCATGGCATGAGGTAACTGATCTAACACCATCACCTCATAGTATCTGAGCTCTTATATGATAGTTAGATACCATGCTCATGGCATTGAATTCAGTGGCCCTCTTGTTAATATACCTACCACACCCAGACCAATCTACCCTTGTAATGTGCCTATCTGGCACTATAGAGAAGCTAATTTCCCCTATAGAATGATAACTTGGGCCTGTGCCTAGTCCCTCTTAACTGTCACTATCCCAACCTAACCTTAAAGTCCTTCCACTTGTCCTTGTAAAACTTATATCTAAGCCTAAGCCACAACCAACACCACCCCTCCCTATCCTACTTGGATGATTGGATATACATCCACCAACCTCATGCCTCTGTTATATCCACTAGCATCTATAACTGCATAGATCAGTTGGTACAAAGTCATGTATCCATCTACATAACCTACATCATCTATAGGAGACCTAATAAGAATCCCCTCAAATCCACCATCTAGCACTGTCTAAGTAGGTTAGGGCATCGATAATTGAACCTCTAAATTCTACCTCTTGTACTATGGATGTGGACTTGGTACACCCTATAACAAGCTAAACTAGTATCAAACTTAGTCAAATGGAATCATCTCTACCTCACCCACTCAGTGACCCACTATCCACTTGTACCTCTGTATGGCAAGGGTCTACCTCCTATAGCTTAGACACAGTGGAAACTATAGGTATGTCCTCTAGGTGATTTACCCATCCACTAATACATCTAGTTCACCTCTAAATCAATCCACATCATGTTCTTTATTAGCTAAACTTGATGCTACATAATCATCTCTCTATCTCATAAAACCAATAGGGAACTCAACCTATGTATATCCTACCCATGGAAACCCCATCAACCTCAACACTTAGATGTGCTCGTAAGCCTAGTAGTTTATTACCATCCCCATGTTGATCCAATATCTCTTATGGTGCCTAAATCCCCATAGTTCCTTATATATTTTGAATAATAAAATAGGCACCTAACCAAACACCATCTTACCAAGTACCAACTCAACCAATACACCCAACAAAAAATAGGGAAAACTCCTACTACTAGAATTTGTGAACCCAAAGCAAGTCACCATGATCATAGCATCATCATCAATTACCTCTCTTCAGGAGCACTCTCATATAATGTTGAGTAGCTGAATCCTTTAGAGTGTTAATAGACCTGATTGCTATCATATCCATATAAATACTCAACAAACTCATCTCTCTCCTCTTGCTTGATGTAGTATATCACCTCACCATGTAATAGGATTTGAGTAATTTGATGTATGTCTTTTAGGAGTATAGTCATCTCCCCAGTCTGTTGGTTGAATATTTTGTTGATCAACGTACTGATAAACAAAATAGGTCTGATCAGCCAAAGTTGGAAGATTAGTCATCCAAATGTGTAGGTTTACCACATCAGAAGGACATTGATCTCTCCTCTCATCAAGGGGAGGTTCCCTATAGATAAGCTATATATATATATATATATATATATATATAAACAAAAAATAATACTCAGGGGTAGGATAAACCATCCATCTCTCTTTTTTCAAAGATGATGTGTGTGGATCAAAGGAAAAAATCAAGAGAAATGATAGACAACACTCCTCTTCTTTCAGAAGTACTATTTAGCAAGCCACAAGAATACTCCAGGTAGTAACAACAAAATGTAGCAAAAGATGTAATAACCAACAAATCAAGATGCAGCACAAAGTCTCCACCTGAATTGCTCAAGAGTAAGATATGAAGGACAATGAGGGCACAAAGTCATCCCAAAGTCCTTTACACAGAAATGAAAAGAAAACACACTAAAGGCAATTATGGGGGCGCAAAGTCTCTCCACACTTAACTCTTCATGACACCTTCCTGCTTGTTGTCACTAAATCTGCTTGTTGAATTAAAGGAACATAAAATATATTGAAGAAAAAGACATAAAAATAGTTTCCTCAACAATAAAGATATTACAGCACAAAGTCTAAAAAGTCACTTGCTTTCTTATTCCAGTAACAAAATATGATCAACAATCTGAGCTCAAAGTCTCAATAATGCCTTACAATTTGGGTAGAGTTTCCTTCTAATTGTCAAAAAAGAGAATTTTTTACAATAGAAGAGAGTCCCTTATATAGCCATTTCAAGAAGAACTTGAGAACCATAACACATCATGTTACGTTGGAATCTGTTAAGAAGACAGGCTAGAACTTGGGGGCATTTTACCCATTTGATTTTATCAATGTAAGGAAACAAGTCACGCTTATTGAGAGTGTGCAACTTTCAATGTCCACTTGGTGATCTGATCTTACCTTCATCATTCCTCCTTTCCTAGTTAATTGAATCGGGTCTTGGATTCAGTTTGCTGTTCTATTCCTTCCTCACCTTCTACTGGTCTTGGCCTTGAATTTTGGGAATGCATTCTGGTCTATAGGTTCAAAGGATCAATAATTATTTTGTTGTCTTCAATTTGACGTTCGTGTGCTCGTCACTATATTTCCAATGGCTAGTTGGCTGTGTTGAATTTGACGTCTTTAGGCACGTCACCCCTTGGTCTTCTTTTGACTTTCTGCTTGGCACTTTTCTAGATTGGGCTTGCCCTTTCGAGCCTTGATAAATGACCCATTTTGAGTCAGAATAGACTCCTGCAAGGGTATCTATCCTTTGGGCAATCTTTAAATGGTCTTCAGGCTTCTTCAAGCGACCCTTCGACTTCCAGAAGTGTCTTCATATTGGTAGCCAAGAGTCCCCCACAAGGGCACCTACCCTTTGGGGTCCTTCAGTGACCCTTCACAAATTCCCCCCGGGCTTTTCCCTGTGGATGTTTCCTGCAGACAGTTTCCCCAGGGAAAATTCCTGTGGACAAAAAGTCTGGGAAAAATTCCCACGGATGAAAAGTCCATAGAAATTTGTTCCACCAAGTCTTTGAACAAGTCTTCAAATTTTTTGCCCGCATTTGCTTCTTTGATTTCTTTCAGACTTTTTGTCTGAAAGAATTCCTTCAGACAAAAATATGAAAGAATTATGTCTTAGCTAATTTTAAATGCCTTAAAACAAATCTGAAAGAATTACCTTTCGGCTTCCTTGAAAATGACCCTTCCAAAGGGTGCTTTTATCAATTAAGTGTCCTCCACAAGGGCACTTGTCCTTCGGGAAGCTTCCTTTTGCATTGAACTGCCCCTTTGAACTTTGGCGATGAACCAACAGTTGAACCATTTCGTTGAACCAAGGCTTTGAACCAAAATGGTTCAAACCAATGGTTCAATTGAATGAACCGACTGAATGAAATAAGTATTGAACCAAACATTGAACTTGCCTTTGAACCATGTCTTTGAACTAAAATGTTGAACCTTTTCATTGAACCAAGATGTTGAACCAACATTTTTGGTTCAACGGTTCAAACAAAGCTTTGAATCGATTGACGAACCATTTGATTGAACCAAAAGATGTTAAAACAAAGGGAATGAACCACCCAAGTGAAATAAAGCATTGAATCACTTGGTTGAACTGAGCCATTGAACCGTTCTTTTGGTTGAACCCGCCATTGAACCTTGAACCTGTTGAACCTTTGAACCAAAGTGGTTCAATGGTTCAAGCCACCTTGATTTGGCCAAGTGTTTTGAAGCCGATGAACCAATTGAAGCGATTGAACTTTGAACCTTGATGAAGTGCTTAACTCTTGCCAAAGACATTGAACTTGTTAAACCTTGACCTATTGAACCTTTGAATCAAAGTGGTTCAATGGTTCAACGGTTTAATGGTTCAAGTTTTTTTTGCTTGAATGCTTGCCGATAAACATTTCTGATTGATCTTAGGCTTTGAACCAAAAGACGTTGAACCAGAGGATGAACCAAACATTGAACTTGCTGCTGATGTTTGTCGATGGAGATTTTTGTTTGAACTAAGGCACTGAAATAGTCTCAAAAAATGACTAAGTGTTGAAAAATTGATTTTTTTGACAGAAACCACCTGCAGAAGCCTTTGAACCTGTAAAAATGAACTTGCTTGCAGAGTCCGTAGATTTTCCTTTTCCTGCACAGTCCATAGATTTTTCTTCCTGCTGAGTCCTTAGATTTAAGCCTGCAGAGTCCATAGATTTAAGCCTGCAGAGTCTGTAGATTTATGAAAAGCTTGAAAACTGAAGAATTTGGAAGCCCAAGACAAATTTTGAAAAGAGAAGAGATAATTTTGGTCTGTAAGACCAAAACAGTTCAAATGTTGTCCCAAAAATGAGCTGATATTTTTGGTGAACAATAGATGGCTCCAGTTGGGGAACTTTTATCAATTTTAAAAGGAATTGAAAGGAGTAGAATCCAGAATCTCCAGTGTCTTCATGTGTACCATTGGGTTATGGAGTCATGCTACCTAGAAATGAAAGGCTCCAAAAATAGAAATAAACAAAACAAAATAGAATTGAAAACTATACAAATATACATATATACAGATGTAAAGATCTAACACTTCAAGAGTTGAAATTTTTCAAATGCTGCCCATTGTGGGGCAGAGAAAAGAGTGTGCCATCTTGATATTTCAATAGAAAGCTATTTTCACCAATGTGATGATGAATTATAAATGGGCCTCTCCAAAGGGAGTCAAACTTTTCATGCATCCCCTTTAGTTCTCTCCTTTTGTTCCACAGCAGGACTTGATCCCCAATCTAGAAATCATGATTTTTTGGCCTTCTGATTAAAGATTTTCTTTATCAAAATTTGATGAGCAAAAATTATATCCACCACCATGGTTCTCTATTCTTCTAGCTCAGCCAGGCACATGATTCTTTTGTCAAGAGAACTTTCATATGTCTGATCTTCAATTGCCTTTGCCAATTTCAAGGTTAGCAATTCTAAGGTGATTGGTATCTCAGCATTGATACCATAAAGGAGCTGAAAAGGAGACATACCAATTGTCCTCTTTGGTGTGATTCTGTCTACCCACAAAGCATCAACCAATGCTTTATGCCATGTTTTTTCATTATCATCTGCTAGCTTTTTGATAATAGTTACCAAATTCTTATTGCTGGACTCAGCTTGTCCATTCCCTTGTGGAAAATAATTAGAAGAGTGAGAGAGCGTAATTACATAATGAAAATAGAATTGCGTAATCTCTTGGGAGGTGAAACAAGTTGCATTATTAGTAACAATTTTAATTAAAACTCCAAACCTGAAAATGATATTCTCTTTGAGGAAGTTGCATATAACTTCTAAAGTAGCATGCTTAGTTGGGATTGCTTCTATCCACTTGGTGAAATAATCAGTTGCTATAAGCACATAATCATGTCCAACACTTGAAGATGGGTTTATTGTCTCAATAAAATCAAGTCTCCATTGCTAGAAAGGTTCTTCTATGATCACTGGCTTGAGAGGCATAGCAGTTAACTTGGGTCTTCCAACAAATTGCTGACAGAGTTCACATTTCTTGACCCACTTATGTGCATCTTGGAAAAGAGGTGGCCAGTAATACTTGGCTCACAGAATCTTGTGGGCAGTCACAGGAGCAAAAAAATGTCCTCCACAGGCCAGATTGTGGAAAGATTTTAAAAGCTGGGTTTGCTGCTCTTTATCTACATAGCAAAGGAATACTCCATCTATGCTTCTCTTGTACAGGCCATTATCCCAAAAGACAAAATTGGCAGCTTTGAACTTGATAGTCCTCCTTTCTTTGTAAGACAAATGAGCAGGACATTCACCATAAGTTAGGAAATGAGCGATACCTGAATACCACTCATTGGTAGCGGAGACAAAAAAAACTGTTAGAGTATCTTCCACTTCAGTTTCTTCACGCTGTGTGTCTTCTGGCTTATTGTCAGCAATTAATTGGCATAAGCCTTTACCCCTGACCAGCTTTGTCAACTTGATGTCTAGATCAAACTCTTAGATCTTTGCAATCCAATTACCTCTTTTTGTGCCAAACTCCTGTTGAGTTAATATAGACTTGACTGTAGTATCAGGCACTAGGGTAGTAGTATGTGAATTGAGAATATAGAAGCAAAAATGTTTGACTGCTTTCACCAAGGTATAAGCATGCTTCTCTATATTTAAATATTTCATCTCATGAGTTTTGAGATGGCAACTCATGAAAGAGATAGGTGATTCCATACCTTGTCCTGTTGAACAAGAATCGTTGAAAGAGTGTGTTTAGACGCATAGCTATATATGATGAAATCCTTATTGTAATTTGGGAAAACCAAGGTAGGGGCACGAGCAATAGCGATTTTGATATCCTAAAATGTTGATTTACCTTCTTTAGTCTAGCTGAAGACGGTCTTCCCTTTCATCATGTTTACAATATGTCTAGTCTTCTCAGCAAATTTGGGGATGAATCTCCATAAGAAATTCACCTTTCTAAAAAAAGAATGAACAACATTATTACTTGTAGGCAGATTAAGCTCTTGAATATATTTGACTCTATCTGGGTCAATTTTTATGCCTTCTTTGGACACAATGTATCCAAGGAGTTTCCCCTCTATTACTCCAAAAATAGACTTTTTAGGATTTAAGGAAATATCATTCTGACAGTAGTGCTCCAGCACTTGTTGTAGGTGGCGTACATGATCAGATCGATGCTTTGAAAAGATAGTCAAACCATCAAGGTATACCACTATGAATTTACCAATTTCAACTTTGAAATATATATCCATAGCTCTCTGAAAGGTAACACTAGCATTTATTAGACCAAAAGGCATTCTCTTATATGCAAATGTACCCCAAGGCGTGGTGAATGCAATCTTGTGTTGGTCTGCCTTACCAACTTCAACTTGATTATAATCTGAGAAGCCATCAAACATTGATAACATCTCTGCACTTGTCACTATTTGAAGCACTTGATCCATAATGGGCAAAGGATAATTATCCTTCAAAGATGCTTGATTCAGATTTTTGAAATCTACACAAATGCGAAATTTGCCATTCTTCTTCCTTATAGGCACTATGTTTGCAATCCATGTAGAATGATGGATTGGAAAGATGATTCTAGCATTTAACATCTTTTATATCTCAGACATAATAGTACCTGATATTTTTAAATTATACTGTCTAGATTTTTGCTTGTAGGGCATTGAATCAGCCTTGAGAGGAATATTATGGCAGATTTCATCTGGTTTGAGAGACTTCAAGTCTCCATAAGAATATACTAAGACATCCATGTATTGACAGAGTAAAGAGGTGAACTTGAATCTTTCTTCAGGGGTGAAACACTTACCAATATTGATCATCTTAGAATTTTTTTCAGTAGACAAATTCACTTGATCGAATCCTTGAGAAAAACTCGAGTCTGTTTGCTGTTGCTTAATGAATCTATCATGTTTGTCAAACAACTTTTCAAGAGAAACCAGGTCTTTAGGAATTTTGTTTCCTTTCAGCTACAAGAATTCTTCATTTATATCCGAGGTTGATTTAGACACAAATTCATTATTTTAAGGTTCACTGCCTTCAAAACATAATTGTTCAAAATTATCTTTTCGTTCCAAGAAGGCAATGATTTGATGATCATCATTGAATACTTGCCCATGATCAACATTGTCAGGAACACTTGGTCTATAGACCAGCTCAATGGCATACCTGTCTTCTTTGAAATCTAAATGAGGAACTAAGAGAGTTCCTAAAATAGCAAGTGCATCAGCTCTATCATTAGACTCTCTGGGTATGGCAGAAATGTTGAAAGCATCAAAGCTTTCAATTTGGTCCCAAACCAAGTTATGGTAGTGGCGTATTCTTTCATTCTTAGTTTGGTATAAATTCTTCACTTGACAAACCACTAATTCAGCATCCCCTTTGGCATGAAGAAACTTGATGCCTTTTTCTTGAGCAGCCTTCATGCCCAACAACATAGATTCGTATTCAGCTGTATTGTTAATGTTACTGAACTATAATTTGTAAGATGAAGGGAACATATCTCCTTGAGGAGATATCAAAACAATCTCAGCTCTTGAATCGGTAGAGGAATAGCTACCATCAAATTTCAAAGTCCATATTTCATCTGATATTGATTTTTTTAGACTTTCTTTTATGAGAGATGGAGGATCTTTCTTGGTCTGTATTGCAGCCTACTAGTTTTTCTGCTATTTTTGTAGAACTAATTTTTGAGTTAATACTCTCAGGTGTTTCATGCATTTCATCTGTAAATAGAAAATAGTTACCCATACCTGCGGATTCAAAAAAAAATTGAGCTTCAGGGGCTGATGTCTGAGTGACCACATATTTTTCTTCCTTTTTAGGGAGCAATCTCTTCATCATGCCTTAGACAGGGATCCTTGCCTCAGATAGATCCATGTTTAGTTCTCCTCCCATGTCCTTGCAAAAATTTCATCCAAGCAAAATACCATAAGATGTTGGGACGTTAGCCACCAAGATAGTCATCTTGATTCTCTTATCTGGAAAGGCTGCAAATGTAAATTGGGCATCTTTAATTTGCCCCAACAATGGTACTTGCTTATTCTCCATGGAAAAACATCTTTCAAAGGTTTTAGTCAATGTGAGACCAAGAGACTCAGATACTTTAGCTGGCATGACATTATCAGATGCACTTGATTTTATGATACAATTACTCAGCTTGTGACCATTAATTAACAAGAAAACATAGAAAGATTCTATTTTTCTAGGAGTAGCTGGGGGAGTAATGACCAGATTATTTGGAATAGGCGTGTTCTTTAGAGAATCAAGAGTTACTTTTTTAGCCTTTTGTCCTACAAAAATGGTTTGGTTTTTGACATATTAGACTAGTTTATTCAATTGATCCAGATTTGACTGTAAATATTCAAACTTAGAGATTTGTATTTTTGCCTTTTTGACATGATCGATTATGTCAAATGGCTGAATCAAGCTAGGTACAGAGAAAGATACTTCAACTTTCTAAATTTTAGGAGGTATGGGAGATGGGCTAGTTTGCAAATTTGAATTAGAAGGGGAAAGCAAAATTGATGTATTTTCTTTTTGGGCGATTATTGGGTCCTTTGACTGAAAAGGCAGATTAGTTCCACGCTTAGCAATAGTGACTACTGGCTGCAGTTGCTCTTCTATCTTCTCTTTATCAGCCTACTAGATTGATTGCTTTTTGGACCATGTAAACACTGCATATGATCCATCAAAAGCTTCTCCTTTGTTTTTGGGTTCATCTTGGTAGTTCAAGAAACCAATGTGGGAGTCGCCAGCTAATTCTTCTTGATTGTCTTCAAGGAGATCAGCATCATTTTCTTGATTTAATTCAGGCTGATAAGAGAATTCTGATTCTGATTCAAGATATCCCATTACTGAATTAGTTGGAAGAGCTTCCAGAGCAAGTTTCCCTTGTGGAGGAGGAAGGCAATTCTGTTGCCCTTGATTCCTGGCAGCATTGCCCTAATATGATTGATTTGGGAATGTCCTTTTATATGAAGTAGCAGAAGACATTCCTTGAGCCATTTGCTTTTTGAGAGCAAGCAACTCATTTGCTAATTTTTGTACCATTGGATCTGTTGTGTCTGTAGATGCATATTTAAAAGATGATAAAGCTCTATTTATATTTGGATCTCTTCTTATCTTCCCTGTTAAGATGAGATCATCTTCTACTTTAGTGGCCAAAATTTGAGCTACAACAAGATATATTTGACCAGCATGCCTCAAAATAAAACTTACTTTAGGTAACTGAGAATTAATGAAAAAGCATTTAAGATTCTCAGCTATAGATCGAGCAATTACAGGGATTTTATTTCTCAATTTTTCAAATTTGGCTATGAAGTCCCTCATTGGTTCATGAGGCTCTTTCTTCATTTGTGTAAGTTGAATCAGAAGTGCATGTGCATCTTCTACAGGTTTGAATCTGTCTTCAAACTTAGCTTTGAGAGAATTCCAATCAGTCACAGATTGAGCCTGCAGATGATAAAACAAATCTATAGTAGCACCTTGTAATGTCTCTACAAAAAGCTTGACTGCTACATCTTCAAATTCTTCTCTGATTACTCCACAAGCTATGCTAAAAGCTGCAATGTGCTCATCAGGGTGAACTTTCCCATCACCATAGAATTTGGGGAAGTTCTTCCTATAACTGTGCGGAAGCTCATGTAGAGGTGGAGTAAGATTGAGAGGACCAAAAGCATTACCCCAAGGACCTTGAACTGCCATTATAGGATTATGAAAAGGAGGGATAACAAATCTCAGAGGGGTAATTATAGGCACAACTTTATTAATAGCAGAAGTAGATACTTCGTTTGGCAAAGGAGATCTGACTTTAGTAGGAGGAAAGCTCTTGGTTCGTTGGAGATGAGATGGTGAAGGAAACATATCAAAATCACTTTGCTATACCAACTAAAATATAGGGTCAACGATACCTTTAGCCCTTTGGCTTCCTTTATATCTTGAATCTGCTAGATTGTGAAACAAAAATGGAAAAGAATTGACCTTGATTCAGTTAAAGCTTGAGGCTTTAAACTGTACGTTCTTTCCTGGTTAGTGTGGAGGTGAATGGATAAATTATAAATGTATAATGGATATTTGATATCCCCAATGGAGTCACCAAAAATTGTTGGTTGAATATTTTGTTGATCAACATACTAATAAACAAAATAGGTCTGATCAGCCAAAGTTGGAAGATTAGTCATTTAAATGTGTAGGTTTGCCACATCAGAAGGACACTGATCTCTCCTCTCATCAAGGGGAGGTTCCCTATAGATAAGCTATATATATATATATATATATATATATATATATATATATATAAATATAAAATAATACTCAGGGGTAGGACAAACCATCTATCTCTTTTTTTTTAGAGATGATACATGTGGATCAAAGGAAAAACTCAAGGGAAATGTAAAACAACACTCCTCTTCTTTTAGAAGTACTATTCAACAAGCCACAAGAATACTCCAGGTAGTAACAGTAAAATGTAGCAAAAGATGTAGTAACCAGCAAATCGAGATGCAGCACAAAGTCTCCACCTGAATTGCTCAAGAGTAAGATACGAAGGACAATGAGGGCACAAAGTCATCCCAAAGTCCTTTACACAGAAATGAAAAGAAAACACACTAAAGGCAATTATGGGGGCACAAAGTCTCTCCACACTTGACTCTTTAGGTTACCTTCCTAACCGTTGTCACTAATTCTGCTTGTTGAATCAAAGGAACAAAAAATATATTGAAGAAAAAGACATAAGAACAGTTTCCTCAACAACAAAGATATTACAACACAAAGTCTGAAAAGTCACTTGCTTTATTATTCCAGTAACAAAATATGATCAACAATTTAAGCTCAAAGTCTCAGTAATGCCTTATAATTTAGGTAGAGTTTCCTTCTAATTGTAAAAAAAAAGAGATTTTTACAATAGAAGAGAGTCCCTTATATAGCCATTTCAAGAAGAACTCGGGAACCGTAACACATCATGTTGCATTGGAATCTGTTAAGAAGACATGCTGGAACTTGAGGGCATTTTACCCATTTAATTTTATCAATGTAAGGAAACAAGTCACGCTTATTGAAAGTGTGCAATTTTTAATGTCCACCTGGTGATCTGATCTTACCTTCATCATTCCTCCTTTCCTGGTTAATTGAATCGGGTCTTGGATTCAGTTTGTTGTTCTATTCCTTCCTCGCTTTCTACTTGTCTTTGCCTTGAATTTTGGGAATGCATTCTGGTCTATAAGTTCAAAGGATCAACACTTATTTTATTGTCTTCAATTTGACGTTCGTGCACCCATCACTATGTTTCCAATGGCTAGTTGGTTGTGTTGAATTTGACATCTTCGAGTGCGCCACCCCTTGGTCTTCTTTCAGCTTTCAGCTTGGTGCTTTTCTAGATTGGGCTTACCCTTTTGAGCCTTGAGAAATGACCCATTTTGAGTTGAAATAAACTCCCGCAAGGGTATCTATCCTTTGGGCAGTCTTTAAATGGCCTTTGGGCTTCTTCGAGTGACCCTTTGGCTTCTGAAAGCATCTTCAAATTGGCAGCCGAGAGTCCCCCACAAGGGCACCTACCCTTCGGGGTCTTTCAGTGGCCCTTCGCAAATTCCCCCCAGGATTTTCCTCGTGGACGTTTCCCATGGACATTTTGCTCAAGGAAAATTCTTGTGGATAAAAGTCTGGGGAAAATTCTCGCAGATGAAAAGTTCGCAGAAATTTGTTCCACTAAGTCTTTGTATTTTTTGCCTGCATTTGTTTCTTTGATTTCTTTCAGACTTTTTGTTTGAAGGAATTCCTTCGGACAAAAATCTGAAAGAATTATGTCTTAGCCAATTTTAAATGCCTTAAACAAATCTGAAAGAATTACCTTTTGGCTTCCTTGAAAATGACCCTTTCAAAGGGTGTTTTTATCGATTAAGTGTCCTCCGCAAGGGCACTTGTCCTTCGAGAAGCTTCCTTTTGCATTAAACCACCCATTTGAACTTTGGTGATGAACCAACAGTTGAACCGTTTCGTTGAACCAATTGGTTGAACCAAGGCTTTGAACTAAAATGGTTCAAGCCGATGGTTCAATTGAATGAACCAACTAAATGAACTAAGCATTGAACCAAACATTGAACTTGCCTTTAAACCATGTCTTTGAACCAAAATGTTGAACCTTTTCATTGAACCAAGACGTTGAACCAAGTTTTGGTTCAACGGTTCAAACAAAGCTTTGAAGCGACTGATGAACCATTTGATTGAACCAAAAGACGTTGAAACAAAGGGAATGAACCACCTGAGTGAAATAAAGCATTGAACCGCTTGGTTGAACTGAGCCATTGAACCGTTCCTTTGGTTGAACCCACTGTTGAACCTTGAACTCGTTGAACCTTTGAACCAAAGTGGTTCAATGGTTTAATGGTTCAATGGTTCAAGCCACCTTGATTTGGCCATGTGTTTTGAAGCTGATGAACCAATTGAAGTGATTGAACTTTGAACCTTGATGAAGCACTTAACTCTTGCCAAAGACATTGAACTTGTTGAACCTTGAACCCATTGAACCAAAGTGGTTCAATGGTTCAACGGTTCAATGGTTTAAGTCCTTTTTGCTTGAATGCTTGCCGATAAACATTTTTGATTGATCTTAGGCTTTGAACCAATTTTTTGAACCAAAAGACGTTGAACCAGAGGATGAACCAAATGTTGAACCTGCTATTGATGTTTGCTGATGGAGATTTTTGTTTGAACCAAGGCACTGAAACAGTCCTAAAAAATGACTAAGTGTTGAAAAACTGATTCTTTTGACTGAAACCACCTGTAGAAGCCTTTGAGCCTATAAAAATGAACCTGCCTGTAGAGTCCATAGATTTTCCTTTTCTTGCACAGTCTATAGATTTTTCTTCCTACCGAGTCCATAGATTTAAGCCTGTAGAGTCCATAGATTTAAGCCTGTAGAGTCCGTAGATTTATGAAAAGCTTGAAAACTAAAGAATTTGAATGCCCAAGACAAATTTTGAAAAGAGAAGAGATAATTTTGGTCTGTAAGACCAAAATAGTTCAAATGTTGTCCCAAAAATGAACTGATATTTTTGGGGGACAACACAGTCAATAGCAAGAAGGTATTGGTAGCAAGATCCCATCTCTTGATGAGTGCTACTACCATCAATGTATCTCTTGGCACATGCTAATAGTGCCTCATCCCTTTAAACCCTACATTCTCCATATAGGCCCAGTCCTCTATGGTCATCCCATTGTGAAGCTCAAGGAAGATGTGTGACATGTGATCACCACATTTGGATCTACTCCTTAGCTTGTACCAAACCATACACTTAGCTTAGTATCTCTTATTGGACTCATCTAAACCATATCCAAAACCCTGATCTCACACTAATATTCTATTTTGACATATCAAAATTTCCCATTTGACCTCACACCAACCCATTATAAATTTTTACCTAATAATGAAATCACCCTAACCCTAATCCATTTAGACTTGACCCTAACCCTAATCAATTTTTACCTTACACCCTAACTCAATTAACTTAACCCAAACCTCATACCATTTTCCCCTAACCCTCACTCAATCAAAACTCACCATTAACCTTACCCTAAACTCACCCTAAAACTCGACCCCCCTACCATTACCCTAACACTACCCACCCCAATCGACTGTTAGTGATCATGGTGACCATTGATGATCAGACACTCCTACTTCATAGGGTGTCACTATGGGCATTTTGTAGCCAGAATGCCCAAACCCTAGCTACCCCAAAAGAAGCATTTAAATATGTAAACACCATCGTAATCACCTCAAACACTTCACATACTACCTACCTAACCCAACTCACCCCTTATCAATTTTTGAATTTACCCATATATTCACCCCAAACCCAAAAAAACCTACCCAAGGCATAATGGGCCCAAAATACTTCTACTAGCTATATTGACCTACCTACCCAAGGAATAAAAACAAATAATTTCAACCAAAAACTATCAATTAAATGCACCCCCTACCTCATTCCATGACCTCTTTCATGGTTTGAGCTCATGAGTAACTACCTGATCGCATCACATACTCCCTGCATCTTGGACCCATGAAGATCCTACCCACACTCCAACTAACAAGCAGTCACTAACTCAATAAGAACTCTCTCCATGCACACCACAATCGCTAGAGCCAAGTTGACCAAGCACAAAAGTTATAATGACTAAAATTAATTTTTGTTTTTACTTTTTACTTGGCAGATTTTTATGGTTTCCCTTGACTATCAACAGTCAGGGTAACCATAAATGGTCACCTTCTAGGGGACCCTAACCATCAACAGTTAGGGAGCCCCATTTTTTTAACAAACATATATCAACAAGCATCTACCCCCATCAGGCCCTTGGCACTTTTGGAGAGGCCTTTCTTCTATAAACCAACTACCTTATCACCTAATCGTTGGAATCTTGTGGCCCCTTTGGCACATAATTTTGTGACCACTTATTGCTTGGTATTTTGATTGTAATGATAACATTTCCATGTTGAAATTTTATATTTTGCACCACCTTACACATTTTGACCCACTTTTATCTCATCGGGAACACTTCCTACCTCAGATGCCCATGAAACTTGACCCATTTATGTATTCCTTGGGAGCAATTATTCCCTTGGATACCCAAAGGAAACATATAAATTACTTAGGAGACTTGCATTTACGAGTGTTCCCAACCACCATGCCTAATGGTGGTCATGTGGTTCACTTGTCACTTGTCCTTCTCAACACCAACCATTCAACTTTTTACCAACATTGGTAATCTATCTTTGAGTGATATTAGCTATCACACATTTTTGTCACATTTTTTTTGCATGTTTACACATCACATGCTTGGCCTTGAGTTACCACCTCATGACTCCACATTTACCCTTTATCAAATCTATACCCACTTTAGCTTCACCTCACCAACTCCTAGTTTGAGGGGGAATACATCCTCCCACTATCAGGGTAACTATGACCTTAACCTATACTCCATTTTTATTTTTCAGCTCGTTCACAAGAGTAGCACAATAAAAAAAGGTAAAATGTAGACACCAAAAATCCACATACTAGCGATTATGAATGTCAAAGTTACCCTTGGATCCCCTACAATCCTTTTTTGGACCATCTAACACCTGTCAGGCATAACCCACCTACCTACACCTTGTTTCACAAAATAGGTTAAACTTGACAATTAGGTCCCCTTTCTCTCTAGACCCTGACCATCGATGGTTAGCCTAACTGTTGATTCTCAACTTGACCATCGATGATCAAGATGCACCATCTAAACTAAGCATATAAACATCATGCAAAGTACTACTTTAGATTTTATAAATATAAATTTCTCTAATTAATGTTGTGAGCCTTTTACATGCACAAATTATATTTATAAGCCCCAATTACACCTTCCCTTCCACTTCTTGCTTGTGCCTATAAGAAAGAGAGGCCTATGAGGTCCAACCAATCTACAATTATTATTAAGAGCTCAGGTACTTAGAATTCCCTTTTGTATGTCAATCAAGTGCTTCAATAATTTAGTGATCATACTAGTGTTATCCACATCATCAAGCCATTATATTAAGAATCAACTTGCTATCACCTCTCAACCAAGATTTTAGGCAATGTTACTCTATCAAAATCAATCTAGATCCTACCTATGGGCTAGTTATGCCAACTATTCATCCAACCCACTTCTGGTAAGACAAGCCCTTATTTGTCACTATTCATGTGTTTTATTTCCATTTTATAATTAGTTTAGCCTTTGCCCAACTCCCATAATTCTTTTGTGAATCTCATCAATCTGCTATTGATCAAACCTAGTTTTGGCATAGTCAACTGTCGATGGTCAGCATAACAATCGATGGTCAGGCATAACCACTGATGATCAACCCAATCATCGACAGTCACCTATGGTAGAAAAATTATCAAGCTACTTTGACCCACTTAGACTTATCCAAATCTATTTTTTTGAGTTTTTGATTGTTCATAGACCCCTTTCAGACCTTCTAAGCCATACCTTAACCCATTAACACTAGCACTAATTAGTTTATCACTAATTTGATCATTCTAGCATATCTCTTTATCAAGTAATTCTTGTTATTAATTTTATTACCTTTTGATTATTGATGCAAACACTTTATTTTTGTTTTATCAACTTAATTATTTTAAAATAGTGGATTGACAACCCCTAAGGAAGCTCTCGCTTTTAGGATCTAGCTAGCACTAGGAAATCCACCCAACTACTTGTCTAAGCCATTAATTTGCTTTTGTAATTTATTACATGTAGGTCATCCTCCCAAGCTAAAGAGGGGATATTCATAATATTTTGACACAATGTGCACACTTTTTATCAAGATTCCTACCACAATCTATATTTCTAGTTTTACTACCTTTTTCTAAATAATAACAAAATTTGAGTGAAACAATATTAATGGAGATTGAGGTTGTGTAATATAAATAGTTTTATGAGCCTTAAAATTATTCAACTTATATTGTAATGCTAAGCATGTATCTATATCATGTCATGTAATGCTATGAAAATGACAAAAGGGTCTACCATCCTATTTTGATAATTTGTTAACATATCTATGATGAACTATGTGAAATGCCATCAATCCTCTGTCAATTAATATCTCTAGAATTTGATGTGGTATGTAATATGAACTACCTATTTGAATCCATATAATTGGGTCAATATCCATAGATGTAACCATATATACTGAGTGTATGGAGGAATTTTACTCTAACTATAACTAAGTGGTAGGGCCTATAACTATAGGAATATGAACTAGTGGTGCTACCTATGTGGGAAAAGATATGAGTAACTTAGAATCATATTTATACTATTTGGGGCCTATTGAATTGAAACTCAAGCTACATAAATATTCATCAATGTCAACGGGTGTGGTATCATCCTCTATGGTGGCCTAGGAATATGTATCATAGTTTTGGATATATACTTCCTCTGAACTAATGAGTAATGTTAACTGTGTTGTGATAATCCCATCATCTATCATGGGCAAGGATAATTATGTTGTAGGAGGGTCTTACTCCATCATGGGTAAAGTTAATTTTGTTACAATAGGATCTATAATGGGTGTAGGAATAGTGGTGATAGATTCCCCAACCTCATATGTATGCATTTATTCTATCAGAATCATGTGAGGTGGGGAATCTTTGCAAACTTTAGATGTCCCATCTAGAGATGTAGTTAGAGAAGTAAGCTCAGTAATATTAAAATATATGAATGGTTGATTATCATTTAGAAAAGTGTATAAATATCCTATAAAAAATTGACACATGTGCAATGTAGATAGTATGACATCCATGGCATATATCCAAGGTCTCCTAAGCAATAAATTGTAATGCAAACGATTAGGCATCACTTGAAACTATGTAGATAGGGTTTTTGGCCCAACTTCCATATCCAATGTAATATTACCCAATGCCTATATGGTAATGCCATCAAAACCTCTAATATTTTTATATGTCTTCTTAATAGGTGCTATATTAACCCCCATAGTCTATAAAAATATGAGGTTGTATATGTTAAGTCCTGAACCACTATCAACTAGAACTCATTTAATAATGATGGTATTTATTTGTGTTTAAATGAAGAGTATTAGATTCTGATCAGTAAATGAATATAAGGGAAAATCATCATTAGCAAAAGATATAACATCCTCAATGTCCTTGATAGTGTGCAAGGTAGATGCACAATACGCTGTCTCTATGTCATGAGGCAAATATGTATGATAAGTATTTGAAAAAGAATATCTTTGAAAATGGATGCCTTTTGGAGTAATTCCAATATATAAATCTTAGGTGCTTTATTTATCAACTAATGAAGAATACTATATGATCTATGTTGATCTATAGGGCCCATTGTATTATGTTAGGGATGAGGAGGGAGCATGAGGTTACACTATTCTTATATAGGATGAGGAGGCACCTAATTCTGTCTAATGACAGATAAAACTATAGGGTCTACTATGTGTCAAGGGAGATTAGTAGAGGTGGGATGTGAGTGAAGATAGTTAATGGGTCTAGGTAGAGGAGGAATAAAAGGAGTCATCTGAGTTCTCTACCATCGAGTAGTAACTGGAGGTAAATTGAAATTAACCATGTAACAGTACTCTCCATAGAAGTGGGGATCAATGTGAGGTGGACTAATGTTTGAAATAAGCTGATTTATAACATGATCCATGAGAGGAGTAACATCCATGTATACCTTTATATGAATGGCAAGTAATAGGCATGCACTACAAACCATTAGACTTTATACCAAAAAGTAGAAAATGGCATCCATCATGATAATCATGATGAAAGGTTGCAAATTGAAAATTGATCCAATTCTATAAATAGTAAGGGAAACCCTAATGGTATACTAGGGTTTTAATAAATATATTTGAAGTCGGTTCACCAAATGATTTAACTTTTAAGGGGTTATAGATTTTAAGCCTTATGTTGTTAAAAGGTCTCAGTACAGTAAATCAAGGTATAAAATATGAAATAAATATAACCACTAATTTGTGCAAGAATTGTCCTAATATGATATTTTTAAAAATAGAAATGAATGACAAAAATAAGTAATTAATTGGGAACTACTTGAGATGAAGGATTTAGAAGCTAAAAATTGGTACAAGAGCTAGTTTGAGTGTTTCAAACAAAATTCAAGTGTTAAAAACCCTCTTGTACAATAGACCATACCTTGGATAGTAGCATTGTGGAACTAGTGTCTACTTGTGGTGTTATTTTCTTCTGTGCAAGAATTGATCTATACATCTGGGTGCAATTATGTCTGAGTCTACTAATCTTGTTCCTGCACAAACAAACCTTGTTTTGCTATCCGTGACTTATTTTGACTAATTTTGTATGAAAACCCTAGACCTCCATGATTTTAGGGTATTTGATTGGCACAAGCATAAAAAATGTGATGTTAACTAGGTAGGTTGGACATCCTTAACACCCTACTATGATGACAATTTATAATATACTAATACTTCAAGGAGGGATCAAGCCTAATGTAGTTATCCCTACCTTAGTGTTCATGCAAGTGCAATGAAAGTTAGTATGAATGCAGTTTGAGTGATTAGAGTGAGGCTTGAGTCTATAAATCTATGTATTTTGAGTTTAGGATGGATGTAGATGTTTATATGTAGAAGTGGGTTAGATAGGGATCAATAACCTTGATTGTACACAATTTTTTCTAATCTTGTTTGTGTGTATTTGCATTTGATTTTTATCTAGTGAATAAATGGCTAAAAGTCATGTATGTATACTAATTTGGTATTTATATGGGGTTTAAAATAGGTCTAGGCTGACCTTAGGTGGATTTAAGATTGAAAATATATCTGTTGGGATTGAAAATGACAATAATGTCAAATTGGGACACTAGCATGAGGTGTTAATGTCCAAATTATGGTACTAATGTTCAGGTGGTAGAACTTAAGGCACTAAGGGCCTGAATACCTAAGGGAGGGTCTAAACTCATTTTGAGAGTTTTAGGGATGCATAAAGCCCACACAAATGTTGGATAAATGTTTAAATAGGCCCTAAGATAGGTCTAGGGCTAAGTTAGGTATGATTGGTCTTAAGTAACACTCTTGGCACTTAGGTAACATTTTAGATGATTACAACCATTATACAAACTGATGGTTCATTGGTTCCTTTCTTTTATGTAGTAGGAATGATTATTTTAGTGTTTGTGTGAAGGGTATTCTAAATGCTCAAGATAATCCTTAGTATTTATAATGAACAATAATAGACCATTATACAGAATGATGGTTTAGGTTCATTTCTTATTTTACATTATATAACAAGATGAACAAGAGTGTGAATAAAGTAGGGGTCAAAATTTTAAACATTCAAATTCATTTATATTATAAAGATAGAATACAAATGTATAGAGTTCAAATTCATTTATAAATAATATATTTGAGAAATATATACAAAATTTAAAGGTTTTATGCCCTTAACCTATAATGCATCTAGGGATATGTGTCAACAACTTGCACATCTTCATATTAGCTTATTGTATTTCTCAATGTTTTTAGTATGGTCAGCTTATGGAAAAATCATGGCTAATTATAGTATATAAAAGAGGTAATGATTAGTCTTTTATCATCATATTGTGAATTCTATTCTTATTGCATCATTATGGAGGTTGCCCCCTCAAAGTTGCTTAGTCATAATATTCAAGTATTCTAATATTTTGTCAATTTTTCTTATGGATCTGCTTATTCAGATCTTAATTATACCATACATAATTCTACTATTTCAAATCATCTAAGTAATTTTCTTACAAGTGGTATCAGATAATCGATTTGAGCAAGTTTTTGTGGTGCATTCTTTTGGATCTAGTGTCTTGAGCACTAGAAGGTTGAAAAAATATAACTTATGATCCGAGAGGAATTGATTTTATCATCACCACAATTTTGTTCATGAGTTTTTTTTATAAAAAATAAAAAATAAAAAACATTTTTTATGGGTATAAAAAAAGTTTAAATTTTTTTACCTAGTGCAAATTAGTAGTCATTGGATTCATCTCTGGCAGATGATCGCAATGGTATATTCTACTAGTACACTTTTTTGGATATATTTTTTTTACTCTTGTACATAATAGCATTAATTAGATTCATCTTGGTGAGATGATCACAATGATGTATTCCAATGGTACATTTTTTTGGGGCTGAAATCCTCTTAGGGTTTGTGCATGGCTAGTCTAAACACTCATAGACATGGAAAAGGGAAAGAAAATCCAAAAAATCTTCACAAGGATGACATAGAATCTAAATTTTTTGATCTATCTATTTTTGAGGTAGTTCAACAACTTAAATTAGAGTATAGGGCATGGTAAACAAAGATGATTTTGATATGGTTTAAGGGGACATTACAGGTTTAAGAGGGGACTTGGATAATGTGAAGGATCAATTACAACAAATATCTAGGTAATTGGATAACTTGTCAACTCAGCCACCATAAAATAATCCTCTACCACTTCATTTTGGTTATCCTACTCCAAACAATACCAATACCAATTCTGGCCCTAAGTCAATGTTACCAAAATTGGACCTACAAAATTTTTATGGTGTTATAACCCTTCAATTTGTACTTAGAATAATTTACTATTTAAAAAAAAAAAAAATACTTAACATTCATTCATTCAAACCATATTATAATAATAATAGTTTTAAATATCAATACTAAATGCAATATTATATATTACAATTATGAGGTAAGTAAATATATTAGGACACAACTATGACTAGTCCCATAATATAGAAATTATTGTTCAAATAAATAAACATATATTACAATTACATTTCCATTAAGAATTCATATTTATTATAACAAATAGATATCAAGCCCTCTGGACCTCAAGTTGAACTAACTCATGTATCACTGAATCTCAAGTGTAGTCTTAAGGTAAGTAGCAATTTTATGGTGAGGGAGAGCATCATTTGAGTGCTTTTCCATACCAACCATGGACCAACGATCCCCCACACAATCCCCTCTTAGAGAATGGCCCTCCCTTCACATATAGATAGATAGAATGGTGTGAGAATATAGAGAATACGCTAGTACCCAAGTGTGTATGATTTTGAAAACTAAACATGTAGTGCATCATAGAAAATCTATTCTATTACAAGATATCGTACTGACATGTAAATCAAACATACTAAAATATAATGTCTTACTATACATTATTTAACCACAAGACTCATAATAATTACATCCTCCTATAAATAATATCACATCACATGCCATACATAGGAGTAAGCAAAGTATTCATTTATTCCATAAATATATGAATAAATCTTACATTATTATTTATCTCATACTAGAAATAATGTCTACAATTTATAAACTTGTACTTACAGTTTATACCACTCAAATAAAATTCTTATTAAACTATAGATTACCAATTAATACAATAAGATCTAAGCAATTACATCCCATGTCAACTCATATTATCATAGTCTAGTGTTCTAAGACACAACTATTAGTTTTCCCATAATCAATTATACAAAATAGTAACAAATACTTGGAATCATAGCTTTTATTCAAGCAAGTATATGTATTTAACAAAACAAGTCATACAAATACATAAAAGTCTACCTAACATTCGTTTACACTCTCAAAGTTGTATGCACATATACATGATATCCTACTAATGTTATAAAATGTACTGTTCAAGTAATAACCAACACATACATTTAATCAGTCAACGTAGGTGAGATTTTAGACATACAACTATAGTATATATCATCCGGGCAAATACATTTAAGCTAAAGTATTCTATGATATCCCATACTATCATAACTCATGAAAACTCTACTCATACATAAACAATTATCTTACACTATAATTATTACACAAGTACAAGATTATATCACTCAAGTATACCCTACGTTTAAATTGCATATCATCATTCAAAGAAACATAACTTAAAGACACACATTATGATGCACTATTTAATCCAATCAAATGTATAAACACTTTAATGTACTAATATTCTCATAATATCAATCTCACATAAGTTTAAATTACTAACAGTTATCATAATATTGGATAATTATAAATCATGTTATACCTCGTATAGACATAAATTAAGGGGAAACATTCATATGGTTGAAGTTTCCCATTTCTTTATATCTTAATCTAAGTTTATTATTTTATATATAGGCATATTATCTAAAGCCCTATGTAAGTTATAAAATTACATGAATACCCAAGTCCCCGTATACACTTTAATTTTTTCACAAGTACTTACCAAAATACAAAAATGAATTGCAAAGTTCAACAAACATTCAATTTCTAACCAATGACTTTCATCAACTACTATTGTCATCTTACATTCTCATGGATATCTTGGCATGACTTAGAACATATGCCATCTGGGCATATTATCCTTTTGTACATCTTTATATATAAAAACATAACTTATTACACTATGCCCCAAAAGTATACTTAACCACATGTAATTTATCCCTTTAAATAACTTCTTTTCAATAGTGTTTCTTAAATACTAAATAAAACATTATTATTTATACATTTCTCTTTAAACGTAGCTTGAATAAATAAATAAAACACAAACTATATTAGTTATACACAACCCAAATAAAATAAAGTCTTGCCTGTATAATACACAACTGATTTCACAGAGTATAATTAAACACATTACATAGACATCATTTAAGATGGTCTATATTTATAATATGCAGTCATCTCTATACTATACACTCAATAGTGTGTGTGTGTGTGTGTGTGTGTGTCTATATATATATATATATATATATATATATATATATATATATATATATATAGACACACACACACACACACACACACACTATTGAGTGTATAGTATAGAGATGACTGCATATTATAAATATAGACCATTTTATTTAACTTAGCATGAATTATTATTAACTCAGTGTTTATTACTATTATAAATATCCCATAATAATCACACTCATTTATTTAAATGTAACTGAGGTTTCAAGCAGCTTGAGTGACTGGTGCCATTCGCCTCAACAACCATGTATAAATCCAAGGTAAAGATAAAGTTTCACCAAACATTCCATCTTAAATTTAAAGAGGATACATATTTTCCCTCATTTATTTACCAGGTTGTTATTCTCATATGGATCTCATGATAATTATGTTCATTTTTAGAATACAACTCAAGATGGTAATTCAACTGAGCATGGTAATTTAACACAGTTGGTAACACAACTTGATTCAAACCACAATATAGAAATCTGAAGTAATAATATAGTTTCACTAAAAAATTTCCAGACTAGCATGCATTTATTAATAATTTAGAGATATATATAGTACATGGCTAATAATGTTCAGCTAGCTTTTCATATTATTGACGTCAACATTTAAAATTTATGACACGACATTGCTAGATATGACTAGGCATTTTAATATATGTAAACTCAATGATTTTTGTTAAATACATAACAAATTCAAAAACATACACAACATTTAACTTAATACTAGGCTATTTAATCAAGAACTCAGCCTTATTAATTAGTCACAATGAAGATCTAAATATGTGACTCAACATACATAGTTAGCATTCAATTTATTGACCTAACATTTTATATAAATTGACTCAATGGTTTACAATATATATAAAGCATTTTTAATTATTTTACTTAGCATTTATATAAACACATTGTTTTAAATTAATACACAACACTATAGACTCTACACTTTAATAAAATACTAGGCACTTCAATTAATACTGGGCACTTCATATATGAATCAACATTCTCACGTTGGGAATTTCATTATAATACGCAGTCCCAATAGTAATTTACTATATAACACACATATCAAAAACTAAGACTCTGCCCTTATAAATTACAATACACAGTCTAAAATTGGACGGTGCCCTCTTAAACTTAAAACTCAACTTAATATTTTTAGATGATGGTAATGGTATTTAAAATTGCAGGCATAAAATGGGTTTAAACACAGTCTTTTATTTATCATGAGTCTTTAAATCAAATAGGATTATATATATATATATATATATATATATATATATATATATATATATATAATTATACATATATAAATATATATAATTATACATATATAAATAGACATAAACAAGTTTGGATGTTTCACACAATTCTATTTATTTCAACTCATATTTCTAAGACCCAAACCATTAGTTATCTCTTGCTTCCTCCAACTTATCTCCAATTATACTACCTCTTTCTCCCTTTGCTTTTATATCTTTCCAAAACTCCTTTTTCTCAATTTATAAGAAATCTTAATTTTTTTATCCTATTACATGCAAATCGTTGCCTATATATTTTTTCTTTTTAATAATAATTTATCTTTAATCCACATATATGCAGATAATCACCACCACTTTAATTTTAGTTTAATTCTCCTCCTACACAAAACAACTCATTTTCAAAATTAAATTAAATTTAAGGTTAAGTTGACTAATAAGATAATAATATCTAAATTCTAGTTTTTAATGACTTTCATGCATGTATTTCTAAGGCTAAGTTTAATTTGTCATAACTCAACATTAGAACTTTAGGATAATTCAATTTTATTGAAATTAATTAAAATAAAGATAATTATTTATTTAACTAATATATTAAGTCAATAATTACTTTTTAATTACAAGATAACCATATCTTCAATAATTAGTATCTATATAGAAATTAAATATTTATTTTCTTGATTTATTCTAAAAAATTAAGATAATTATAATAAAGGAATCTAATACATATCAAGAACTAAAAATACATAAAAATATGATCATAAACATAATTTTCTTAATTACGCATTTAACATTTATAAAATGTTATGCATATAATATTTTAAATCTAATGTGCGTGTGTGTAGGGTCACTAGCAATTTTTTTTGGCATTCCCTCAATCATTCCATCTAATCCATCCTCTCCAATGATGCTCTCTCTCTTCAAGCTCTAAGAATAGGATCTATCAAGTATCCACCTCAAAACAAGCAGATAGTTTGATTCATCATATATATCAGCCAATGATGTAAAACTAATAAACATACATCTTTAATGTATAGAATACTAAACTACAACTTCCACATAATGTATAATAATCAACAATATCAATGTCTCATATCAGTATATGTCATAAAACTCAAATCAAATAAATGATAATAAGCTAATAAACCTATTAATCTATAGATTAAAGGTTAAAAATAGTAGGGTGAAATGAGGATGTGATAGATGGTAATGATCCTCTCACTTGATTCACTTAAATTGATAATTTAATTGATCTACATCAAACTCCATGTTACCCAAAAGTGGTTATGGCCTCTCTCTATTTGGAACATGAGCCATTCATTTGGTATCATTGGTTGTGTTTTAAAAAAAAATAAGGTGTCCCAGTTTCATAGTCAGTATTTTTTGAGGAGTTGCAACTCTATTATCATAATAATGTCTCTAAAAATTAATTCAGTTAGCTAGCCAAGTTGTACCAAATCAAGACTACCAAGGACTACATTCATCAATTTTAGAATTTATCCTTATGTATGGCAAACATAATTGAGGAAAATATGACTAACCTATTTTGGGTGGCCTCAAAGATAACATCTAATTGAAGGTTTACATATTTCATCCTAGTACTGTATCTGATGCCATACCAAAGGCACACATGATTGAAGAAAAAGAGCTGACAAGAGAAAGACCTTTCACCAATGTTCATGAACACACCTTTTTAGTACCATCATTTCATTAGCCTACTATATTTACACCTCAACAAGTGGAAGAAAAGCGTACAAAATTCATCTCAGTAACCGATGCCGGTCACATCTCAATCTGCACTCGACCGATGTCAGATCCCTGCGACTGCCCCTTTGCTGATGTCATTTTCCCCTGGCCGACGCCGGTAGATATCTGCCCTGAGTCACTGACGTCGATCTGAACATAGCCGACATCGGTCCCTGTCTGGACGCCGACGCCGATTTTCCTACCGATGTCAGTCTATGTGTTTTTCTAGTGAGACTTGACTTTTTTCCGTGAGCTCTTTTTAGATCAAATCCTTCTCCAAAACACCCTTGCTCTGCTCAGAATTCTTCTGCATCTTGTGCTGAACTCTGTCCATCACCTTCTCCTTGAAAACCAAGGGTTTCCTATTCTTGTCACTAACATCGAATTCCTCAAGAAATGTTACCTTCTTCTTCTGCATACAGAAATCACGATCCATACCTTCCAAATCCGAAAGCATACCCTTTGACTCAAGAACAAGCATCTCCTTCTTATCTATGTGACCAAGCCTATCAAGCCACATCTCTGAATCTACAGCTGAAGTAGATAACCCAGAAAGAGAGTCAGTAATACAAGTAGATAGATAAAGTGTACCTACTTTCTTACCTCTAGCTACAACAAGTGTACCCTTGGTAACCTTCCAAGAGTTCACTGTGAGAGTTACTGTGCAACCCTCATCACCCAAACTTCTAACAGAAATCAAATTCCACTCTAGAACTGGGACATGCATGACCTCCTTTAACACCCATGTGTTACCTGTCTGTAGTTTTAGCTTCACTTTCCCTTTGCCAACAATCTGACAAGGCTTACCATCCCCTACACAAATTTCTCCAAAGTCTCCCTGGACATACTCATAAAAAAATTCCCTATGTGGGGATGCATGAAAAGAGGCACCAGAATCTAAAACCCAAGATTCTACTTTATCCAAAGAACATACCAGAGCATCCCGTGCAGTGTAATCTGCAACATCTGCTTCTTCTTCATGTCCTTCATGTTGATCTTCACCTGATCTGCAATCTCTCTTTAAGTGCCCTTGCTTTCCACACTTCCAGCAGGTTATTCTGCCATACCTGGACTTGGATCATCTGCTTATCTTGGACCTTGATCTCCCATGCTCTATCTTCTCTCTTTGCCTTCCTCTACCTTCAACACTCAAAGCATTCCCTGATGACTCACCTGTGCTTTTCCTGCGTATCTATTCATTCAAGATCACACTCACAACATCATCCACTTTTAAGACTTTTGAAGGAGACACAGTATTATAAATTGCCATTACCAAACCTTCCCAACTTTCAGGTAATGAACACAAGATTAAGAGAGCTCTAATTTCATCATCAAATACAATATTGACTGAACTTAACTGGTTTACCAAACCATGGAAATCACTAAGATGGCTATGAACAGATCCACCTTCCAACATTTGCAAATTAAATAAACGCTTCATAAGAAATACCTTATTAGAAGCTGAGGGTTTCTCATATAAATTTTCCAAAGATTCCATCAACTCCACCGTTGTCTTACACTGTGATAAGCTGGAAATCACAGATGATGCAAGACTCAATCTAATAGATCCCAAAGCCTTCCGATCATGAACCTCCCATTCTTCATCTTTCATATCCGAGGGTTTGCAATTAACCCCTCCCAACGGTAAGTACAAATCTTTTTGATACAGATAATCCTCAATCTGCATCCTCCACAGTTGGTAGTTCTTGCCATTAAACTTTTCCATTCGTAGCTTACTATCTTCTGCCATTGCTCAACTCCCACTCAAACAGAAACCCTGTGAGTAACTTGTAATCAAAACACACTAACCAGATCTAATCCAATCTGTTAGTATCCCAACCAAAGCTCTGATACTAATTGATGGGGGGATCACAAGAACAAACACACTTTGTCCTGATCCCTCTTGTTAGGATCTTGCTCCTCAGATAGAGCACAATATGATTACCAAGTATAAGCAATTATAAATGTAGAAATAACTAGAAATACAAGTAACTAGAATTCACCAATAGCACAGAATATGAGAGACAATACACTATCTTGTATTAACACTTTACAAAAAGAATACAATAAAGAGCCGCCACACTCTTCCACCTTACAGAGGCTTCCCACACCTCAAGTGTACAGTAATTCTTCTACAACACTCTCCTACCAAAAAAGGTCCCAACAACCAACTCACAAATAGAATTGGTGTTCACCTCTCCAACCAGTCAGTAATAGCCCTGCCAGTTCACCAAGCACTCTAAAGCACTTCAAGTTGATCTCCCATGAACCAGCAACCTGAAATTCAACAGACCATACTCACACATGTAGATCTCCTATGAGCTTGCAACAACCTGCAACTCAATGATCTTACACTTAGAAGGAACTTCCTTGCCTTCCTTATCTTGTACCAATTACAATACATGCCAATGGGTCTATAAATAGATCCCAGACTTAAACAATAACTTAGACTCTTAATTTAGACAATTATCCTCGTAGCTCAAGACTCTAATTGGCCTTTACATGCAAACGCTTCATTCACTTAACTAACTGTCCGTGCAATGAATAGTTCTGGAACACACAGGTGACCGAAACCGGTCCCTGCTTGTCTGGTTCTGCCGATGTCGGCTGACTCTCTGCCGTCGCCGGTGGTCTTCTGCACTGGTCACAATCGACGTCGGTCCTACTGCCGATGCCGGTGCTCCTGAATCTCAGCAGCCTTCTGTTCTTCCTGTTTGCAAAGAGTTGAAGCTTTTAGCTCCACAACCTAACAATAGATGGTAATGATCCTCTCACTTGATTCACTTAAATTGAAAATTTAATTGATCTACATCAAACTCCATGTTACCCAAAAGTGGTTATGGCCTCTCTCTATTTGGAACATGAGCCATTCATTTGGTATCATTGGTTGTGTTCTAAAAAAAAATAAGGTGTCCCAGTTTCATAGTCAATATTTTTTGAGGAGTTGCAACTCTATTATCATAATAATGTCTCTAAAAATTACTTCAGTTAGCTAGCCAAGTTGTACCAAATCAAGACTACCAAGGACTACATTCATCAATTTTAGAATTTATCCTTATGTATGGAAAACATAATTGAGGAAAATATGACTAACCTATTTTGGGTGGCCTCAAAGATAACATCTAATTGAAGGTTTACATATTTCATCCTAGTACTGTATCTGATGCCATACCAAAGGCACACATGATTGAAGAAAAAGAGCTGACAAGAGAAAGACCTTTCACCAATGTTCATGAACACACCTTTTTAGTACCATCATTTCATTAGCCTACTATATTTACACCTCAACAAGTGGAATAAAAGCGTACAAAAGGTTTGTGTCTTGGTTGTGATAGAAAATGGAGCAAAAGGTATCGATGTGTTGAAAAGAAGTTATTTTACATTGATGGTGCCAATGATGAAAAAGATTTAGGGGAAGGTTTAGAAGAACTTGAGGATGAATATGAAGATTCTCAAACTTCTATTTTTTGTCACACACTTTCAGGCATCAGTACTCCTCAAACTCTTAAGGTGGTGAGGTTCTTTAAGAAACAAAAGGTGACTATGTTTATTGACTTTGGGAGTACACATAACTTCATCAATAGTAAGTTGATTGTTCATTTACCCAGCTCTAGAATTTTAGGTCATGATTACAGATGGTGGTACAATCAACTATTCTAAAAATCCTCATAGTATTAAGCTTGCTATGGGAGACTATTTGTTAGATTCCCCTATGTTTTCTATTTTCATTGGAGGAGTTGACATTATTTTAGGAGTGTAATGGCTCACCACTTTAGACAACATTGAGATGAATTTTTATGAATTATTCATGAGGTTTCATTCAAAAAGGACTTTTTAACTACATGGATTATGGGCTAAATCTCCATAACTAGTTAGTTCCCATCAGATAATAAAAATTCTCAGCAAAGTTGCAGAAGGTTTTGTGAAATGATTATTTTCCATGGAGGTTCAACCAACTAAAGATTCTACACATCCTAATTTATGAAAGGTGTTGTATGACCATTCTGTTATTTTTTATGACATGCCAAAAGGAATTCCTCCAAGTCATGCACATTATCATGCCATCAGAATAATTCTATGAAGTACACCACCCCATATCAGACCCTACAAGTATCCCTATGTCTAAAAGAGTGAAATTGAAAATATGATACAAGATATGTTAGAGGTAAGAATCATTTGACATAGTCAAAGTGAATATTCCTCTCTGATGATCATGGTGCAAAAGAAGGATGATAGTTAGAGGATGTGCCCAGACTATAGAGAACTCAACAAATACACTATCAAAGATAAGTTTTCTATTCTAATAATTGATTATTTTTTAGATGAATTACATGGTGATATTTATTTTACCAAGTTAGATCTTCGCTTTGGATATCATCAAATTTGCATCCACAATGAGGACATACCTAAAATAGCTTTTAGAAATCATGAAGGCCATTATGAATTTATGGTGAAATATTTTGGCTTGAGAAATGCACCATATATATTTTAGAGTTTGATGAATATATACATGGAATGGGAACACATTATGGTATAAAAATAGATTATACCTTTGTAAGCATTCTCTCCTCAAACATAAAATTCTTCAGGAACTTCATGCCTCTCCACTTGGAGGACACTCAAGATTTTTGAAAACATATCATAGAATTAAGCAAGATTTATTTTAGGAAGGACTCAAAGGGGATGTTAAAAAATATGTGATTGAATGCATGGTATGCCAACAAAATAAATGTGATACCATTAAGCCCCAAGTCTTTTGTAGCCTTTATCCATCCCTAGCCAACATTGGGAAAATGTTTCCATGGATTTTGTTGGGTGAATATTTTGTCAGTCAGATGTCTGATTGAGCAAAGTAGGTCTGATCATCCACAAAAAGGGAGATTGGTCATCTAAAGTTACAGGTATACCACATCCAAAGGGGAAAAATCTCTCCTCTCATCAAGGGGAGGTTCCCTATAAAATATGAAGGAGCTATATACTATATATATAAGCAAAATATAACACTCAGGGGTAGGATAAGCCATCCATCTTTTTTTTTCAAAGATGATGTTAAAAAATAGAGGAGAAAATCTTTTTGAAAACACTAAAGGCACTTCTCTTCTTTCAGAGGTGTTCTTACAGAAAACAACAGGTGTTCTTTCAGGTAGGATAAGTAACTGGTAACAGAGTACAGAGTAACCAACAATCTAAGATGTAGCACAAAGTCTCCACCTTGACTACGTAAGAGTGAAACACAAAGAATAATGTGGGCACAAAGTCATCCCAAGGTCCTTTACACAGAATGAAACTAAAAACACACACTGAAAACAATTATGTCAGCACAAAGTCTAAAATTAAATAGTTTCAGGACACCTTCCTTATCACTTCCACTAGCTCTTCTTTCCAAATTAAATAAACAAGAACACATTCAAAAGATAGACATAAGAACAATCTCCTAAAATGATACAAGCTATGACAACACAAAGTCTACAAACAACTTGCTTTCTCATTCAGATAAAATGATATGAACAACAATCTGAGCTCAAAGTCTCAATATTCACCTTTCAATTTGGACAGAGTTTTGCTTTTGGTAACGGGAAGATCTCCCTTAGAATGATACAAGAGATTACAATATATAGCATCCAAGAAATACTTGGCACTTTGTTCCATAAAATGGACCATGCTATGAATTTAATGCCTTGAATGCATTTCCAAGTTTGTCAAAGGACTGCATTGAAAACAAGGCAACTGTCTTAACTATGGCATGCCATTTCATCCCATATGTCTTCTCCTAAGTCTGGATCATTTGGTTTGTCCCCTCTGACATATGCATAGCTGTCCATTTTGTCTTTACTCCAAAGGAGACCAATTGGCTGTGCCTTCAATGTTTGCAAGCTCAAAAATATACTTTGCAGACTGTTCCAGCTACCAAAATAACTTTTACACAGATATTTTTGGTCTTCTCCTCTTTCTGCTTTTGTCCTTTCCAGCTTTATCTCTTCCTGAAATTTAAGCTCTCGGGCTATCTTTTCCCCTTTCTGGGTTTGTCTTTTCCTAGAATCTGAGCCCTTCGGGCTATATTCTTAGCTTTGCCAGCTCTTTCAGCTCCTTCTTCAGCTGGTCACTAAGTTTGTTTTTAGGTTCTGCGCCACATTTGAAACTTAGCAAATATTTCATTACCTTAAATTTGACATCCATGGGGACGTCATTGGCAAAACGTTTCTTCTTGGTTCAATCACTTTCCTGCTCCTTGGTTGAACCATCCATTGAACCACTTGTTTGCTGCTTCTTTCTTTGACTGAGGCTGCCTTTGAACCTTTGAACCCATGAACCATTGAACTTTGAACTCTTTCGGTTCAAAGTTCAATTGGTTCATTGGTTCATCCTTTGTCTCTGACTTGTTCTTTCTAAGCTCTTTGATCTTCATCGCACTGGTTGAACCTTTGAACCTGTGAACTCGTTAAACCTTTTGGTTAAAGGTTCAACGGTTCAATCGGTTCATTCTTTTTATTTGGCTAAGTCCTTTTGATCTTTTTTGACCCAAATGTGTTGAACCATTTGGTTGTTGAACCTGTTGAACCATTGAACCCATTTAACCTTTGAACCAAAGTGGTTCAATGGTTTAACGGTTCAATGGTTCAAGCCTTCTTCTCTTTGATAAGTGTTTTGAAGCTATTGAACCTTGAAGCGGTTGAACTTTGAACCTTGACAAATGCACTTAACTCTTGCTGATGATGTTGAACCTTTGAACCCATTGAACCAAAATGGTTCAAGGTTCAACGGTTCAATGGTTCAATGGTTCAATCCTTATTTAGAAGCTTGCCAATGGACATTTTGGTTGAACCTTGTTGTTGAACCAACCTTGAAATCACCTAAGTGTTGAGAGCTTGCTTCTTTCTTGCAGAGTCTGTAGAAATCAACCTGCGAAGCCCGTAGAACTTGGCTTGCAGAGTCTGTAGATTTTATTCCTACAGAGTCCGTAGATTCAATCCTGTAGAGTTTGTACATTCAAGCCTACAGAATCTGTATATTTTTGAAAAGCTTGAAGAATGAAGAACTTGAATGCTCAGAATAATTCTTGAAAAGGGGAGAGAGGATTTTGGTCTGTTGAACCAAAATAGTTCATAGGTTGTTCCCAAAAAGAGTGATATTTTTGGGGGACAACAGATTTCATTAAGAGGTTACTAAGGTCTGAGGGTAAAAATATTATCATGTAAGTTATGAATTGACTCATCAAGTATGCTTATTTTTGCTCCTTATCACAACTATTTGTTATCAGTATAGTAGATTCTGCTTTTCTCAATATAGCTCAAAAATTTCATGGCACTCCAAAGATCATTGTAAGTGACCAAGATCCCATATTTACTAGTAATTTTTGAACTAAATTATTTGTATGTTTGGGCATGCATTTGACTCATAGCTCATCCTATCATCCTCAATCTGATGAAAAAATAGAGGTAGTCAATAAATGTCTCAAAGGGTATCTTCATTGTTTTGTTTCTGAAAAATAGGACAAATGGGTTCATTGGTTAACACTTGTTGAATGGTGGTGTAACATTTATTTTCACACTTCTTCCAAGATGTCTCCTTTTATGAAATTATATGGGTATCGCTCCACATACATCACTTCAATTTTTATAGTGCATCCTAAGATTTGAGTTGTTAAAGAACACATTCACCATCAATAGGAGGTGTTAATCAGTATACGAGAGAATTTAGCAATGACACATGATTGAATGAAGAAGCAAGTAGATCAACACTGCATTGAGTGACATTTTAACATAGGTGATTAGGTATTTGTGTATTTTCATATGTATAAGAAATTTTTTATGAATAAATAGCCAGATATTGTAAGAAATTTATAGTGTGGATTACAATTTAGAATTACCTTCATCCATTTGCATACATTCGATATTTCATGTGTCTTACCTAAAAAAAGTAATAGGATACAGAGTTTTTACTAAGACTAAATTAATTGAATTAGATGAATAAGATAGAGTCATTTTATATCTTGAGGAGATCCTTCATATGCACACTAAGCAACTACAGACCAGAGCCATTAAGCAGTATTTAATCAAATGGAAGAACCTGCATTCTGAAGATGCAACATGGGAGAATGAAACATTCTTATAAAAACATCAGGGTTTGATTCAACATTGAAAAAATATTGTTTTTAAGGGGATGGGCATGTTATGCCCTTAATCTATAGTACATATAGGGATATGTGTAGCCTACTTGTGGCTTACACATCTTCATATTAGTTTGTTGCATTTTTTGATGTTCTTAGTATGGTCAGCCTATGAAATAACCATGGATAAGTAGATTATATATAGAAGGTAGTGGTTAGTATTTTATCATCATATTATGAATTCTATTCTTATTTCATTGTTTTGGAGGTTTCGCCCTTGAAGTAACTCAGTCATAATATTCAAGTATTCTGCTATTTTGTCATTTAATGTTGTGGATCTGCTTATTCTATTTTTAATTCTGCCATATATAATTCTATTATTGTGAATCATCTAAGTAATTTATTTACAAAAGTGTATTATATAAACAAATAATGATAAAGATTTAGGGTGTTATACATACTATAATAAAGGGTATATATATATATATATATATATATATATATATATATATATATATATATATATATATATATGCCTTTTTAGAAAGGATGTCAATACTTGATTTATGTATACCATTATAAATAATTTAAAGGTTTTGAATTTTTATTTAATGTGTATAATTTTTTATTTATTTTAGTTTAACCATTATATTCCTTGTGATTGTGTATATTTGATCTATGTATACCATTACTTGATCCATTTATAAATGTATTAGTGTATATATGTATACTTATTTTTATATTTTAATATGAATGTTTGACATTTTGATCCCTACTCTACTCACTAACTATGTATGTATAATCAAAATATGAATCCTGTTGGTTATACTTCTATGTATATTTTATTGAAACACTCCCTTGATTTTATACTTCACTGAATGAATATAATTCCCTATGTAGTATGCCCTATTTTAATATTTATTAATGTCTTGTTGATTTTATATTTGACTGTATTATTATCATTCCCTATTATAATTCTCTATGTACTAATGCCCTATTCTAGGAGGTAGAGTATAGGAGTATGAATTTGATTTAAGGTAGTAATGGCATTGAATGAATTATGCATTCAATGAATTATATGTAGAATATATTAATTACATAAACCATTCACTCAATTATGTGTCGAATGGTTGATTTTTCCTTAACTAATTATTAACTCCTTCAATTAGTTAACAATACAGTAAACATAAAATAAACTATGTCCTAACTAATTCTTAATTTCTTCAAACAATCAACAATACAATTAACATAATACTCCTTTGATCTTTAGCGATAATTTTGTTAATGTAAAGGATGGAAATGTATAACTATTTATTATAAGCTTTCAAAATACTTATTGTGTTCATTTTTCTTGATAATTCAATCAAGTTATTAATAGAAAGCTCATAAAAAATCATTCACTGTATTAGTGACTACTTGAACTCCTTATGGTATGCTTATATGGCAATGATGTTAGGATTTTTCTAATATTTAATTTCCTATTGATTTAATGGATATAATGAACATAGGTGGTGGATAACATACTACTATGTTTTTCTCAATGTTATGTTTCTCCTAACTTAGTGCATAATATAAGTGTTTCTTGTGGACTTACAAAATAGTTATTGTATTTGTCTTTGTTCATAACTCTATCAAGTTAATAATATAAGGATTATGGAAACCCATTGAATATTATCTGATCATGATGATGAAGAGGGTGAGGGAAAATGAGCTTGCGAAGAGACACATAAATTGAAAATAATGAAAAATAAAGTTAAAATTTCTTTGATTATTAATATTTATCATGACTATGTTAATGGGGCCCAAAAACACCTTAACAAACATATTTAAGACAAAAATTCATAGTTAATGCAAACAATAATGGCTAAGGAAAATGAACACAGTTAATCTCAACACATTGGGATAAAGTGATGGAGAAATGGATGTGACCAATTGAGGGTCAACATCTAATGTGGATATCTGCGTTGAAATCACCCATTGACTGCATTATTTACTTCTTGAAGAAATTAAATTTTTAGGGAGAAAGTTAGAGCTTTGTGTGAATAGTGTTTAACTATATTACCAAGGTATAGAGTTAAAATTATTTTATATGTATCATAACCAACAATGATTATGCATTCACTGAATTATATGTAGCATATCTTAATTACACAAACTAGTCAATAAACTATACATTGAATGAATGATTATGCCCTAACTAATCATTGATTCCTTCAATGCATACAATGATTATGCATTAAATGAATGATTATGCCCTAAGTAATCATTTATTATTTCAAGTAGACAACAATACAATTAACTTAAAATGGACCTAAACTAATATTATGCTCAAAGGTTGGATATTCAACAATGCAGATAATAGGACTCTTCAACTCAGATCTCTCCAAAAATCTATTAGCACAGGCATAAAACTAATGCATTGCTCATAAAAAATAAATTATCTATTCAAAATAATAAATTATACAATGCTAAAATTATTCTTCATGTCTTAGCCTTAGGTACAAAAGTATATTTATAGGAGGAAAGTAGACTAATCCCAACTTCCTCATGCATATGGGACTAACTTCCCCAATGTAGACATATAGACCTAAACATATATTAATTTTAAAACACTCCCTTAATCTATAATTAGAGAGAGAGAAATAAAAACAAAATGGTCCCAAAAATAAAGTCTGATGAGGTACACATGTACAATAAAAGATGTAGTGTGAAGTACAGTGTACTTATGAATGTCAATCTATCTTGCTAGAATACATAGATGTTAAGTCACTATAATTTCTAAGTGGAAGTAGGAATGATTTTGATTATGAGGATCAATGAATATGAACACTACACTCTATAATATTGGGTAGAATGATGAACCTATAAAAGTATTACCTAAACACCCTCTAACAAAATGGTGAGAAGTGAGTACAAAGACTGGTGGGTCTACCACATTGGTGTCACTAGTGGAGATAGTCACTAGTGGAGATACGACATTGGTGTCACTATAAGAATCACCAAAAAGGCCGTAAAGATAAGTAAAAAGTCCTCATATGGGTTTTTAAAAATAAAGTGTTAGAATAAGATACCCATGTATAAAGGAGGAATCCATAGAACACTCAAAAAGGTATAAAATACATGTAGATCTCATAAAGTGGAGAAAAAACATTTATAGGAAAAAAATCTTTCTAAAAGAGATAAAAAATAAGAGAAACCTAGAAGGCCCCCTAAATATGATGTTGAACTAGTCCATAATCTCAGTACTCACAAGTCACAAAAGAACTCAATCTCCACAAGTGGTTTGAATCCATGACTTGATCACAAAAACAACTGACACTAGACTTCACTATAATAGCTTTAATCAAGAATTCTGTTAGTGGTTTCAAAAGTGTAAAAGAGTACTTGGTGAAAAGGACACTCAACACCCAAGAAATAAGATCTACAACCCCCATACTATTGACTGGGTGGAGTGAGGCCAAAGAATCTATATACACACCCCTCCATAATGTTAAATGGGTGGAGTGAAGGAAAAATGTATGCATATGTGGTCTTAATGTGGAAGAAAAATGTATGCATGTGTGGTCTGAATCCACTACTTGAAGACCAAATAATTTGACACTATATGCACCAGAATAGCTTCATATCATGTTGAAAGAGACTGTCTAAATATCAAAGAAGAAAAGATAACACTGTGATTCACCAGAATAGCTACACTTCAAGTTATAAGAGACTATCAATTGTTAAAAAAATGATATCAAAAATATAGATAAGAAACTCTCAAAGAAGGAAGACCCAAGTGGTGATAGGAGAGATGAGCAACTAAAAGAATGAATAGGTGCCCAGAATAGAGCACACAAATGCATTAAGGTAGACAAGGCTGAATCAAAATATTAGATTGAGCACAAAGATTGAAAATAGAATGAGATTATATTGCACAACACACATTATCTAAACCATATATAAATACCTATTAAATAGGCAAAGAAAAGAACCACCCAAGAATCATGAAAAGGGTGGGTGAAACAACCTATGTCAGCTAGCATGAAATAACTAAGTCTGATAAAAAAAATATCATCTTAACCCAAGTGGTTAAGGTAACTAACCATTAATTTAGTCAATAAGCCAAGGTAAATACATAATTACACTAACACCCTCCTTTAATGACAAAATCAGAAACAAGACCAAGTTTATCTCTAAATTTTATGAACTTTTCTGCACCAAGTGGTTTGGTCATTATATCAGTGAGCTACTCTACAGTGGGATAGTAGAAGAGATTGATGTCTTCATTTTTAACCAACTATTGGATGTAATGATGGTGAAATTCAATATGTTTGATCTTGGCATGAAATACTAAATTCTTCACCATTTTCAAAATACTTTGGTTGTCACAAAAAATCAGAGTAGGCCTGATGACTCAAACTAAAGATCCTCCAAGATTTTATTTATCCACATAGTTTCACAACCTGAACTAACCACAACTTTATGCTCTGCTTCTATTGAAGATAATGCCATTGTAGTTTTCTTTGTCATGAGAAAACTCTTAAACCAATAGTGAATACATAGCTTGTTGTAGATTTTCTTGAATCTACTAATCCTACCCAATCAGAGTCAAAATATCTTGAAAGCTCAAAATCTATAAATTTTTCATATAGTATGACAAAGTCAAGAGTACCTTTGACATATATTAATACCCATTTTGTAGATAATTAATGTACTTCCTGTGGTTTATACATGAAGTGAGATAGAAAACTCACTGCAAAATAAATATCTGGTCTAGTGATAGTGAGGTAAATGAGACTACCCACTAGCTATTGATACACTGTTTTATTGATCAGAGGTGAAGTAGTGTCAGTTGAAATTTTATCTCTAACTTCCATAGGTATGTGAGTTGGATAACAATCCATCATTCTAAACCTTTTCAATAATGATTTGGCATACTTATTTTGTAACATGAATACAACACAATCATCTTACCAAATTTCAACACTTAAGCAATATTTCACTAATCCTAAGTTTGTCATGTCAAAATTACAACAAATATCAACCTTCATCTATTGAATGAGACTAGAAATAATCCTAGTGATGGCTATATCATCAACATATACAATGAGAATTAAGATATCATCAATAGACACCTTTACATAGAGAGTTGGTTTAGAGTTGCACCTTTTAAAACCAAACTCTTTAAGGTATGTATCTATGTTCATATACTAGGCTTGAGGAGACTAATTAATCTCATACAAGGACTTGATCAACCTACAAACAATATGTTCCTTACCAAGAACTTGAAAACCCTATAGAACAATGTAGACTTCCACCTCCAAACCTCCATTCAAGAAAGCACTCTTGACATCCATTTGGTGCACCTGCCATCCAAATTGAGCAGCAATAGAAACAATCAAACAAAATGTTACCATATTTTTAGTAGAAGCAAAAGTATCCTCATAATCAACCCCTTCCTCTTATGCACATCTTTTTGCAACAAGTTTGGCTTTGTGTTTATCCAAAGAACCATCTGCTTTACATTTTACTTTGTAAATCCATTTACAACCAATGGATTTCTTTTTTGATAGTAACTCCATGAGCTCCCAAGTCTTATTTTTCATTGAGAAACCATATTTCAATTTCATGGTTGATTCCCACTCATGCTTCCCTTTGGCTTTTGAAAAAGAATTAGACTCAAATACATGTAAAACAATAATTGTTAGAGCAAAATTGTCATGCTCACCTCTATTAAAAAACTACTTTCCTGATCTCAATCTTCTTTCTTCCACACCTTATGGTAAGTTTCCCTCCTTTAGTACTTCAATTATGGAAGAATACCACTTTGGATTCTTTGGTTGTTTTGTTTGAACTTCACAATGATATGCAATAATTCCCTCCTTAGAATGTGATTTTACTGATGAACTAGAATCCTACTTAACTTTCTCATCACAATTTATAACAAAATCACTAGAAGAAAATAATGACTCAATATTTGAAACTATACCACTTTCTGTAAAGTATGAAATCTATTCATTTATTATGACATCTGTATTTATCATAACTTTTTCAATAGAAACATCAAGTAATCTGTAGGCCTTTGACTGCTCATTATACCCAACAAACATGTATGATTTGATTTTTGCATCCAAGTTACTTCTCTTTTGACTAGGAATAACTACAAAAGACACACAACCAAATTTTTTAAAAGCACTTACATCTAGAGTTTGACCTGACCAAATCTCTTCTGGAGTCATATTATCCAATGATTTTGTAAGACTTCTGTTGAGATGTAAACCATTGTATTCACTACTGCTCAATATCTATATGGAGCATTTATACTTTGGACCATACAGTGAGCCATGTCCATCATCATCTTCGTTTTCCTTTTCACAACTCTATTTTGCTACGAAGTGTAAGGGGTAGTATACTGTCTATGTATGCCTTCAGTGGCACAAAACTCCTTGAACTATTTTGAGATGAAATCACCCCCATTATTGTTCTAAGATATTTCATTGATTATCCTACCTATTTTTTAACCATAGCTTTCCAAGAAAGGAAATTAGAAAAACAATCACATTTAATTACTATAAATTTACTCACTTTTTTCTAGGGAAATCATCGACTAGTAATAGAAAATAATGAGATCTAGAAAGGGTAGATGTCTGGATTGAACCATACAAATTCACATGTACCAGATCCAATCCTCCCTTAGTTCTTGAAGATTTAACAATATTAAATGAATGTTTAACTTGTTTTCTCAACTAACATCCAATACATACATGATGACTATACTGAATAAAAGGAATCCCCTTAAACATCTTAGTATTGCTCAATGTAGTCAAATACTAGAAATTCAAATGCTCATACCTTTCATGCCATAGTGAACTTGTGTTATCAACCATTTCAAGTGCACTTTCCTTTACCATCTATGGATTTAAAATCTTATACAAGTCTTTCTCACCAATCCCAACATCAATAATCTTGCTATCTCTGGTAGTGACTAAACATTGTTGTCCTTGAAACTTTACAAAAAATCAGATTTTAAAATAATCTCACTAATTGAAAGTAGATTTTTATTCATATCAGGCACATACCTAACATTATTAAATGTATACCATGTTTTACCATTAAAAATTATATACACATTACCATATCCCTTCACAAAATGAGTTCTACCATCCCCCAAAGATACAAATTCATTACTACTATTATTTTCAACAAAATCTACATATTAGTCTTTATGGAATGTATAATGGTGAGATGCCCTTGAATCAAAGTACCAAGCTTGATCAATCATAGAATTACCACTGGAATCCATGCAAACAAAATTAGAAGATGTTTCCTCGCCTTTACCTTCAACTACATTTGCATGATGAGCTTTCTTTCTAGGGTTAACCATATCTTGTTGTCTTTATCTATAATATTTTTTAAGATAACTAGGTTTTTTACAGTAAAAACATTTTCACTTAGATTTATTATTATAACCACTTATTTGTGAATTTTCTATCGAAGAACTAGTAGTTTTATCAAACTATTTACCCATTCCCTTGATGAAGAATGCACTTTTTATATAAGTAGATGTAGATAACATTGCTTGCTCCTGTTGTCTCTCCTTTTTCAATAGCAATGTGGATAACTTTTCAAAGTTCAAAGTCTGTGTCTTTGTAATCATGTGTAAGTACTCCACAAATAACTCAATAAAGGTGGAAGATTTTGCATAACTAGAGCAATCAAATCTTGCTTATCAACAAGGTTTTATATAGTCTTCAATTGATCATTGATGTCCTTGATTTGTAATAAAAACTCAAAAATAGAGTCACCTTCCTACATCTTGGTAGAAAATAAAAAATTATTCAAATATAATACCATACTGGCTTTAGAAGCTTGATATTTAGAAGTAAGTTTAATCCACAAAGTTGATGCAATAGTCGCATTTATGACCTTTGAGATTAGATTATCTGTTATTGATAATTGTAACAATATAAGAGCCTCATGATAATATTTATCATAGTCATCATAACCAGTGGTAGGCCTTTGTTCTTTATCAAGCACTATTTGATCAAGATTCTGATATTAGTATATTATCAAAACCTTGTGACTCCACAAACTAAAGTCCTCTATTAATTTTTGAGAATCTGGCAATAATAGGGGTTGAATACTAGTCATTTGATCTATTTTTTATGAAAATAAATAAATTAAAAAAATTATAATAAATTTTGTAAAAATTATTTTTACACACAGATTCTATATTGACACTGAACAACTCTACCATTTTTTAGCAACAAACTCAATACCATTTGTAAGATCTCAAATTTTCTTTCACTGAAATAACTAAATCAAAAAATCTACAACTTTGATTTAAAAAATTCTTTCTCCATCTACATCCAGATAAAAAACACAAAAAATGATGAAATTTTTAGATGCTTTGTAATTATTAATTAGTGGTAGGTTCCCAATAACCCCTATTGGCTAAAGTTTTGATTTATTTCAATTAAAAAATTAAAACTAATTCAAATAATAAAACATTTGGTTAAAAAATTTATTAAAATAATCATTCAATTAAAAAATTGATCTACCTATGAAACTTCAAGAGTAGATTCTGAGCTCGTTTCTCAACCAAATCAAAAACCTCTACACAATTGTTCAAATTAGGATTTAACTCATAGTTTAGAACTTTGTTTTTCTAAAAATGATTGAGATTTGAATTTTTTGGCTCTCCCTTAAATTGTATGATGTCGTACACCGTACGACCAGCCCATAAAAAATAAATAGAGACCTCAAATAGTCTAAAAATGATTCCTCTGACCTCTTTTCGATCTTATTAGGTCTTTTGATCCTTTTGAACAATTTTTTGATCTTCTAGTTGAGTTTACAGAGTTCTATGATGCGTTCTCTCTCCTCTAGCTCTCCACTAGGCACATGAAGCTCGTCTCTGACAAGATACTGATCTCTCTGGTTTTCATAGACCTCCACTCAAGCTATACAAACTATGGGATCTGAATACCATACTAGATTGAGCACAGAGATTGAAAAGAGAATGAGAATATATTACATACCACATATTATTTGAACCATACATCAATACCTATTAAATAGGCAAAGAAAAGAACCACTCAAGAATCATGAAAAGAGTGGGTGAAACAACCTATATTAGCTAGCATGAAATAGCTAAGTTTGATAAAATAAACTAACCTCTTAAGCCAAGTGGTTAAAACAACTGACCATTATCTTAGTCAATAACACACAGTAAATACATAATTACGCTAACAAACAAATACTGCATGATACTTTATAATTTAGTGTGAATACAATATATTCCAATAAACATCAAATGAAAAACAAGAAAGATATTGGACTTCACTAGAATAGCTCCAAACAAGAAGGCTATTGACCTATCAAAAAAGTCATTCCAAATTATGAAAGTCGATTCTAAAACAAAGGAGTAGAAAGTGTCTCCATAAAATAAGTCAAGGCTTTAATAAAAGGGCCTTGATGGAGACATGTCACAAACTATAAGTGTGTCAAAGTACCAATGCATAAACTAAAAGAAAGCATGTTATGTGTTGATGGAAGAGTGTGACAAATGATGAAAAAATCTCTCACATATGGAAAAAACACACCTAAAAAGATCAACTACTAAAAAATAACAATCTACAAAGCATATGCAAAATGATGTCAAACTTAGTCAAAAATGTGTCTGAGATAGTACAAAGTGCAAGAGTGGCATAAACGGTACAGTGCAGGCCAAGAAGGAGCAATATGGGCCAAAGCTCATGCAAATAGGATATCGGTCATAGTAAAAAATGTGTAAAAATTGTAATGAGAGAGAAAATTCTCACATACACATGAAGGTAGACAAGGCTAAAATATCAAACCCCTCATGGTTGTTATATTAGCCCTCCCTCAAATTTGACACTTTATATTTTAGTGCATTTTTATAAAATAAATGACACCAATAGATCAAGGATAAAAAATATACAGTTTTTAAAAAAAATGACATGCAATTTCGAGTTACCGATCAAAAGATATAATTTTTACAAGTTTTCCTGTCATATATGGATCAAACATAGAAAATTACACCAAAAAATATTAAATACTTGGAGAAAGTTAAATTAGTTTTAGTAGATCTGAAAAAAAAGATTTGAAAGAAATTTGTAACAAAGCAAAAGAACAAGTGATTTTGGAGGGTGATCTACAACATAGATCAATCTTCCATACTGATTTTTTCACTTTGAATACAAGATTTGATTTTTTCCCGTTGATCGCGTATAAATTAAAAAAAATAAAAAATTCATGGGTTCAAATTAAGAGCTTCTTGTCTTTTTGGATACTGATCAAGATCCTTATTATGACCACTTTCTAGAAACCTCTAGAAGTCTTCTTTCCAGTAGTGAAAGAATTTTTGAATCAGACACCTATGTGAGGAGAAAATTGATCTACAAGTTAATCACAATTTTTTGTAAAAAAAACTTTACAATTTCTCCAAAAAAAATGTATGGCTAACACAACAGATATAACCAACTCAGATGCAAATCATTATGACCGATTAGATCTGAACATAACATATCTACGCATACTCAAAACTAGAAACTCTCAGCAATATATGTGTTTTGAATATGAATAAAAAACTTAGATCTGAAAAGTAACCATACAACTTATCTAAGGAGTGGACAGACAATGCGAAAAATGATAGTTGGAGACTACTTTGACACCATGATAGATTAAAGAAGTCTCTTCAATCAAGATCTTTGTAAGAATCCATTACCACATCCATGAAGTTAATGCATTTCTCATAAATAATAGACTATATATTCACAAAAATAGACTATACAATACTAAAATTATTATTCATGTCTCGGCCTTAAGTATAAAGACACATTTATAGGAGGAAGGTAGACTAATCCCAACGTCCTCATGCATGTGGGACTAACTTTCTCAATGTATATAAGTAGACCTAAGTATAGATTAACTCCAACATGATTATGTCCTAAGTAATCATTAATTCTTTCAAGTATGTAACAATATAGTCATGTAAAATGGACCCAAATCAATATTATGTTTAAGGGTTGGATATTCAACAATGCAAGCAATGATTATGCATTGAATGAATGATTATGCCCTAAATAATCATTAATTCTTTTAAGCATGGACAATACAATCAATATAAAATGGATCCAAATTGATATTATGCTCAAGGGTTAGATATTCAACAATGTAGACAATGATTATACTTTGAATGAATGATTATGTCCTAAGTAATCATTAATTTCTTCAAGTAGTGAATTACGCATTCAACATAAAAGGGACCCAAATCAAAAGTATGCTTAAGGATTGGATATTCAATAATGCAAACAATGATTATGTATTGAATGAATGATTATGCTTTAACTAATCATTAATTATTTCAAGTAGTGAATAATATAGTCTACATAAAACCATACCAAACTGATATTATGCTCAAGGGTTCGGTATTCAATAATGCAGACAATGATTAAACATTGAATGAATGATTATGCCCTAAGTAATCATTAATTGCTTCAAAAAATGAATAATACAATCAACATTAAACCATACCGAACTGATATTACGCTCAAAGGTTAGGTATTCAACATGCATACAATGATTATGCATTGAATAAATAATTATGCCTTGACTAATTATTATTTCCTCCAAGTCCTCAACAATACAGTGAATATAAAACAAATCTGAATATATTATGCAAACTAAACTGATATGCCCTTCTCATCAATATCACACATCTCAAAAGGTCACAACTCTAAAACACAACAAACAGAGGGCATGAGAACTTACCTAGGGGACGCTACTTCTTCTACCATTCACGATGTCATCTCTTTGTCCTTGGTTGAAATCGCCAAATTTTTTAAAGAATATACACTAAAGAATATACACTCTCAATGGTGTGTAGACGAGTTCAATGGTGGGCTTCGAACAAAGAACACAAAGGTCTACAACCTTTTATCTAGTCATAGCGATGAAACGAACGACGGCAACTGAGCTCACTAAGGGGAAGGAAAAGTGGGGTAAGGGAGGTTTTGGAGAGTTTGCAAAGTCACCCCAATTTTGAAAATAATGAAAACTGAAATTCACTTTTGTTTGATTATTAACATTCCTCATCACTGCATTGGTGGACCCTGAACAATCATGGTTAAGTAAAAAACAACGGTTAATGTAAATAACAACCAATTAAGGACATAACAGCGGTTAAAGCCAAGGCACAAATTAAACATTAATGGAGTGGATGGGGCTCAGTGAGAGGTCAACATTCAGTGTGGCAGTCCATGCTGAACGCTCGTAATAATTACACTCAACGATATAATATATAACCCCAAATGTAATATAAGCACCTCCAAATTGATATCTCTTAATGTTTAAGAAATATATTTTTTAAATATGTGACATCAAAAAAAACAATTAAATGTAATAGGATGTAATAGAAGTAACGCTTCCTGGAGCCCTCTGATCGATCCCCTGAACCCATAGGTCATGCAAAGTTATGAGTCCATTGCGATTAACTGGGAGTCATAAAAAAAATATATTCCTATAAATATTTTGCCAAGAATATCATCATTCAGTTATTTCAATTGTTTAATTTGCATTTTTTTGATTGTGTAAATCAAACGGTCTGGCACAACTTTCTTTTGCTTTTGTGATATTTTAAGATCTTGTGAACTGTTAATTTATAGCAGTTTCTTAGTATCTTAAAAAAATTAATTTGTACATTGTTTATAAACCTGCCTCTATTTGCATCGTCTGCTTAAATGTGGGGTAGTTTGAATATTCTGTGCATTTCTTTCTTGCTTTTATTATAAATATCAATTTTCCACCAACTTCACATAGAAACTATCTAATTGGATTCATATTCAGATGATAGTTTTAATATATTTTTATGTGAATTTATTTTCATTGCATTCAAACTCTTCTTTTCATATTCAGATGATAGTTTTAATATATTTTTATGTGAATTTATTTTCATTGCATTCAAACTCTTCTTTTCAGTATAACTCATATACACTTTACATAGCTTACAGTTGGTCATGAGTTACTGCATATTCAAAGGTGAATAAAATAAAAAAGATACAAACATTAGAGAAAAGTTGAGGTAATTTTAGTAATCTTAATAAGAGAAAAGAAAAGAAGAAAAAAGAAAAGAAAAAGATAGTGTAAATATTTATTAAAAAATTTGATATTTTAGAATATTTTTATAAATATATATTTTTACCTTTATCAAATTTATATATCTATTTAAGAGTGGTTCACTAATTACGTTTTGTTCACCTCTCGTAAATAAATATATAAAATTTTATATATAGAAGTAGAGGTAGAGATAGATATAAGATGGACTCTCTTAAAATAAATAACATTATCTGAAATTAATTTATTCTATTTATGATTGATATGAGAATGAACTATCTCAAAATGGATGAAACTATCCCAAACTTATGACTTTCTTGGTCCAACTCATCACATCTTAAATATTTATATGATTATATTATATGTTTTGATGCTTAATGCTCATGGGACATCTGAGCTTATATCTTTAGCTAAGATTTTACATTTTTGCTTATTTAAGATATTCTTCCTTTTATTGAGATAGCTCGTAAAAGATATTTTATATATTTATATTATATCTAATACTCTTAAAAATAGGGTATTGTCGTCCCATATATATATATATATATATATATAAAATCAAAATTAAATTTTATGTGAAACTTGAATAATATATTAATAAAATATTGATTTAATTATATGCATGTAAGAAGATAATATGAATCGTTAGATCTTCATAATTATATTTTAGGGTTGTAGTTATTGTTATCATGGGTTCCCACTTGCCAATTGATGTATCATGTGAATTTGTCAACTAATGGATATCCATTAGGGACTTCAACTGCCGCTACCTTTCACTATTTTTGTCGCTCTTCTAACTTCCATGACCTCTGCATAACCTCCGCCTAAGGATGACATAATATACATTGTTTTTAGAATGCATGTGTTTGATAAGCACTGCGATTTAAATCAAAGTAATTTAAGCATATGTTGTTTTAATTTAGTTTAGATAGCTTTTGTTTTGTATTAAATTTGAGTTTGAATTTGTGCTCTTTTAAAATTTATTGTTAGATGAATATTGTAAAAGTATTAAAAGAACATTTTTATATTTGTTATTCAAATAATTTAATATTTTGTAATTAAATATTCACTTGCATTGTCTACTATTGATTTAGCCATGTTTATGATTGGGTTGAATTGATATATTTTAGATAATACATATATATAATATTAAAAGTCGATTTCACCATTAGGGACTCCAACTACCACTAACTTTAACCATTTTTGCCACTCTTTTGACTTTCATGACCTCTACATAACCTCTTCAATTAAGGATGACACAATATACACTTGTTTTTAGACTACCATTTAAATCAAAGTAATTTGAACATACATTGTTTTACTTTAATTTTGGATAGCTTTTGTCTTGTATTAAATTCAAGTTTGGGTTTATGTTTTTTTTAAATTTATTGTTAGATGAATGTTATATAAGTATTACAGGAATGTTTAGATATTTGTTATTCAAATAATTTCATATTTTGTAACTAAATATTTACTTCCACTATCTATTAATATTAATTTGGCCTCTTAAGTTGATTTGATACATTTTATGTAATACATATATAATATTAAAAGTAAATTACATGTGAAAAGTGAAAAATATATTAATAAGATATTGATTTAATTATGTGTGTGTGAAGATAATATGAATCTTTAGATATTCATAATTATATACGAGGGCTTTAATTAGTAGGTTCTCACTTGCCAACTGATATATTGTGTGAATTTGTCAACTAACAAACGTTCATTAGGGACTCCACCTATCTCTACTTTTAACTATTTTAGTCACTCTTTTGACTTTTATGACATCTACATAACCTCTGCCTAAAGATGACACAATATACACTCTATTTTTAGAATGCATATATTTGATAAGCATTGTGATTTAAATCAAAGTAATTTAAGTATATGTTGTTATACTTTAATTTGGATAGCTTTTGTCTTGTATTAAACTCGAATTTAGGTTTGTACTCTTTTAAAATTTATTGTTAAATGAATGTTGTAAAAGTATTCAAAAAATATTTAAGTTTTTATTGTTCAAAATTTTTGATATTTTGTAATGAGATATTTGCTTACATTGTTTACTATTGATTTGACCATGTTTATTATTAGGTTGAATCTAACTTGTACATAACACTCTTTACTTTCTATTCTTTCTTATTTTTTATTTCATATATATATTTATATTTTTAGATAATCTTTATCATATAATGAACAAATTTAAAATAAACGAATATTTTATCATTAACTATATTAATATAATTTATGTGAATATTTTTTAAATTATAATAAAATTATCATTAAAAATTTGGTAGTGTGTTAATTTAAAATAGACTAAAATTACATCCTCAAGTAACGTTTCCATTGAAATTTATTATTAAAATATAATAATGTTTTTATTTAATAGAAAAAATTAAAATAAAACTTTTACATATATTATTTTTTCAACTCATTTCCATGGTATGAAAAAAGATTACGCTTTATGTATTTTAAGGATCGGACTAGCTTTATAAGGAAAATTTTAATAAATTAATTTACGAAACAATCCGTTCATATTTAATTATTTTAAAATTTTGAAAGTAAAAAATCAAAAGGAAAATAAAAATTCTTAGAGATAATTAATTTCAAATGCTCAAAGGTTTCAAAGAATAATTTTAATTAGATTATTAATTTAAATGGAATTTTTATTTATATATTTAAATTATTTTAAAATAAATATTATATGTAATTATTGTTTTATTAATAATTACATTGAGAAGTATTTTATAATGAGAGGGATAGAGAAGAGTCCGATATCGTGTTAAGAAAAATGAACATTTTTTTTTATTTAAAAAAAAAAATAAATTAAAAATTTATATGAAATAAAAAATGAATTGATATAATATTTTATATATATATATATATATGTCAGGGTACGAAACACCGGAAGCATACAGTTGATTACCAAACCAAGCAACTTAATATGCGAAAATTAACCAGAATCACAAGTAACTAGAATTCAGAAATAACACATGATATGAGAGACAATACACAACTTGTATTAAAACTCTTGAAGAAAAGAATACAATAAAGAAGATGCCACTTCTTCTCTACCACCTCTTCAGAGGCTTCCCACACCTCAAGTGAACAGTAATTCTCTCCTCAAAGCTCTCTCTCTCAGGTCCCAACACCCAACTCAAACATAGAGTTGGTGTTCACCTCCAGTGCTCCACGCACACCACAAGTGCTCCACGCACTCCACAAGTACTCAAGGTACTTCAAGTAGATCTCCCATGAACCTGCAACAACCTGCAATTCAACAGACCATACTTATGGAAGGAACTCCCTTGCCTTCCTCTTTGCTCTATCCGAGTACACACCTGTACTCCAAGTAGATCCTGCCTGATTCTGCTTCCTGTTGTGTTGCTGTCCTATCTAATCTTGCACACCTGCAAATCAACCTGGTTCTGCACACCTGTGAACCTTGACCTTGCACACACATACACTTGCAGATCAACGATCTTACTTACCATGTAGATCTCCTATATAGGCCATGCACACCTGCTGACCAAGATCCTACACCCCTAAAGAATCTTGCTGACTCTCCAAAACCAGCACCCACCTTGGTACTGCTGTGGAACTAGGAGGAACACCCTTGCTCACCTCACACACAGAAGGAGCTAACTTTGCTCAACTCAAACTAGAACAAGTTTACAATACAACCATGAGTCTATTATATAGATCTCATCCAAACAATAATTAGACATCTAATTACAATAATTAGATCCGCAGCTCTCAGTCTAAAAATAGCTCTCATCATGCAAACACTTGGTTCGTCAACTGACTGCCCGTAATAAACTCGCAGTCGAACCACACAGGCGACCGACGTCGGCCGATCCCTGACCGACGTCGGTTGCTTCTCTTCACTATCCTGCCGACATCGGTTGATCAGACTGACGCAGGCTGCTCTGACACTCAGCAACCTTCAGCAACCCCTCCAATGGCCTTCTCCATGTCTGCATCAGTGAAGCTTTTAGCTCCACAACCTAACAATCTCCCACTTGGAGATAAACAGCTGCACTGTACCTGTACCTGTACTCCGTCTAATCTGTTTCCTAGTTTGTATCCCTCTTCAAGATCAATCCTGAAGACAACCCACCACACAACCTGTGATGTACCTCCTGTCATCCGAGTACCCTGCCACATCCGAACCTACAAACCCATGTAGTGAAGTCCTGACCCTGCATAACATGAATCCCTGCTGCTGGTCCCTCTCAAATACCTGAGAATCCACTTCCCCGAATTGGCTCATAACTCTCTGACAACTCCCACTGCATGGGAATACTCAGGTCTATACCAGACCTCATGTGATTTCGGACACTGTACCTGTCCAGCCCTTAGTGTGCTCTGGCTCTGCATCCTGAACCTCGCCAACACCTGATTTACATCAGATCTCACTGGAGACAAAATCAACCTGTGATCTCCATGTCTCCCATGTCAAAGAATTTTGCTGCTCCAAACTCCTCATGACATGCTACTGAACTAACCTTACCCTTAGCTCAGCAAAACCCTGTATGTCTGAACCTGTACCAAGTTCATCCTCCACATACAACAACAAGATAATGTTGCGACCATCATCCACCTGGTAAGACAAACACAATGGTTATACTGACATTGACTAAAGCCCTGCTTTGTCATCCACCTGGTACCACCTGTCAGTCCTGTCCCACTGTCCTGCAGCTTCCTCAAGACCATATGCGTAGTCTTTCGTCTCACGTGTCTGTTCACTCTATTCTTCAACTAAGGAATCCATTCGTCTCTGTGCTTTCGCACCGGCTGGCAACCCTACCAAAACTCCTGTTTGGTTCTGCATCATATCCCTGCCATGCTCCCACCTGTTTCCTGGATCTTTTCTGCTCTACAATCAGCAACAAGTATAAAGAAGAGGAACAACGAATTTGAGGGCCTACTTACGTCTTCAGTCCTTCGTATGGGTGTTTGAGACTCCTTGACAGCGTGCTGTCCACCCAAAATCCATTACAGTGACCGACCTCGGTCACTCCACAGTTTGCATCTGATCGACATCGGTTTCCATGCATCTGTCCCTGACTACCGACCCTGCCGACGTCGGTGTCCCTGCTGCAGACGTCGGTCCTCGTGACTGATGTCTGTCTTATCTACTGCCGACATCACCGGCTTCGATCTGCACATGACCGACATTGGCAACTGTCTGTTCGACGCCGGTTCCTCTTGACCGATGCCAGTACCTGTGTTTGCCTGTGAGTGATGACTTTTTACCCGCAAGCTCCTTTGAATCAAAATCCATGTCCAAACTGCTCTGCTCAGAAGTATCCAGCCCCATCCACTGGTCTCTGTCCGCCATCTCCTCCAAGTACACCAAGGCTTTCCAGTTCTTAAGCTTGTCAAATATATCTGTCTTCTGCTTAAGAACACGCATCTCCTTCCTTCTCATGTGACCAAGCCTACGAAGCCACGTCTTCGCAACAAAAAAAGAATCAGTAATATAAACAAGTAGATAAAGAGTACCTATTTTCTTACCACCAGCTAATTCAAGTGCATCCACTGTGAGAGCTCTCGTGCATCTCTCATCACCCAATCTTTCTAAAAAAATTAGCCATATCTCTAAACCTGGGACCTGCATGACCTTCATCAACACCTGTGTGTTGGCCGCCTGCAATTTCAGCTTCACTTCCCCTTTGCCAATTCTTTGGCAAGGCTCACCAGCTCCTCTACCTGGGGCTGCATGGAAAGAGGCAACCGAATCTTTTATCCAAGATTCAACTTTATCCAAGAAACCTCCCAGAGCATCCTGTGCAACAACATCTGCTACATCTGCTTCTTCAGTTTCTTCATGCTGATCTGCTACCAACCAACAATATTCTTTTACCTGCTCTTTCTTTCCATGGGACCGTAAGTGACCATCTGTGCTTTTCAACTCCTCCATTCTTAGCTTACTTTCATCTGCCATTGCTCTACTCCCACTCAATCAGAAACCCCTGAGAGTGCCCTGTAACCAAACACAAAACTTGCTTCCTGCAACCTTAGCTCTGATACCACTTGTCAGGATACGAAACACCAGAAGCATACAGTTGATTACCAAACCAAGCAACTTAATATGCGGAAATTAACCAGAATCACAAGTAACTAGAATTCAAAAATAACACATGATATGAGAGACAATACACAACTTGTATTAAAACTCTTGAAGAAAAGAATACAATAAAGAAGATGCCACTTCTTCTCCACCACCTCTTCAGAGGCTTCTCACACCTCAAGTGAACAGTAATTCTCTCCTCAAAGCTCTCTCTCTCTCAGGTCCCAACACCCAACTCAAACACAGAGTTGGTGTTCACCTCCAGTGCTCCACGCACACCACAAGTGCTCCACGCACTCCACAAGTACTCAAGGTACTTCAAGTAGATCTCCCATGAACCTGCAACAACCTGCAATTCAACAGACCATACTTATGGAAGGAACTCCCTTGCCTTCTTCTTTGCTCTATCCGAGTACACACTTGTACTCCAAGTAGATCCTGCCTAATTCTGCTCCCTGTTGTGTTGCTGTCCTATCTGATCTTACACACCTGCAAATCAACCTGGTTCTGCACACCTGTGAACCTTGACCTTGCACACACATACACCTGCAGATCAACGATCTTACTTACCATGTAGATCTCCTATATAGGCCATGCACACCTGCTGACCAAGATCCTACACCCCTGAAGAATCTTGCTGACTCTCCAAAACCAGCACCCACCTTGGTACTGCTGTGGAACTAGGAGGAACACCCTTGCTCACCTCACACACAGAAGGAGCTAACTTTGCTCAACTCAAACTAGAACAAGTTTACAATACAACCATGAGTCTATTATATAGATCTCATCCAAACAATAATTAGACATCTAATTACAATAATTAGATCCGCAGCTCTCAGTCTAAAAATAACTCTCATCATGCAAACACTTGGTTCGTCAACTGACTGCCCGTAATAAACTCGCAGTCGAACCACACAGGCGATCGACGTCGGTCCCTGTCCGCCTGGAGGTGACCGACGTCGACCGATCCCTGACCGACGTTGGTTGCTTCTCTTCACTATCCTGCCGACGTCGGCTGATCAGACCGACGCCGGTTGCTCTGACACTCAGCAACCTTCAGCAACCCCTCCAATGGCCTTCTCCATGTCTGCATCAATGAAGCTTTTAGCTCCACAACCTAACAATATATATATAAACGATATAGAAGTTATAAATATATATACAAACAATAAAAATCTCTTTTAGTATTTCTTCTGGTAGCTCTTCAAACAATGCCATTCTTGTTATTATTTTTGCGATGCGTTCTTAGTTTTTTACTTCATTAATTTTGTATAATTATATTGAGAGGCGTTCTATAATAAAAAATGGTGGAGAAGAACCTGATGTCGTGATTGTGTTAAGAAAAAAGCCGACATCTTCTTTTAAATTTATTTTAAATATAAATAAAAAATTAATATGAAATAAAAAATGAATCAACACAATATTTAAAAAAAATATATAAAAATTATAAATATATACAAACTCTATATATATATATATATATATATATATATATATATATATATATATATATATATATATATATATATATATATTTTCTGGTAGCTCTAAACAACCCCATTCTTATTGTTGTTTTTGAGATGTGCTCTTAGTTTTTTAATTCATTATTTTTATGTAAAGGGAAGGAAAAATGATGTTTTTATAACTTTTACTTGTCATGTAAATAGTTTTATTTATTGAAAGCTAAAAAAAAAAATTGATCTTGATTTATTTATTAATTTTTATTTTTATTTGTTATTTTAATTTTTTTAAATAAATTATTTAAGCAATTTTCACATTATATAAATATTAAATTTTTTCTTAATTAAATATATATTTTTTGGGTAATTTTGTTATTTTTAATATCATAAAAATTAACTTACTATTTTTTTTTATATTACTGATCAACATAGCTTAATATTTTTATATATTAAAAATATATTATAATGTAATGCACATCAATAAAATATGAAATATATTATTTTATAAAATTGATTTATTTTAAAAATAAAAAAGAAAGGAAAAACATTTATATATTAAATAAATAGAAATTATAGATGTTGTTCAATTAAGAGAGAGAGAGAATGTATGACATAATAAAATTTAATTTCAATGAAATTTTATTTGGTCATCAATCAATTTCAAATAATTTTATCTTTTTAGAGTTATATAATATTATTATATATAAAATTAGATAATTATATTATTATAAATAAATAATATAATTATGATAATTATATATTATATAATTAACATATTTCTTTTAGATAAATTTATGTAAAAGATATGAAGAGATATCATTTTTGAGATGTCTATTCCATTTATATTACAAATCCAATATAAATTGTAAAATGATATATCTCGACATTTTTTACATAGATTTATTTAAGATAAGTATACTAGTTTAGTATATTTTAAATTATATTTATAGTTGTAATTTACAATAATATTTTGAGAGTGGTGGTGATGGTGATGTGTAATATTACGAGATGATAAAATTTTCCTATTTTAAATTTGAGGTCTATTTGAAAGTTATATAATAATATTTCTTTTATTTGAAGAAGACTAAAAAATAGTGATATATTTATTTATTTTTAAAATAAACCAAACTTAGATTAAAACAAACCTTTCATCATAAAAGATTAGATCTTTTCATAGCTCATAAAATAAATTAGATTTTTTTTTTTTTTGAAAAAAATTATAAGAGTATTTTTAAGCCTTAACGTATCAGATCACCACCTATGTTCTATCAACATATTTATTTTCCTGATGATAAATCATGAGTAAAGACTTAAAAATATTTATACATAAAATTTTCTAAATAAATTTTCTAATTTAAATCTATCAATTAAAAATAAAAATAAAAAATTTTATAATCATTAATTAATATAAAATCCTTCAATAAAACTATATAACAAATCTTAAATAAACACTTCAAAAATAACATACCAAAAACAAAACTACACTTCAATTTAACATAAATTATGGCTATAGTTTTGAGAACCTATGTTTCTCTAAACAATGTGTGTATTAACTTTGTATGTAAATTTAATTGTGCTTATTATAATTGATTAAACTTATACAATCAATACATTCCTCATTAATTTGAAAACATAAGAAATTTTTAACATTTTTAATATTAAAAAAAATAAAAAATAGTGTGTTATAACTTTTCATTTTTGATAATTATAAAAACAATGTTATTTTTGAAAATATGATGAAAGGGGTTATGTCGATAACATTTCAGAATTAGATATAGAGTCATTTTTCTCGTTGGTCACCATTTCATTGGTTTTCTTGTTGTGGTAGTTTGAGTGGGTCTTCCAGATTAGGAAGTGATGGCAGGGGCTAGGGATCTCCTCCCCCATCTCATGATGGTGACATCAGAGGCTGAAGTCCTCCTCTCCAAGGCAAATTTTTACGACTAGCTCTGGCAATCTGACCTGAAAAAAATCAAGATGAGATATTAGAGACTTAACTAAACACTAGTTGGAAGCCCTTACCTTTGGATGAGGATCTTCTTGCCTTGGGAAGATGGGGTGGTAAGCCTCAAGCCCACTGTTTCTACCGTCTCCCCCGACATCCATATTTGTTGCAGCTACTTAATTGTTCTCTTTAATATTATTTATTCCTTGTTCTTTTTATTTTATTGTTAAACTATTGACGTGATGTTTCTTTTTGTAAGTGTGATCATTTTTTAACCACTTTTTAAACTTGTCATAGAATGTAACTTTTTCTCCTATTTTTTTTTATATGATTAACATTATACCATATTTTATTTGATTAATATATAAATACTCTTAAAAAAAAATAAAAAAAATCGCACATTCAAACCTCTGCATAGAAGATATTTTGAAGGGAAATATAGAACAACATGGACGTCTTTGTGATGGTGGCCAAACTTCATGATGTAAATGGGGTTAAGTTTGCGTGCACTCTTTTAATCTCATTTATTTTTGTTGCGTGCACTTCTTTCTTGCTTTCATTATAAATATCAATTTTCCACCAACTTCACATAGAAACTATCTAATGGGATTCATATTCAGATGATAGTTTTAATATATTTTTATGTGAATTTGTTTTCATTGCATTCAAACTCTTCCTTTTCAGTATAACTCATATACACTTTACATAGCTTACAGTTGGTCATGAGTTACTGCATATTCAAAGGTGATTAAAATAAAAAAGATACAAACAGTAGAGAAAAATTGAGGTAATTTTAGTAATCATAATAAGAGAAAAGAAAAAAAAGGAAAAAGATAGTGTAAATATTTATTAAAAGATTTAATTTTTTAAAAGATTTTTATAAATATATATTTTTACTTTTATCAAATTTATATATTTATTTAAGTGTGGTTCACTAATTACGTTTTGTTCACCTCTCTTAAATAAATATATAAAATTTTATATATAGAAGTAGAGGTAAAAATAGATATAAGATGGACTCTCTTAAAATAAATAAGATTATCTAAAACTAATTTATTCTATTTATGATTTATATGAGAATGAACTATCTCAAAATGGATGAAACTATCTCGAACTTATGACTTTCTTGGTCCCAACTCATCACATCTTAAATATTTGTATGCTTATATTATATGTTTTGATGCTTAATGCTCATGGGACATCTGGGCTTATATCTTTAGCTAAGATTTTACATTTTTGCTTCTTCTTCCTTTTACTGAGATAGCTCATAAAAGATATTTTATATATTTATATTATATCTAATACTCTTAAAAATAGGGTATTGTCGTCCCATATATATATATATATATATATATATATATATATATATATATATATATATATATATATAATCAAAATTAAATTTCATGTGAAAATTGAATAATATATTAATAAAATATTGATTTAATTATATGCATGTGAGAAGATAATATGAATCGTTAGATCTTCATAATTATATTTGAAGGTTACAATGATTGTTACCATGAGTTCCCACTTGCCAACTGATGTATCATGTGAATTTGTCAACTAATGGATATCCATTAGGGACTTCAACTGCCACTATCTTTCATCATTTTTGTCGCTCTTCTGACTTCCACGATCTCTACATAACCTCCATTTAAGGATGACATAATATACATTGTTTTTAGAATGCATGTGTTTGATAAGCACTGCGATTTAAATCAAAGTAATTTAAGCATATGTTGTTTTACTTTAGTTTGGATAGCTTTTGTTTTGTATTAAATTTGAGTTTGGATTTGTGCTCTTTTAAAATTTATTGTTAGATGAATATTGTAAAAGTATTAAAAGAACGTTTCAATATTTGTTATTCAAATAATTTAATATTTTGCAATTAAATATTCACTTGCATTGTCTACTATTGATTTAGCCATGTTTATGGTTGGGTTGAATTGATATATTTTAGATAATACATATATATAATATTAAAAGTAAATTACACCATTAGGGATTCCAACTACCACTAACTTTAACCATTTTTGCCACTCTTTTGACTTTCATGACCTCTACATAACCTCTTCATCTAAAAATGACACAATATACACTTGTTTTTAGAGTACCATTTAAATCAAAGTAATTTGAACATACGTTGTTTTACTTCAATTTTGGATAGCTTTTGTCTTGTATTAAATTCGAGTTTGGGTTTAGGTTTTTTCTAAATTTATTGTTAGATGAATGTTATATAAGTATTAAAGGAATGTTTAGATATTTGTTGTTCAAATAATTTCATATTTTGTAACTAAATATTTACTTCCACTATCTATTAATATTGATTTGGCCTCTTAAGTTGATTTGATACATTTTATGTAATACATATGTAATATTAAAAGTAAATTACATGTGAAAAATGAAAAATATATTAATAAGATATTGATTTAATTATGTGTGTGTGAAGATAATATGAATCTTTAGATATTCATAATTATATTTGAGGGCTTCAACTAGTAAGTTCCCATTTGCCAACTGATATATTGTGTGAATTTGTCAACTAACGAACATTCATTAGGGATTCCACCTATTGCTACTTTTAACTATTTTCGTCACTCTTCTGACTTCTATGACATCTACATAACCTCTGCCTAAAGATGACACAATATACACTCTATTGTTAGAATACATGTATTTGATAAGCATTGTGATTTAAATCAAAGTAATTTAAGTATATGTTGTTATACTTTAATTTGGATAGCTTTTGTCTTGTATTAAACTTGAGTTTAGGTTTGTACTCTTTTAAAATTTATTGTTAGATGAATGTTGTAAAAGTATTCAAAAAAATATTTAAGTTTTTATTGTTCAAATAATTTGATATTTTGTAACGACATATTTGCTTACATTATCTACTATTGATTTGACCATGTTTATTATTAGGTTGAATCTAATTTGTACATAACACTCTTTACTTCCTTTTCTTTCTTATTTTTTATTTCATATATATATTTATATTTTTATATAACCTTTATCATATAATGAACACAATTTAAAATAAACGAATATTTTATCATTAATTATATTAATATAATTTATAAGAGTATTTTTTAAATTATAATAAAATTATCATTAAAAATTTGGTAGTGTGATACGTTAAAACAGACTAAAATTACATCCTCAAGTAACGTTTCCATTGAAATTTATTATTAAAATATAATAATGTTTTTATTTAATAGAAAAAATTAAAATAAAACTTTTACATATATTATTTTTTCAACTCATTTCCATGGTATGAAAAAAGATTACGCTTTATGTATTTTAAGGATCGAACTAGCTTTATAAGGAAAACTTTAATAAATTAATTTACGAAACAATCCATTCATATTTAATTATTTTAAAAGTTTGAAAGTAAAAAATCAAAGGAAAATAAAAATTCATAGAGATAATTAATTTCAAATGCTTAAACGTTTCAAAGAATAATTTTAATTAGATTATTAATTTACATGGAATTTTTATTTATATATTTAAATTATTTTAAAACAAATATTATATGTAATTATTGTTTTATTAATAATTATGTTGAAAGGTATTTTATAATGAGAGGGATAGTGTAGAGTTTGATATAGTGTTAAGAAAAACGAACATCTTCTTTTATTTTTAAAATATAAATTAGAAACTAATACGAAATAAAAAATGAACCGATATAATATTTAAAAATATATATAAAAATTATAAATATATATACAAACAATCTAGAAGTTATAAATATATATACAAACAATAAATAAAAATATCTTTTAGTATTTCTTGTGGTAGCTCTTCAAACAACGCTATTCTTGCTGTTGTTTTTACGACGCGTTCTTAGTTTTTTACTTCATTAATTTTGTATAATTACATCGAGAGGCATTTTATAATTAAAAAAGGGTGGAGAAGACTCTGATGTCGTGATCGTGTTAAGGAAAAAAGTGACATCTTCTTTTAAGTTTATTTTAAATATAAATAAAAAATTAATATGAAATAAAAAATGAATCGACACAATATTTTAAAAAATATATAAAAATTATAAATATATACAAAAAATATAGAATTTGTAAATATATATACAAATAATAAATAAAAATCTCTTTTAATATTCTAGTAGCTCTAAACAACCCCATTCTTGTTGTTGTTTTTGAGATGTGCTCTTAGTTTTCTAATTCATTACTTTTATGTAAAGGGAAGGAAAAATGATGTTTTTATAACTTTTGTTTGCTATGTAAATAGTTTTATTTATTGAAAGAAAAAAAAAAAAAAATTGATCTTGATTTATTTATTAATTTTAATTTTAATTTTAATTTGTTATTTTAATTTTAATTTTTTAAAATAATTTATTTAAGCAATTTCTACATTATATAAATATTTAAAATTTTCTTGATTAAATATAATTTTTTGAGTAATTTTGTTATTTTTAATATCATAAAAATTAACTTTTTAAAAAATATTTCTTTTTATATGAGTAATCAACATAGCTTAATATTTTTATATATTAAAAATATATTATAATGTAATGCACATCAATAAAATATGAAATATATTTTTTATAAAATTGATTTATTTTAAAAATAAAAAAAGAAAGGAAAAACATTTATATATTAAATAAATAGAAATTATAGATGTTGTTCAATTAAGAGAGAGAGAGAATGTATGACATAATAAAATTTAATTTCAATGAAATTTTATTTGGTCATCAATCAATTTCAAATAATTTTATCTTTTTAGAGTTATATAATATTATTATATATAAAATTAGATAATTATATTATTATAAATAAATAATATATTATATAACTAACATATTTATTTTAGATATATCTATGTAAAAGATATCATTTTGGAGATGTCTATTCTTTTTATATCATAAATCCAATATAACTTGTAAAATGATATATCTCAACGCTTTTGGCATAGATTTATTTGAGATAAGTATACTAATTTAGTATATTTTAAATTATGTTTATAGTTATAATTTACAATAATATTCTGAGAGTGGTGGTAATGGTGATGTGTAATATTACGAGATGATAAAAGTTTCCTATTTTAAATTTGAGGTCTATTTGAAAATTATATAATAATATTTCTTTTATTTGAAGAAGACTAAAAAATAGTGATATATTTATTTATTTTTAAAATAAACCAAACTTAGATTAAAACAAACTTTTCATCACAAAAAATTAGATCCTTTCACAGCGCATAAAATAAATTAGATTTTTTTTTTTTTTTTTGAAAAAATTTATAAGAGTATTTTTAAGCTTTAATGTATCGGATCACCACCTATGTTCTATCAACATATTTATTTTCCTGATGATAAATCATGAGTGAAGACTTAAAAATATTTATACATTAATTTTTCTAAATAAATTTTCTAATTTAAATCTATTATCAATTAAAAATTAAAATTAAAAAATAAAAATCATTAATTAATATAAAACCCTTCAATAAAACTATATAACAAATTTTAAATAAACACCTCAAAAATAACATACCCAAAAAAAACTACACTTCAATTTAACATAAATTATGGCTATAATTTTGAGAACCTATGTTTCTCTAAACAATGTGTCTATTAACTTTGTATGTAAATTTAATTGTGCTTATTATAATTGATTAAACTTATACAATCAATACATTCCTCATTAATTTGATAACATACTAATTTTTTAACATTTTTAATATTAAAAAAAAATAAAAAATGGTGCGTTAAAACTTTTCAAAACAATGTCACTTTTGAAAATATGATGAAAAGGGTTATGTCGACAACATTTCCAATTTATATTTATATATTAAAATGAATTAAACATTTTATTTTATTTGATTGAAAATAACAAAACCATAAATACTTAATATGGTCACATGAAGGCAGGTATATAATATTGAAATCTTGATATAAAGTTTGAGGAAAGGGCTAATTCGTATGATTGAAGGTCTTTCAATATAAAGGTGGGAGGAGAAAGTTTACTTAACATACATTTTTATTTATTATTTTATTTTTATAAGGGGGAATTATTAGTATTATATATAAATTTAAAAAATAAATAAAAAATAGTTAATGATTTTTTTTTAATATTCTAAAAATATTTTTTTGATTGAAAAGTTTTTATATATTAATTAAATAAGATATGGTACAATGTTAATTATATTAAAAAGTATGTGGAAAAGTTATTTTTCACGAGTATAATCATATTGAGAGTAAATATATTTTGGAAAAAGTTTAAAAAGAGGTAAAAATGACCACATCTACATACAAAAAAAAACATCATATTTATAGTTTGATAGCAACGCAAAGAGAGCAAAAAACATATAACAATAAAGAGAACAATTAAACAACGACAACAAACATAGATATTGGGGGGAGGCACTAGAAACGAGAGATCTAAGACTTACCACTCCATCCTCGTAAGGCAAAAAGATCCTCATCTACAAATAAAAACTTCCAAATAATATTTTATTGAACCTCTAATATCTCATCTATTATTAATATTTTAAAAACATGTAAATAAATATTCACTATTTAAAAATAAAATAAAAAATAATTTAATTATTAATAAAACATTACAATTAAATATTAAAGTTTGACCTTCCTAATTAAATATAGATGATTTCTTGAATCTATTAACCTTAAAAATAATACGAATTTCCTTAAGATTTGTCGTCTTATAAATGTAAAAGAGAAAACCCTTGATAAATAAAATAAAAAAATAACATCAACATGTCTAATTTATCCTAACAATATTTATCACCATCCATCTCAACTTTAGAACAATATAAAGTATGTCTTACAATTCAATCTAGAAGCAATGACCATTATTCCATAAGATTAAAATTATTTTTTTCACAATTATAAAATCAAAATATAATTATTATTATAGTCCAAAAAATAAATAAATAATATAAAAAAAAATTAAAAAAATAAAAGATAAAATATATATATATATAAAATTAATTAAATGAACCAATTTTGTGTAAAGGTTGTGTATTACTATTTTTTTTATTGAAATTTTATTTTTTATACGGATTAAGTGTATAGAATGTTTCTTTGGTTTAATGTTAAGGATTGAGGGGTATCCATTCCCCCAAATTTGTTCGAGGCACAATTCCGGTCTCATCCCTTTTTGATATCTCCTACGATTTGTACTTTGGTAAATAGTTAAGCAGTACCTTTTACACTATCATCCTTACCTTTTTCAAATTGAGTATTTTAAAAACAAATATTTCTTTAAACAACAATGACTCAAATAAAAAAGCCAAGCAACAACATTTTTATTTGATCGGGTAAAATGCTTTTCACTGAAGCTATGAACCGATATGGGACACAACCAAGGGCCCATTCCCACAAAAGACCAAAGAAATACAAAAGATAAATCCAAAAAGGACACCACTTCTCAAAAATGAGACCAAAAAAGAAGGAATGCTAGAACTAAAGAGAACCAAAAAGAAGGGGACTAAAAGCAAAGAGGAGATGGAAATATCACAATGACACCCCATAACTCCTAAAAATGGGAACATATAAACACATTACTCAAGTCCAAGCCCTGCTAACCATCCACCAAAGAAGCTTATCCATAAGTCAATACTATCCATCATCTTTACTTCGAAAGAAGGTCATCAAAGATTCATTGAAAACTATTAAAAATGAGAGAGTGCATTTTCGTCCTTAATAATTCTACCTCCGATCTACGTCCATTCTTCTTCAAAAAGATTCTAATATCTCTTAAAATAACATAAGTCCAATGAAAATGATCCCTTTTCAACCGTTGGTTTCAATGCATCCCATTAATGGTCACGAATTAAAAAATAAATGAACAATTCAAAAGTTTATTCAAAACATCCCATTAATAGTCATGAATTAAAAAATAAATGAACAATTCAAAAGTCTATTCAAATCATATAAATATCCGCATTTACAACAGAGGCCTCCGTAAGGGCCAACAAACAACACGTACATTAGAGTGGTAACTAAGTATATACACAAAAGTTTCACATGGTGATTTTTTTCTCAAACAACCTTCTCTCAATAGTTCTAGAAGCCAAAATTTGCATGCCGGATATTTCTTCTCAGAAATGCACAATCCATAATCAACATAATAACCTATAGTAGCATTAACTCTGTAAATTAGTAAACCAAACATTATATTAAGGCGATGATCATGTTACAACAATGTAACATTGTTGAATTTAATCTCTGTCAATGGTTTTACAATTAGTATAGATATCTTAAATATATCTATCTAAAATACGCCAAGAAATATTAATTTCAAGGCATCTTTATTGTGGCATAGGTTAGATAGACGCTTTAAAATTGATATCTCTCAACGTATTTTAGATAGATATATTTAATATATCCATGCTAGTAGCACTCACAGGTGTGACATGCACATTTAACAATAAATACTAATTAATGCATCATTTCATGTTCATCCAAATAAGAAATATTTATCACATTCAATGATAATTCAAGAAAATAATTTTATATACATCAAAATGTGAAAATAAATATAATATATGTGATATTAAATATGTAACATTATTGTAGTTCTAAGGACTTGAGTCTTTCTTTCTTAGCGTTCCGTTTGGAAAGTTGTTTTCCTATTTTCAACTTCTCATATCTGTCCTATGAAAATGGAAACCAAATTATGAGTCCTTCTAAAGATTTTACATGCGAGATGGCCACAAATGTTAACCTTGGTCATTTTGTAAGCCCTATCTCAATTATTGCTTTAGAAAGAGTTAATCTTTGTGATTTGTATATGGATGATCCCCAAGCCAGTCGTAAGGGTAGTTGTTGTGTCCATCCTCTTTGTATTGGTGTAATTGGAATTGTATGAAGAGTTGCATCTACAAATGGCATTCCAGAGTAACTATCAAATTCCACCATGACATATTTAGGTGGCTCTAGTGGGGAACTTCTAGGTTTGTATACTATACTTTGAATATATCCTAGAGATCCATTTACAAGCCCTGCTTCTATCCATAGGTTGGAGGTTAACATCACCCTTGCATCTTTAGCAATTAATAACTCCACATTCAATTCATTGTTTTGACCCCCTAATGGATTGGTACTACTTGTTCTAGTTGCAATGCTCTATGCAATCGATCCTTTTAATGATTACAATTTCATTCTATTATGGTTTTTCACATTATCATTTTTTGTAAATAAATGAGTAGCATTGTCAAAATCTTCCCTGATGCTTGCATGTAATACACTATTTGTTCTTGATATTAATAGTTTCCAATCATCAATAGTTGGATGTGCATCTCTAAAATTTATGAGTAGTTATCGAAATCTTTTTTGGTCATCACTTTCTCCTTCTTGTCTAAATACATTATCCAAAGTAACAACTATTTTGAATCATTCTCATAATATTTTTTCATGTATATTACTATTATACGGTGATTTATCACTCATAGGAGGTAGCTTGACTAAATCTCTTACTAAAATGATTGGTCTACCTCCACAACTCATGTTTGCATTTTTTGGAAATGCTTGACGAAGTTGTGCATCTATGTTCTGCAACATTTTTCCCCAATGAAACTCATTTCATCAATCAATATGTATTTTATATGCCACATTTCTTCTTGAAAACTTATGAGTCTTATTCCTTCTAATTCAATAAAGTCTATGATTGAGATTTGCTGTGTTGAGTGGATGATCCGTATGTTAAGAATTAAGTAAATATAAACCAGATTTAATCCACCATAAAATCACATAACCAAATTTTAAATCTGTGAAAATTAGATTTAATTATGCAAAAATAATTCCTTCAATCATAGTTTAAATGAAAGCATAAATAGAGAGAACAAAACCAACAATAAAACCATAACATAGATAAACCGTGGTTCACCCAATGTGGGCTACATCCACCAAGAAAGTCCTCAAATAAAATAGTAATATGAAACAAGATTATAATGAACTCTCACAGAGATAGAAAAAATCTCTTATAAAAAATACTGTATAAAATCTACAATTTCACCTGCACCTGCACAAATCTGTATCTCACAATATGCTTTACCACACCCTGTAAATGAACCCCTGCACTTTGACTCTATCTCTCAAAATCCACACTTACAAATAAAAATCATCAACCTCTAAAAGGTCTCTCCGCACCCTGTATAAATAACAAATGATGTAGAAATCCATCCTCCAAGGAGAAACTCATCATCCTCATCAAGATAAGCCTTATCCACTTAGAAAACATGCCATATGCCACCTCACCAAGCATATCCAAAAGGCTTATGAGAAAAAACATGCCATTTTTCTCCAAATGGCACAACTTCCAATGAGCAAGTCTAACCCACTCCCATAATACATCAAGGAAATTATTAAATAGAACATTTAATAATTTTCTCTTCTTAATGCATCATAGAAATTATTAAATAGATCATTTAATAATTTTCTCCTCCTAATGCATCATAAAAATTATTAAATAGATCATTTAATAATTTTCTCGTATGGAAATCATTTAATAAACAATTAATTCCTTAGAAAATGAGGAAATCAATCCCACTTCCAATAAGTATGGAAGTCAACATGAAAATGAATAAATCTACATTTAATAATATTCACCCACATGAGGAGTAAATGAAAAATATGATCCCCACATCTTTGGAGCTCTCTAAGCCCCCAAAATGTATCATCATGGTCATGTGATAGCCCCAAAGGGCTCCACACTCAACAATCTCCCACTTGAAGACTTTTTCTCCTGAATAGAATCTATCACTGCTCTATGATCACTAAGACCAACCAAATCTGAACATAGTCTCAACTTGTCTAATGTGACCACCTTGGTCATCATATCCTCAGGATTCTGGCTAGTATGAATATTTTCTAGCTTCACCAAGTTCTCCTCCAAAGTTGTCCTGATGAAGTGATAATGTAATTGAATGTGTTTCATCCTCAAGTGGAAAGTGAAGTTCTTTACCAAATAAATAGCACTCTGAATATCACTATGTAGTCTTCCAACTTCTTGCTCATGCCCCAACTCCTGAAATTACTATTGTAACCAAATCATCTCCTTACTAGCCTCTATGGCAGCAACATACTATGTCTTTATGGTTGACAAAGCCACAACCTTCTATATCTTGGAAATCCAAATAACTATTGTATCTCCAATATTAAATATATAACATGTCATACTTCTCCTGCTATCAATATCACATACCATATTTGAGTCCACATAACCATGTACAGTGGTATCTGATCCACCATAACATAATGCAACATCAATGGTTCCTCTCAAATACCGAAGAATCCATTTCACTGCTTGCCAATGCTCATAACTAGGATCACTCATATACCTACTCACAACTCCCACTGCATGGGCAATATCTAGCCTAGTACAAACTATGAAACATCAAGATGCCAACTATTGATGAGTAAGGTACCTTGGACATCTTTAGTTTTTCAACTTTTATCTCAGGACACTACTCCTTTGATAATCTAAAGTGTCCTGCTAAAAGAGTACCAATATATTTAGCATCCAACATACTAAACCTTTCTAAGACTTTCTTCACATACTCTGATTGGGATAAAACAACTTCCTCTCCTTCCTATCATGAGAAATACTCATACCAAGGATTTGCTTTACAACATCCAAATCCTTCATAAAAAAAGAGTCATTAAGCTATTTTTTGAGCATATAAATATGTTATATGTTCTTTCCTGCAACTAACATGTCATCCATATACAAGCATAAAATAATAAAGGAACCATCATCAAAATGTTTGATGTACACGCAATGGTTAGATTACACCTTTGATATCCTTGTTTCAACATAAAACAATCAAATTTCTTATACCATTTCCATGGAGCTTGTTTTAGGCCATACAAGCTCTTCTTTAGTCTACACACAAAGTTTTCCTTCCCTTTGACCTCATATCCCTGTGGCTATTTCATATACAACTCTTCATCTAAATCACCATGAAGAAAAGCAGTTTTCACATCTAATTATTCTAAGTGCAAATCCTCAAATACAACTAAACCAAGAACAGTCCTAATAGAAGTAATTTTTACAATAAGAGAGAAAATCTCATCAAAATCAATACCTAATTTTTTTTCAAACCCCTTGACCACCATCCTGGCCTTATACCTTTTTCTCCCTTGATCCTCTTCTTTTATTTTGAAGATCCACTTATTTGACAATGCACTCTTGCTTTTGGGTAGCCTTACCAAATCCCATGTTTGGTTCTCCATGAGAGATCTATGCTCCTCATCCAAGGCTTGTTCCCATTTCATCTTGGCATTTACTTGCATTTCTTCTTCATAACACTCTCATTATCCATTGTTAGTGAGCAATAAATAATTCAAAAAAGGAGAAAAATGTTCAAGTGTTTTTCTTACCATAGAAGATATTCTTACCATAGGAGTTTTGGGTCCTTGTGTAGAAGATTCCTAAACTGATTCATTAGATACTTTGTCATCTCAATGTCATCCAATACTATGTACTCTTTCTGTTCATGTTATTGTTCTTGCAACTGATCCTTATACATTATTTTTTCATTAAAGACTACATCTCTAGATCATTTTTTAAAAAAAATATTTAATGCCCCATAAATGGAAACCAAAGTCATCCTCACCATATCCAACAAAGGTTCTTTTCTCTGATTTATCCTCTAACTTGGTCCTATTCTCTTTCTTGATGAGGGTAAAAGCCTCACATCCAAAGACTCTAAGAAAAGAATAATCAACATTCTTATCAGATCAAGATTGTTTAGGAATGCCTCCATCTAAAGGCATAAAAGGTCCTCTATTAATTAGATAAACTACTGTGCTAACTGTTTCTGCCCAAAAATGTAAAGGCAATCCTGCATGTAACTTCATACTTATAACACATTTCATTATTGTTCTATTCATCCTTTCAGATACCCCATTCTACTATGGAGTTCCTAGAACCATCCTTTGCCTACGGATTCCATTGTTAGAATAATAATCAAAGAAATCATTACTACAATACTCACCTCCATTATTTGATCTAAGACATTTCAACTTGAGACCTATTTCATTCTCAACCAAGGCTTTCCACTTCTTAAAAGTGTTAAATACATTAGATTTATTTTTAATACAATAAACCCAAACTTTCCTAGTTGCATCATCAATAAAAGTGACATAATAATTAGAATCACCAATAGAAAATACCTATGATAGTCCCCATACATCTGAATGTACCAACTCTAATTTGTGCTCTTTCTTTGTGGGTCCAACTTTCAGGAACTTAACTCGCTTCTCTTTCCCATACACACAATTCTCATAGAATTCTAGATCTAGATCTTTCAATCCAGGTAACTTATCTTTTAAGATCTCTATGACCTTATGGCTCATATGACTGAGCCTATACTACCACATAGTTACATCTCCATCTACAGTAACTAAATCACAAGAATCAACACTACTAGTCAAATATAAAGTACCAATTTTCTTACCTCTCAAAACCACAAGAGATATTTTGGTAACTTTCCAAGAATCTATAGTAAACATAACTAAACATCCTTCACTGCTTAATTGTCCCACTGAAACCAAATTCTATCTCAACATAGGCACATGTCTAACATCTTTAAATATCCACATGTTCCCATTCTGCATTTTCACCTGAATATAACCTTTCAATACTATGTCACATGGTTCATCATCACCAAGATATACATGTCCTAGATTCTCTTGAACATAATAAAAAAAATAATGCTTATGTAGGGTGGCATGAAAAGAAGCCCCTGAATCTAATACCCAAGACTTAATAAAATTATCCAAAGAAATAATTAAGGCATCTTGACTTGATTTATCTGATGTCACATTTACCTCATTCATTTACTCCTTGTTTCCCTTCTTATCCTGAAGTGACCAACAATCCTTCTTTGAGTGTCCACTCTTCCCACAATGGCAACATATCATATTAGCTTTGGATCTGGATTTAGATCTACCCTTTGAATTTCCATGGTTTCCTTTGCTCTTGTCCTTTTACCTCCCTCTAGTATCAATAAACAAAGTATTACCTAAAGATGATTCACCAGTGTTTTTCCTTCACATCTCCTCGCTAAGAATCACACCTACATCCTCAAAATTCAAGCTTCCCTTGGAAGGGACTGCATTACTCACAATCATAACCAAACTATCCCAACTATCTGGGAAAGAACATAAAATTAACAAATCTCTAACTTTATCATCAAACTTAATTACAAATAAAGTGAACATACTTACAACCATATTAAAATCATTTAAATGATTAATAATAGAACCGTTCTCAAAGATTTTCATATTAAACATGTCAAGATTTTGCTCCTCAATTAGAGCACATATGATTTCTTCTTGTATTAGCAACTAAACACGGAATTATACCAGAATCAATAAGTAACTAGACATATGAAACAACACAGGATTTGAGAGACAATACACAATTGTATTAAATACTTAGAAGAAAATACAATAAAGAAGATGCCACTTCTTCTTTCACCTCAAAGGTTTGCCACGCCTCAAGACCTTCTTCCCTCTCTCTCTCGGTCCCAACAATCAACTCAAATATAAAATTGATGTTCACCTCTCCAACCAGTCAGTAACATGCTGCCAGTACACCAAGTACACAATCATACTCCAAGTAGATCTCCTGCCCTCTACTGCTACCTGCAAATCACTAGACCTTACTCACCATGTAGATATCTCTACACCCCTGAAGAACCCTTGTCCTTGCCTCACCAAGTCCTTATGATTCTTCAACTAGTACCCCGGTGGATCAACTTCTAGACCTTGCAGACCTTGCAACTCTCCCTGATCATACACTCTCAGCACCCCTTTGGAACTAGGAGGAGCTACACTAGCTCTCTCTAAAAGCTCAATGGATTTCTAACACATTTTTACAATACAATCAATGAGTCTCTTAAATAGATCTCATGCAAACAATAATTAGACACCTAATTACAATAATTAAATCTGCAGCTTCTAGTCTAAATTTGGCTCTTGACATGCAAACACTTGGTTCATTAGCTAACTGCCCGTAAAATACTCAGTTCGAACCACACAGGTGACCGACGTCGGTCTCTATTTGCCTGGGGGTGCCGATGCCGGCCGATCTCTGACCGACATTGGTTTTTATCTGTCTATTCCCTATCAACGTCGGTTGTCCTGACCGACGCCGGTGACTGTAACACTTAGCAAACACTCTGCAACCTCCCTAACTTCTCCTGTTCGCATCTTGGTGAAGCTTTTAGCTCCACAACCTAACAATCTCCCACTTGGAGATAAATAGCTGCACCTGTACCTGTATCTGTATCCTGTCTAATCTATTTTCTAGCTTGTATCCCTCTTCAAGATCAATCCTGAAGACTAACCACCACACATCCTGTGATGCTACACCTGTCATCCAAGTAACCTGCCACATCCGAACCTAAAAATTCATGTAGTGAAGACCTTGACCCTGCATAACATGTTAACGTGCTGCTGGTCCCTCTCAGATACCTAAGAATCTACCTTCCCCGAATTGGCTCCATACTTTCTGACAACTCCCACTGCTTGGGAAAATTCAGGCCTACACTAGACCTCATGTGATTTCGAACCCTGTTTCAAGCTAAGCTTGAAATGTCCAACCCTTGGTGTGCTTTCTAATTCTGCATCCTGCATCATGAACCCCACCAACACCGTCTTCACATCAGATCCCACTAGAGACAAAAATCTCCATGTCTCTTATGCCAAAGAATTTCACTGCTCCAAATTCCCCCTGACATTCCTCTGAACTAACCTTACCTTTTAGCTCAGCAAATCTTTGTATGTACAAAACTTGCTAGCAAACCATCCACATACAGTAACTGGATAATGTCATGACTCATCATCCACCTGGTAAGAAAAAACACAATAGTTACACTGACGTTTGACTAAAGCCATGCTTTGTCATCCTCCTGTCAAAACCTGTACCACTGTCCTGCGGCTTCTTCAAGACCATATGCCTTGGCCTTCCATCTCACGTATCCATCCACTCTCTTCTTTAATTTGGGAATCCATTTCATCTCTCAGTGCTTACTTCCAGCTGAAAACTCTACCAACAAATACCTGTTTGGTTCTTCTCCAAGGACTCACACTCCTCATCCATGCCAAGCTCCCACTGTATCTAGATTCTATCTGCATTGCCTCTTTACATCTTCCTGGTTCTTGACCATCAATAAGAAATATAAAGAAGGTGAATAATGAATATGAGGTTCACTTACCCTTTCTGACCTCGACATGAGCATTTGAGACTTGTTGACAGCTTGCTGTCCACCCAATATCTGTTCTAATGACTGATCTCGGCCATCTCCCAGTCTGCTCCCGACTAATGTCGGTTCCCTGCACTGACCCTGACTGCCGACATCGTCTCTCTGGCCAACGCCGATGTCACATCTGCCGATGTCAGTTCATTTATGACCGATGTCGGTCTTCCTATTGCCAACATCGATTACTGTCTGACTGACGTCGGTACCTGTGTTCATCTGTGAATGATAACTTTTTACCCGTGAGCTCTCCATGGATCAAATCCCTGATCAAATCAACCCTGCTCTACTCAGAATAATTCAGTTCCCTCACCTAATCTCTGTCCGTCATCTCCTCCATGAACACCAAGGCTTTCCAGTTCTTTAGCTTGTCAAAGACATCTGACTTCTACTTCAAAACTTGCATTCTCCTTCTACATATGTGACTAAGCCTATGAAGCCACATCTCTACAACAGAAGGTGAATCAACAATATAAGTAGATAGATAAAGGATACCTACTTTCTTACCACCATCTAATTCAAGTGTATCCACTGTGAGAGTTACAGTGCATCTCTCATCACCCAAATTTCTTGAAGAAATTAGACTCATCTCCAAGACTAGTACCTGCATGACTTCTTTCAACCACTGTGTGTCGTCCATCTACAATTTTAGCTTCACTTCCCCTTCATCAATCATCTGACAAGGCTCTCCAGCTCCTAAATAAAACTCTCCAAAGTCTCCAAAGACATACCCATGAAAAGATGCTCTATTTCGAACTACATGGAAAGAGGCAAAATAATCTGTGAACCAAGATTCCACTTTATCTAGAACATCATGTGCAACATCCCCTACAACATCTGCTCTTCCCCGCTGATCTGCTACCAACCAACAATCTTTATTTACTTGATCTTTCTTTCCATCAATCAGACCATTCATGCTATTCAGTTTCTCCATTTGTAGCTTACTTTCTTCTACCATTGCTATACTCCCACTCAATCTGAAACCCCTATGAGTGACCTGTAATCAAAAACACTACCAGATCTAAACCACCTATTAGTCAACCCAACCAAAAGCTCTGATACCACTTGTTGGGATAAATAACTGGAAGCACATAATTGATTACCAAGCAACTTAATATGCAGAAATAAACCAGAATACACAAGTAACTAGAATTCAAAAATAACACATGATATGAGAGACAATACACAACTTGTATTAAAACTCTTTCAGAAGGAAATACAACAAAGAAGGCTGCCACAGTTCTTCCTTACACACCTCTAGGGCATAAATAGTAAATCTTCCCTCAAAGCTCTCTCCCTTAGGTCCCAACACCCAACTCAAACACAGAGTTGGTGTTCACCTTACACCTATGTTCCACGCACTCCATAAGTGCTCCACGCACTCCACAAGTACACACACGTACTCCAAGTAGACCTTTCCTAAATCTGCTCCCTATTGTGTTGTTGTCCTATCTGATCTTGCACACCTACAAATCAACCTAGTTCTGCACACCTGTGAACCTTGACCTTGCACACACATACACCTGCAAATCAATGATCTTACTTACCCATGTAGATCTCCTATCGTAGCCATGCTCACCTGATGACCAAGATCATACATACATGAAGAACCCTACTGATTCTCCAATCTAGCACCCACACTTGGTACTATGGCACTAGGAGGAACACACCATTGCTCTCTTCTCTCTGAAGGAGCTTATTTTCTCTCTTACTCTCTAGCACTAGTTTACAATACAACCAATGAGTCTCTTAAATAGAGCTCATGCAAACAATAATTAGACACCTAATTACAATAATTAGATCCACAGCTCTCAGTCTAAAATTGGATCTTGACATGCAAACACTTGGTTCGTTAGCTAATTGCCTGTAAAATACTCATTCCGAATCACACAGGTGACCGACGTCGGTCCCTATTTGCCTGGGGGTGCCGACGCCGGTCGATCTCTGACCGACGTCGATTTTCGTCTGTCTGTTCCCTATCGACGTCAGTTGTCCTGACCGATGACGGTGACTGTAACACTCAGCAAACACTCTGCAACCTCCCTAACTTCTCCTGTTCGCATCCTGGTGAAGCTTTTAGCTCCACAACCTAACAAAACAATCTTTTCATAAGAATTTTTTTATTAGAAGCTGAGGGTTTCTCATATAACTTTCCAAGTTTATCCATGAGATCCTTTGTAGTTTTTTGATTTACAATGTTGAATACAACAAAAGATGCAAGGCATAACCATATGGCTCCCAATGCCTTTATATCAAGAAATGTCCAACCTGCATCACTCATAGCTATAGGTTGTCCTTCTTTCCCCTCCAAGGAGAGTTGAAGTTTATTCTAATACAAGTAATCTTCCATCTGCATTTTTCATAAACCAAAATTCTTACCATCAAACTTCTCTACTCTGAATCTGATTTATTCTCCCATAACTCCCACTCAAGCTAATAACCTTTCTTGTGATTTACCACTTCAGCTGAAACACCACTAAAACTTTGATACTAGTTGTTAGAATTAAGTGAATATAAACCAAATTTAATCCACCATAAATTCACATAACCAAATTTTAAATATGTGAAAATTATATTTAATTATGTGGAAACAATTCCTTCAATCAAAGTTTAAATGAAAGCATAAATGGAGAGAACAAAACCAACAATAAAACCATAACATAGATATATTGTGGTTCACCCAATGTGGGCTACATCCACCCAGAAAGTCCTCAAATAAAATAGTAATCTGAAATAAGATTATAATGAACTCTCACAGAGATTAAAAAAATCCCTTATAGAAAATGCTACACTTTCACCTGCACCTGCACAAATCTATCTCTCACAAAATGCTATACCACACCTTGTAAATGAACACCTACACTTTGACTTTGTCTTTCAAAAGCCACACCTGTAAATAAAAATCATCAACCTCTAAAAGGTCACTCCACACCCTGTATAAATAACAAATGATGTATAAATCCATCCTCCAAGGATAAAATCACCATCCTCATCAGGATAAGCCTTATCCACCTAGAAAACATGCCATATGCCACCTCATCAAGCATATCCAAAAGGCCCATGAGAATAAACATGCCATTTCTCTCCAAATGGCATAACTTCCAATGAGGAAGTCCAACCCACTGTCATAATACATCAAGGAAATTATTAAATATAACATTTAATAATTTTTTCCTCCTAATGCATCATATAAATTTTTAAATAGATCATTTAATAATTTTCTCCTCCTAATGCATCATAAAAATTATTAAATAGATCATTTAATAATTTTTTCCTATGAAAATCATTTAATAAATAATTAATTCCCTAAAAAATAAGGAAATCAATCCCACTTCCAACAAGCATGGAAGTCAACATGAAAATTATTAAATATGCATTTAATAGTATTCACCCACATGAGGAGTAAATGAAAAATGCACTCCCTACATCCTTGGAGCTCTCTAAGCCCCCAAAATGTACCATCACAGTCATGTGATAGCCCGAAAGGGCTCCACACTCAACATCATAAAATCAGGTAAAATAATTTTTTGTAAATGAATACTAAAATTTTGAGAATGAATAAATGTGCTTATAAAAACTTGATTATTCATTTCTCGATTTAAAACTCCCTATTTTGTGTCAAATTTTAACTTCCCATAATCTGTTCTAATGTTCCCTTAATTCATTCATGAACTAAATTAAATGAAACCAGAATAAATTAAAAATAGAATACTTGACACAAGACATGATAATGGATTTCACTCATAATTTGGGTTACATCTCTAGGATTGCTTAAATACAATATGATCCATTTAAAAGATGTAAATATATAGTTAACAACTCACATCAGAAATGGATTTTTGAGAACATATAATTAATGTTGAACCTAAAAATTAAGGCTTTGAGGCTATAAAACAATAGTCCTTTATCAACAACATTTTTCTCTCTATGCATGTGGGCAATATGTTATCCATTTAGAGTATTTTTTAAACTCTAACAAATGAGGAAAAATAATAAGCATGAGTAATTATAACCAGGAGTGTCTTTGGGTTTTGTACAGACCTGTAACCCCCTATAACCCTATAACTATCTATATCCCTCCAGGTTAAAATAAATAGAGGTAATACATATTTCCCTTATCTACCACATAGAGGAAATAACGAGACTCGGTCCCTTATGTCTTCTCCATCAAGAGTGAATGTAAACTCTTAATAACAATGGGCAATATTCTCCATTAAGATTGAATGTAAACTCTTAATCAAAATGGGCATTTAATGATGGAGGAGTGTCTATGGATTTTTTTAAATATAATTTCACACTTATTACTTGATAGTGTGTCTTACTTGATCCATAGGCCAAAACCTTACAAAATAGTTGATCTGAAACCATGCTCGACTCACCTTCCATGTTTGAGATATGTGGTGAAGATTTCAACCATAGAAGAAGAATGCCTCTCCATTCTTAGACTCAGATTGAGCTAATTGACTATCATATATTATTGAATATCCTCCAAGGTCGAGGCCATTAATATAAGAATAACACCATTACACTAATAGGAACATATGCATATCCTCACGGTCTTACAACCCAATATTTATTCATGACTCATATATGGTCTTTATCAATAGCAGATCCCATCAAATAAACTTAAGTTTGAGTATTCTAAGGTAGGACTGCATGGTTATAATGCCATCTCAGAACTTATCACCCTGAGGCTTTCTAACCTTCCAAACAAGCAGAGACTTCTATTTCTTTCATGGCTCTATCTGCAATGCGAACATAAATGTCCATGGCCTGGATTACATTACCTACCAAAACACATGCATTCATGGCTAAAATAAGATGTCTACCTTATCACATTTAGGATCCTATAACATTCATTTTGCTTCTCCCATTTGAAACTAAGGAATATATATCCTCTCCATGTTTGGATCATCCTTCAAAAACAAACACCCTTGGTATTTTTGGCCTCACCAAACTTGCATATTAGACACATATTTACCATGGCCAATAGGCCTCAATGAGTGAATGAACACCATACAATCTCAAGATTTTAAAATAAAAAGATGATAAAAAACACATGATCAATCTTCCAAAAGAATAGAAGAGAAGCTCATCAGTTCAAGACCATCGACTTCCATTCCTTCATAGTCTCACCAGCTCTTCTCCTTTCAAAAACCCTTCTCTCAGGTTTGCTTTATGACCATCATTCTGATGGTGAACTTTGAGCTCCTCTTTTTGGCTAGAGTTTTTCCTTTCAAAACTCGATGACCTTTTTCAATGGATACTAAAATTCTAAGAAAGTAATATTAAATGTTGCAATTCCAGTTGGTGCAAGTAATAGAAGTGGAAAACACTACATAGCTGATGATTCATTTTGAAAAGCTTCATGAATGGTACCAATTAGATGTGATTTTTCTATTCCTATTGTTCCTTGAATTATCATGCATAGTGGTGCAACATTATGAGTCTGAAGAAAATGTCTCCTGAATATATAAAGTGCCTTTTTTTGTTTGGCACATAAGGTTCCATATGAAATATTACTTATTATATCATCTGGTATGAGTAACCCTATTGTCTTTCATTATGATTATGAATTTTATAGTTGAAGTTGTGTATTCTTCTCCTTTATATTCATGACTCCATGGTGCTTGTCTATCAAGATATCTTCTTCCCAACATATCTAATTCTGATACTTCCATAATTTTCCCATGATGTAGCCTTGATATGATTTCCCACTCATGTTTCATTATATTTTGGATGAACAACTTTAACATCATCACATTCAACATTGCTTTGATTTTCATGATCATCTGGCATAGTCCTCCGCTTAACATGCCAAGGATTGTAATTAAATGAATCCTAATATGATGTTATTATATCATCATCAAGTCAGATATCTCTTTCTATATTATGAAATGGATTGTAAAGCAATAACTCTGACCAGTAGAAATCAACCAATTTTTTTAATTCTCACACAAGTATTGTAGTAAACCTTGGGAATACTCTCACAATTTACCATACTCCTAGCATTCCATTTAATATCTCACCTTTGCTTGGGACTATATGACCAAAATATAGTTATCTCTATAAGTGAAAAACTTTCCATTTCATAAGGTCTTTTCATGTATCCATCAATGAAAGCTTTTAAGGGTTTGTCATTTTCTGGTTCTATAATATGTGTCAGCAATTTGAACACTTCGTGTGAAACATTCAAAGTGACAAGCACTCTACTGCTCTCTATCAATAGAAGCTCCAACAACATATGACATGTCTCTTGTGCCCCAATGTCTCTTTCGACAAGGGTTTTTATTAGGAGTCTTCTATATACTCTAGCTGCTAATTCATCAGGGTTTTCAATGTTTACATGTTGCATTAACATTTGATGATAACTTTTATAACTCTTCTCAGCTTTTTCTACATATTTGGAAATGTAATTGATTATCGCATGTTTTGAAATCACAAGTTTCCAATTGACATTTTCTCTCCACAATTGTAGTATGTTTTGATTATGTGTATTTACACAATCATCATTTCTTGTAGGCTCATATTTTTATCTCCTATTTTTGGGTCTTAAAATAATTTTGATCCATTCATATTCAATGGACATGGTGCACTGTACCTATAAAAATAATAAAAAAATAGTTTATGTAAGCATATTATGATATATTTATATATATATATATATAAATTAACGTATGAATATCTTACCTATAAACCATCTTTCTTCTTTTATTATGTAGGCAGGCACCTTGTCTACACATTGTATGATGCTCTACACAATTGAACAACTCTTCATAGTCATGGTCAAGATCCACTTGCGCCATTTGATGTGTATTATGAAGACATGGATGTTTCATAAAATTTTGTAATACTAATATTACATCATACATAATATTTTATTTGTTAGTATGAGACAAATTAATTATTATGTAAAAATTATATATGAAAAATATTGATAGCATACTTGTATGTTTCATTGATGTGGATCTCCACGTGGATTCCAGGCATGGACAATAGAATCAAAGTATTTTTGAGCATTTTGTAGATCATGATTATTTATCCAATCAAGGTTCTCCATGTTTGGTTCTCCTTCCAACCATATGAACCCATGTACATGTTGTAAGCCTATATGTTGCCATTCATATCTAGTTCAATGATCTTTCACTTTCATTCCATTTTGTAGTATCTCCTTTCAAAAATTGTATGTCATAAGTACATATAATATGCCACTATATAAGGATAGTCAATAATATTCTTTTGATGCCATTTTTGTGATTTTTGGGGATTGGTTGGTGATGTTCCTAGCATTATCGCATGCATATCAAGCCAATACATATCAACTGCACTCAACATGAAGAAAATTATTGGTATTCCAATTTGATGCAACATGTCACATAATTTTGCATGACTTTTTTCCCAATAAGACCTTGTACCCCTCAATGTGGTACCAATATGCATCAAATGATCATCTAGATGAGAGTGCGGCACATTGTCCATATGCCCAAGTAATTCATTGATGGTGATTGGCATGTCTTGTAGACTCTTTTTCATAAACACTATAGATGAATTTTGTGCATGATGTCTCATAATCATATTCATCATGTAATATCTGAATCATGAGTGTCATCCAAAATGGTGATCTATGTATCGAATCAAATGTTTAATAAATTCATGTATATGTACTCATTTCATTCTTGGTTCTAACTATTCACATCTTCCATCTAGAAATAATGTGGGGAATGCCATATCATTTAATGCTTTTATGACATACACATTTATAGGGGATACACTAATTCCTGGCCAATCCATCAGATCTCCAGGTTCTACATTAGGATTATTCACCCATGCATGGATCAATTTCATCTCTCTTGTGTCATTTAGGGGTTTAGAGGCCATTGAATTCATGTGATTTATGATATGTCCTTCATCCATTTCCATCATTGGACCCTGAAATACATATTCATTCATATCTGAATCAAACTCCATATGTATAGAGTTCAATTGGTCAAAGTTTTTCTCAAAATTGGGTGAAAATTTGAAATGTGCATTTTCATCAATATGAACATCTCTATATAACTTGTCATGTTCTATTTTATATTTTAGTTACATATATAATCTCTCTTTATTAACTATAAGATTGTAATTTATTTTACATTGATCTCTTCTTTGAACAATAATGATCAACAAATATTGTATTTGATGTGGTAAAACCTTAACAATTTCTTTCACTTCTTATGGAAAATTGAGTGTATGTCTTTTATATTTATATTGACCTCTAATTGAATGTGTGACTTGGATAATTGGATTGACTCGTGCTATTAACATCTCTTCTACTTGGGTTAAGAATGCAAGTTCTGGTGGTTGTGGACCAGGATTCATATTGTTTGATGCTGAAAATAAATGATTATTTTTCTCTTGTCAACATCTATGGCAAATTGGAACTTCAAGTTATAGAGAGATATTTATGCCGGGGTAACTTTCTTAATAAATAAACACATACTTGGTTAAGCCAATTTTTCTAGACGATGGCAAAAAACCATTTGTAACATATTTAAATCTACCTTTATATTCCACTGTTATCATGTGTATTTTGTATATTATTTTCAATAGCATCATCCATTTCATTTTTTATTATCTATTATCTAGAATTTATAACACATTTTCTATAGTCATTGAATTCACTTCTTTAGAGTTAGCATCAACATTAGCATTCGCTTGATGATGCCTTCAAACTACTTCAGGATTACGTTCTTGTATTGGTTTCTTTCTTCCTCTGTAAATTGATTTAAATGCATTTCTCTTTGCATTATTCTTATTAATTTATGTTGAATATCTTGAGATGTTCATGCATGATATGCCATCATTTCTTGGGCATCTTCTCTCATTTCTGCTTCTAGTTCTTGAACTGGCATTTCTACCCTACATTTTGCACATCTTTTTCCTTCATTCCCATTACATTGTCATCTTTATTCTTCTGTTATTTTTTCATGTTATTATCTTTGATATTTTTGAGCATATTATCTTTGATATTTTATTCACTGATATTTGATTTCAAAATTTAACCGTGGATGTACCATTCCTTTAAAATATAAACATAAAATACTCAATCTATCTTTTCAAAAAATTAAAATACAGTTAACCTTTTTTTATAAATATAAAAAAATCATAATAATATACTATTAATAAAAAGTAACAAAATACATCTCATTTTATATATATATATATATATATATATATATATATATATATATATCATATAAATAAAATTATCTATAATACTATTAATGCATATATCTAATACCTATATAATATATCATATACCAATAATTATACATATTTAATATATCGATATAAAAATTATACATGGATTAGTATCGAATATATGCCCAATAATACTACATTGATGTATAATTTCATAGATATAATTGTTTAACCTAGGTATCCTTTAGATTGATATATTAATAGGCAAAATTAATCTCGTAGATAGAAATTAATCAATATATCTTGTACTCCCTATATCTCTCTAGATTGTCTATATCTTAAATACAAAATTAGATGTATTTAGAGATTTTACACGTCAATTATTGGTCTCACAAAATTTTGAGTCCTTCCAGAGATATTGATTATGAGAATTAAATTAAATTGAATTTGACAGTCACTTGGATTGGTTTTCATTTGGAGATACCTGCGATTCAGATATTCTTATTTTCAGATATATAGGTGCAAAATTAGGATTTTAATAGAGGATTGAATATATTTAGGGAACACAACACAACAATATATAAGATGTTTCAAAGAACATACCTATTTTGGTTTGATTGGTTTGGCAGAGATATTCTTCATTCGAATTCCCTAAAGAAGAAAAAACCACTGTCTGGATGAAGTGATGGGATTATAGAAGTCCAAATGCAAAATTTGAGATACAAAAATACCCTGGTTGGAGTGATAGAAAAATTTGGTTGTAATGCAGTGTGTTTATATATATTTTTGGAATGTGTTATATATATATATATATATATATGTCCCTTTATTACATCTTTTCAAAATAACTATTGGTTGGTTATATATATTTTTAATAATTTATTTTTATATGTCAGCTCAAATAAAACTTAAAGTTATCCACTCATGTCATTACACTCCTGATTGCCACTGTAGGTTATGCCTCTTAGCATAAATATTAATATCAACATCATTTAAATTTTTAATAACTATGAAATGGATCATATTAAAAATCTATAAAAAATATTGTTTAAAAATCATAGTCTAAATTATCTTCCTCTACATCATCATGATCATAATTATTGTCATCATCATCATCATCAATGCCATTAATGGAGTTGCCATGATCTAAAATAATTTATACTTCTTATTTGATATTGTTTTCATTGCAACTAAATCATTGAAACATATAAATTTAATAAAATATGTCAAATAAAATTATCAAATTTTACATTTAAATTTATTTTTTTCAAAATTTGAAGTTTATAAAAATATCAATTATGAGTTTAGTAATATCTTGTTGGCCTTTTATTGTGTCAATAAATTGTATAAAGGCTTTCCAACCTTTTGTCATTACTGTCTCAAACTGGACTTTTGTGGCTCTATACATGAGACTTTTATTTGTTGCATATATAATTTTTTTTAATTAACTATTATGAATAAACTGAGACACAACAAACTACAAGTGTATTGTAATTTATAATAACTTATATATGTTTTATGACAATCTAACACAACCCATACCATTTGATGAAATAATATTCTTTCTCTATGGGCATGCTCTCAATCATACTGAATGACCAATAAAAATAGATATTGTATTACACAACTAGAATAAAATACACAATCCCAAATACATAGAAGGATATAACATGATATAACTTATAAAATCTGCTAAGACTATGTTTGGGCCTTTTTTCCTTATACGATGTGTACCTAGATTATTTTTAATCCTTTTTCTTTGATACTTTTAAATACCCACATTTTGTTTCCTTCTCCTTCATCTTCTTCTTGTTTCTCGTCCACTTTTCAATCATATTTCTCCACCCTACCCTTGTGTAATAATATATATGGAGATACTTCTATTATTCTTTATATTTATGCTTGATTTTTCTATACGTCATGTCCTTTAGCATTCTAAAGGCACTTCCCATTATTTACAGTCTTCTTCCTTGGAATGTATTTCCCATAAAATGATACCATTTTATCATAATTTTTTTTCTCTTTGGAAAAATTTGGCCAATGTAGATGGGTTAAATCATGTTGTGATTGGAAATGTGCCTAATAATTTTTTTGGTGTGAGATAAAAAAACTATTCTTTGCTTTATCTTTATACATATAACGATGATCATTTAACCAAAAAAGTACATTTTTTTCCATTTATGTGGTAATCAGGTGGAACCGGAGAGGGTTGTGAGGGTTCATATTTATTATTCAGTGGATAATTAGGGTTATAATCTATTTATATGTTTTCTATGAACCTATACATTTTTTTCCTATTGATTGGTACAAAATATATTTGCTCTAATTTTTGAAAGTTTCTGGGTGTTTTTGAAAAAAATGTAAAACAAGAACCTCATTTTGAAAAAGGAGAAATAGAAACTAACTAACTAGTAATAGAAGGAAAAATGACATGCAATAATTTTTTAAATTTAAAACAAGATTACACACACACACACACACACGTGTATATACATGTATGCATATGCACGCATATATATGCATGCATATACATACATACATACATATATATATATATATATATATATATATATATATATATATATATATATACATGCATAATATATACATACATACATATACATGCATATATGTGTGTGTGTGTATACACACACACACATATGCATGTTATACACACACACACACACACACACACACACACACACACACACACACACACACACACACATACACACACACACACACACACACACACACACACACACACACACACACACACACACATATACACACACACACACATATATATATACACACACACACACACACACACACACACATATATATATGTATATATATATATATATATATGTATATATATATATATATATATATATATGTATATATATATGTATGTATATATATATATGTATATATATATATATATATATATATATATATATATATATATATATATATATATATATATATATATATATATATATATATATATATATATATATATATATATGTATATGTATATATATGTGTGTGTGTGTGTGTGTGTGTGTACATATTTATACATACATACATATACATACATACATACATACATACATACATACATACATATATATACATACATACATACACACACACACACACACACACACACACACACACACACACACACACACACACACACACACACACACACACACACACACACACACACACACACACACCATCTTGTTTTAAATTTTAAAAAAATATTGTATGCCATTTTTTCTTTCTATTACTAGTTAGTTAGTTTGTATTTTCTCCTTTTTAAAAATGAGGCTTTTATTTTTACCTTTTTTTTAAAACACCTAGAAACTCTCAAAAATTTAGAACAAATATATTTCGTACCAATCAATAGGGGAAAATATCTATAGGTTCATATAAGACATATATATATATATATATATATATATATATATATATATATATATATATATATATATATATATATATATATATATATGACCCCACTATATCAAATTTATAAAATCAAAATATTGATAAAAAGAACAAATGAATAGTGAAAGTAACTTATCAATTCTTCATCTATATCATCATATGGTTCTATTTCTCTAATTATCTTTTTTTGACTCTCGTATGGCATTTGGTTCTCTCTTTATTTTCCTTTTTATTTTATTTTATCTCATGTAGATTATTTTTGTCTCCCATCTTATTCTTGGGTAGGAAGATATTAGAGAAATACCTGTGGATCTAACACAAACCATTAAGATTAGGAAAAATATGACATAAATAACACTTATGTTTTCAAATTATAAGTTCCCCCTCAATGTACTTCTCCAACCCTAAAAAATTATAATAAGTTAATGGGTGCCCTAATGTTGTTTTGAAATTATATTAACTTTGTTGTATCAAACACTCACACAACTCTATATGCAAGGAAGTTAAGACGTTACGTCAGGTTGTTTGTGTTAGAAAACTTCATGCTCAAGACAATTGTGTTAGCATGTGTTATTTTATGAAAATTATAATTTTAAATTAAATCAACTATAGGAAACAAACAAATGTTTATTAACATTATGATATTATTGTAAATTTTTGAATTACAATTTAATGAGATAGTTAAAATATGATCAACAATATTTATTACAACTTCAGATTATAATCTATTAAAATATTAATTATTAAAGAAAGTGTTAAAAACACTATATGTAAATAATTATTAAACTAAAAAAGTTAAATGCATTATCTTTAATCAATTGTTTTATTGACTTATGTCAATATTTATAAACATTTTTTCATACAATAGAATAATATAAAATTTCATTTGTTTGAGTTTGAGGTGGTTATATCGCATGTCATTGTTATTGAAGCAACTCAATCCTTGATTGTCCTAGTCTAGGGAAACCATCAATAATAGGACATCAGAAAAAAATTGATGCATGTGATATTGATAGCCTTAGAAAAAAATGTTTTGGATCAGTGAAATGGCTTGTGTCAATAGGTTCATGTATTGTTCTATTCGATAGTCTATGTGGTTGTTGGCATTTAATAGGGCTGAATTATGCACATGTGTTTTTCATAGTGGTGATGGTAGAATTGATGGTGTTAGTGTTGAAATAATTATCTTGATGGGGTCATCATCACCATGAAGAGGAAGTGATGATGTACCATAAGAAAAATATTTCTTCAATTTTTTTAAATATTTCATCATGTTCATCCAATCTGTATAAAAAAAATTAGAACATAAATAATAATTACTATTATTTTACATTAAAAAATAGTGATAATAATAGAAAAAATTAGTAGCCATAATAAATACTAAAAACCCATAATGATACCATTAATATTATGACAATTAGAGCTCCCATTGCATGTAATATTAAACTAATTGAGTACTACATTGAATCCCACATGCAATTAGGGCATGTTTAACCCTTTTACAATATGAGTGTTAGGGTTTAAAGGGGGTAGAATAGCATAATAAAATGGATGAATAAAACTATTATAGAGTAGGCTAATTAAACTTATTTAGATAATACAATATATTGAATCTAAAAAAATATTAAATATGGAAAGTACAATGCCAATTGATATTCTGATAATTACAACACAAAGAAGGGATAGTACTTAGTTTATTTGTAGATGTGTAGGAAGATTTGAACTGTGTAGAGGTGAAAACAAGGAGGTTGATGATCAAGACCTAGTTTTTTAGGGTCTATAAATATTATTTTTGGAGGCTTGGACACTTGCGTCAACCTATAAACACTTGCATCAATGCTTCTATCTATGTCTTGATAGTTTTAACTTATAAAAAAATTTCATTATATTGTATAATGACTACCTATTCTTGTTAGGTTTTTATGTCACTTTAATATTGATGTGTCTATATCATGAACATAGGCTATGTATGACTATGTATATATCAAAACTTAGTTCCTCACCTTAGGTTAGGTTACCTTGTTAAAAATGGGTTAGTGGGTTCACAAAGTTGATCTGACCTCAAGGACCCTTTTGTCAATGAGTGTTGCCTACATATCCAATACTCTAAATAGGGCCTCATACATATGTATTTCTCCCCTAACTATGGGCTTGTGTGTGCAGAAGGGTGAAATATTTTATAGATAAGGACATGAAATGATCTAGCTTGTAAATTAACAAATACCACTCATGAGTTGTTATTTTAATTCTTTATACCTATAATATGACTACTCCTATGATTGATATAGAAATAGGGAAGAATAGGGTGATAAAACTTAGTTTTGAAATTAATTGAATGAGCTTGAATATGTTCTTCATCGGTATTTTTTAGATGTGTGCTTGATAAAGATGAATGGTATTTGTTTTATATTTATATCACACATTTTTAAAGTATCTCATGGAAGGGTCAGATAAGATAAATAGGCTGACCCATACGTTTCAAAATAATTTACAATTTCAATTATTTTTTAGGTATAAACACTTGATAAGGAAACTAGACACTAACATCGACGTTAGTGTCCCTATATAAATGTAAGTGTCTAGTAGGATAAAAAATGATGAAGGTCTGTAATTGATAGTGTAAGATATATATACTATTTTAAGCTTTTAGTAGTGTATAGGTGATTCAAGTCATCATAATTCTAGGTTTAAACTATAAGATAATTAGTTATGCACAATGAGATGGTGAATGTGAGCCTTTTTGATAACTAGAAGGTCTGGGATTGAAGGGTAGAGCCCTGATTAATATTTATTAAGTGTACAATACTGAGATTATATATATAATTAGATTTTAATATCTACATTTTCCCTCCCTTTAATCTAGTAATGTATAATGATAAAATTACTAGGTTAAAGGAATGAAATGTGCACTCGAGTGTATACAACACACCTTGCATTTACTCGAGCCTTGGTAAAATTTATTGTTGGTGTATGACCTATAACCAAGAACATTTTATAGTATAAATCATTTCATATAATTTGAAATTGAATAATTGAAATTCTTTAAAATTAAAGAGAGCAAGTAAAGAGTACACATGTGTGTCGATGTAACCATGTTGCCCATGGTATTTTGCTTTGGTAAATATGCTTCCTTATGAAACATTAGAGATAAAAGAGGTTTAGATATGAACTTTGGATATTTTAAGAGTAAAATTTTGAGGGTATATATTCCCCCAATATGATACAAGGGGTGAGTTGTGGCATGGCCATTGAGATCATTAAATATCAATCACACAGCTCAAATGAAAGTATAATTAAATCAAGTTAAGTGATATAACCAACTCAACCTAAAAATGAGTAGTGTTAAGGCCATTGATGTCATTGATTATCAATTTAAATACTCAAAGGAGCCAATTACTATAGATAAAAAAGGCTCAAAATAGTTCTTGATAAAAATGATGCTTCTTTGTAAAAATGATGTTTCTTGGTAAAAATGATGTTTCTTAGTAAAGTGTTTTGAATATGTATTTAAAAATTTATATGCACTTGCATGGAATATGCACCTCTAATGTGTCTTAAAATAACATATTTTTCAAAATTTAACCTTTGTTCTATAACTGCATATAATATCTATCACAAATCTGAAAAACTTTGTCTCAAATCTATGAAATCAGTGCCAAAAGTATGAAATTCTGACTCAAGTGTATATTTGAATCATGTAAATTGTATCAAAATTTTCCAACTATGTATGTGTGGAGTCATGTCTCCATGACATTCCCCCACTAATAGTCCCCCCATTGTGAGGTGAGGGGAATGTAATATGGTACTCACCTTACCTTAAAAGGATAAGATAACTATATTATCTATGTATAAATCATGTACCATATAGGAGTAACATGGCTAAGTAGATATATAAATGAATACAATAGTATGTGATCA